>JAHZTW010000005.1:22864138-22882725 GCA_020283515.1 Alliaria petiolata | reverse complement strand
CGGTCAACCGGTTTACCACTCCTCGAGCTTCCTCCCCTCGGTAGAACCAAAAGACTATTCGACCGGTTCATCTTCCAAGTCGTCATTATCTTCTTCCTTAAATCTTCCGGTAATCTGAGCGTAAACCGCTCGGTACTTTCTCCAGGTAATACCACCGAATGCCCCGTCGTGTGCGACCTCGAGAATTTCACACGTTCGACACTCCCACCGAGTTCCACCGCCGGTTCGGGGATCACCGGTTGCTGCGCCTCGAGGTCCGTTTCGGTTATTATAATCGGTTCGACCGGTTCAGCCGGCTGCTGCTGTTGGGTGAGATTCGTACGGCAAACCGGACAAGTCACGTGACCCGCGAGCCACGCGCCGATGCAGTGAGGGTGAAACACGTGATCGCATTTAGGTAGCAAACGCAGCGTTTCGTCCTCCTCGAACTCGTTCAGGCAAATCGCACACTCCAACGCACCTTTCCCGATCTTCTGCGTCTTCACTTCCGAGTACACGAAAGTCGGGAACGTCTCGATCATCGACGCGTCTAGACCACGCGCCACCGCCGCGTTCGTCACTCTCCTCGCTCCTGCCCTAGGGTTAACGCTGCCGTCGACTGCGCCCGTACAGTGGCGGATGTAGACGGTGAAGAAGCCCATGAAGAAGAGAGCGGCGATCACGACCACAACGACCACAGCCATGGCGGGACTTAGCCTGCCGCCGTAACCATACGGGTCATTTCTCGGGTCGGGTTCTCCGGGCTGACTCGATTGACCCGCCGCTAGCTCCGACCCGGATAAGACTAGAAACAAGACAACAGCTGGTAAAGCGGTTTGCTTTCTGGTCAACCGGAAAACCGGTAAACCGGCGAGAATATCCGTACGATGGGAGCTCTTCATGCTACTGGAAACCCAAAAGCACAAGTAAAGTGAAGAAGATAAAGAGAGAGAGAGATATTTGGAATCGAAATTGGTTATTATTATTCTCAAATGAGAGAAGAAGAATCTGAAGTTTATAGAGATATTTGAAAATTGGAAGTCTTGGAGAAGAAGAGAGGAGGAAGGAGGACTCAAGAGGGTGGTGGGACCAGTTAGGGGATATGTCATCAGCAAATGTGTCACTTATTGAGCGCCACGTGGACAGTGCGAATTTTCCAATTGAGGTGGCAGTGAAAGTCATAATAATTTGGTCTCTTGAAGAGGTTGACAATTGACATGGTCTTAGTTTGGAAGGAATCTTTTTTTTCTAATGGTCATTTTTCATATTTTTTTACCCTCTTTGTCATTAAGGTTATTTTGGCGAATAACCAAAAAAATATATATATTTAAAAAGGTAACTAATTTTTTTGAAAAAAATAGAAAGAAATAGAAAGAGAAATTGGTTATATTGTAGATTATAATTTTTTTTAGGCGCAAAGAAATTGGTAATTTTATCACCAATATTTCTCAGCTTTTTCTTCACCTTTACCTACCTTAACAACTTTTTTTCTCAGTTTTATATCTACTAACTACTGGAATTTGGTACTAAACAAACTTCTTACATTTTTAAAATACCACCAAATGACAGTTATAGCAAAAGAAAAGAAATTTCGTACTTGCTACTTGCCACACACAAGAAGGGAAGACCATCAACTTGAAACATGCTAATGAAATGTGATGGCGATGACCAAAAAAACATGAATAACAAAACTTTCAAAATAGCGTTATCTTTAGTCTTTACTAATCCTAGCCACCATTCGTAGGTCCTACGTTGATGATATTCCTATTCTTCTAGAAAGCTCTTAGCCGTCGTAGCTTCATAGGTTTATCGTGATCACTAACTCTTTTTTTTTTCCTCTGAAAGATATATTAGATTGAAGATAACATTACATAATACAAAGGCAAAGATCTGAGATCTTCCGAAGCCAAGAAAGAAACATACAAAGAAACTTTAACCTACAAAGTTAAAGATGAAAGAGACACCTCCAACTAAAAGTAACATACATGCTATAGAAACTGTGAATCCAGTCCTGAAAAGAGCAAATCAAACGAGAATATTAAACCGATCTTCAGAAACAGGTAGGAACAGGTCATGAAACTTGAAAGAAGACCTGATAGAATTTCCTAAACAAAGAACCCAGAACTCATTTTTGGTGAAACTACAGAGAATCGCACAAATTCATGGCAACACCTACAGAGCTCCCAACATATTGACACACACTTGAAAACGTCTAGATCTTCTAAAGAAAAACAGAAAAAAAACCCTGATAAACTACGTGCCGTTTGTTCCTATGCTCTATTGCCGTCTTTTATGATTCCTGCAAAGAAATAAATGCCTTTTGAGTTTTGACTACACACACAAGTAAAACATAATCAAAAGTTCAAAACCAATGAAGATGAATCATTCGAAAGTTATATATATATATATATTTTTTTTTTACAAAGGTTCTTTTTGTTCAACGCTCTGGTAAGCGTTTGAAACCAATGAATCCGATAAAAGTTGAAGGCTTCGTCTCCTCTGCATTTAGCTTAAGCATGTGATTCATAACAAAGAATCTAGGTGTAACACATTTAGCAGTTACCTTTTGTGTTGTACGATCAAACACATGGTTCAAGATTCTTGGTAAGTAGGTATTGGGACGCCCGAATCATCCGTTAGTCTGTCTCTTATACACATCTAGATGTGTATAAGAGACAGCAAAGAATCTAGGTGTAACACATTTAGCAGTTACCTTTTGTGTTGTACGATCAAACACATGGTTCAAGATTCTTGGTAAGTAGGTATTGGGACTGTCTCTTATACACATCTAGATGTGTATAAGAGACAGCCTTTTCCTTTTGTCAAAAGTCGTGGTCTTCTATCTAAATGATATGTACATTAGGAATGAAAGTTGCCATGTTTTTATATATTTTATAACTTGGAATGTATTCCAAGTTATACTATCTCGTACAGTCGTACTTCAAAGTTCAAATAATTAATTGTCGGAACTGTGTGAGGTTAAGATTATCTGAATTGTATGATCTAATTAATAATACATGGAGTATGTTTTTTATATTAGATTCAAATATTAGTACAATTTTATGTTCTGTTATATCCATATACAGCACTTTAGAAGAAGTTTAAGCAGACGACAAACAAAAGAAGAAGAAGAAGTTTAAGTAATCATTGCTGACAAAATTATTTATTATGATTTATCGTATTCGTTGAAAGAAAACATATCATATAAAAATGGTCCACCCAATATTATTCGACTCATTGTTCTTTGGTTCTTTGTTTGACTTATAAAAGTCGATTTTTGAAGAAAAACATAAAATCACATAAAACAATCTCCGAGTCCATGGGATTGACATTTAGTATCTTACAAAAAAGAAGACAAAGAAAATTAAAGAATTGCGAAAAACCTATTGTGTGTTTATGAACAATGCACAAAACACCAAAAAAATTGGAAAAAAAAGAGAGGAAAAGTTTTAGCAACAAAAAAAGAGAGGAAAAGTAGTTTTGAGTTTCTGATAGAGAGAAGCCAACTAAACCGGTAGCCTAACGGAACCGCTAGCTAAACCAGCTGTATCGGTATGTTGAACTTGAACCGACGATGTTCCTTCACCGTCCTTGTTAACTCCACCAACTCTCGGCGAAGGGACCGGCGTATTCCTCCATAGAAACGATGGATTTCTAAGAAAACTCCACCGGTCTGCTCGTACCGAGTCACCGGTCGGGCTTGTTACTGCATTAGCTCTAACGCTACCGGTACCACCTAGCCTAATCGAACCGTCGTCCCGGCTCCGCCACATAAACGAAGGTGTTTTGCGGAACAGCCACCGGTCCGATCGAGCCCCTGGCCGGTCAACCGGTTTACCACTCCTCGAGCTTCCTCCCCTCGGTAGAACCAAAAGACTATTCGACCGGTTCATCTTCCAAGTCGTCATTATCTTCTTCCTTAAATCTTCCGGTAATCTGAGCGTAAACCGCTCGGTACTTTCTCCAGGTAATACCACCGAATGCCCCGTCGTGTGCGACCTCGAGAATTTCACACGTTCGACACTCCCACCGAGTTCCACCGCCGGTTCGGGGATCACAGGTTGCTGCGCCTCAAGGTCCGTTTCGGTTATTATAATCGGTTCGACCGGTTCAGCCGGCTGCTGCTGTTCGGTGAGATTCGTACGGCAAACCGGACAAGTCACGTGACCCGCGAGCCACGCGCCGATGCAGTGAGGGTGAAACACGTGATCGCATTTAGGTAGCAAACGCAGCGTTTCGTCCTCCTCGAACTCGTTCAGGCAAATCGCACACTCCAACGCACCTTTCCCGATCTTCTGCGTCTTCACTTCCGAGTACACGAAAGTCGGGAACGTCTCGATCATCGACGCGTCTAGACCACGCGCCACCGCCGCGTTCGTCACTCTCCTCGCTCCTGCCCTAGGGTTAACGCTGCCGTCGACTGCGCCCGTACAGTGGCGGATGTAGACGGTGAAGAAGCCCATGAAGAAGAGAGCGGCGATCACGACCACAACGACCACAGCCATGGCGGGACTTAGCCTGCCGCCGTAACCATACGGGTCATTTCTCGGGTCGGGTTCTCCGGGCTGACTCGATTGACCCGCCGCTAGCTCCGACCCGGATAAGACTAGAAACAAGACAACAGCTGGTAAAGCGGTTTGCTTTCTGGTCAACCGGAAAACCGGTAAACCGGCGAGAATATCCGTACGATGGGAGCTCTTCATGCTACTGGAAACCCAAAAGCACAAGTAAAGTGAAGAAGATAAAGAGAGAGAGAGATATTTGGAATCGAAATTGGTTATTATTATTCTCAAATGAGAGAAGAAGAATCTGAAGTTTATAGAGATATTTGAAAATTGGAAGTCTTGGAGAAGAAGAGAGGAGGAAGGAGGACTCAAGAGGGTGGTGGGACCAGTTAGGGGATATGTCATCAGCAAATGTGTCACTTATTGAGCGCCACGTGGACAGTGCGAATTTTCCAATTGAGGTGGCAGTGAAAGTCATAATAATTTGGTCTCTTGAAGAGGTTGACAATTGACATGGTCTTAGTTTGGAAGGAATCTTTTTTTTCTAATGGTCATTTTTCATATTTTTTTACCCTCTTTGTCATTAAGGTTATTTTGGCGAATAACCAAAAAAATATATATATTTAAAAAGGTAACTAATTTTTTTGAAAAAAATAGAAAGAAATAGAAAGAGAAATTGGTTATATTGTAGATTATAATTTTTTTTAGGCGCAAAGAAATTGGTAATTTTATCACCAATATTTCTCAGCTTTTTCTTCACCTTTACCTACCTTAACAACTTTTTTTCTCAGTTTTATATCTACTAACTACTGGAATTTGGTACTAAACAAACTTCTTACATTTTTAAAATACCACCAAATGACAGTTATAGCAAAAGAAAAGAAATTTCGTACTTGCTACTTGCCACACACAAGAAGGGAAGACCATCAACTTGAAACATGCTAATGAAATGTGATGGCGATGACCAAAAAAACATGAATAACAAAACTTTCAAAATAGCGTTATCTTTAGTCTTTACTAATCCTAGCCACCATTCGTAGGTCCTACGTTGATGATATTCCTATTCTTCTAGAAAGCTCTTAGCCGTCGTAGCTTCATAGGTTTATCGTGATCACTAACTCTTTTTTTTTTCCTCTGAAAGATATATTAGATTGAAGATAACATTACATAATACAAAGGCAAAGATCTGAGATCTTCCGAAGCCAAGAAAGAAACATACAAAGAAACTTTAACCTACAAAGTTAAAGATGAAAGAGACACCTCCAACTAAAAGTAACATACATGCTATAGAAACTGTGAATCCAGTCCTGAAAAGAGCAAATCAAACGAGAATATTAAACCGATCTTCAGAAACAGGTAGGAACAGGTCATGAAACTTGAAAGAAGACCTGATAGAATTTCCTAAACAAAGAACCCAGAACTCATTTTTGGTGAAACTACAGAGAATCGCACAAATTCATGGCAACACCTACAGAGCTCCCAACATATTGACACACACTTGAAAACGTCTAGATCTTCTAAAGAAAAACAGAAAAAAAACCCTGATAAACTACGTGCCGTTTGTTCCTATGCTCTATTGCCGTCTTTTATGATTCCTGCAAAGAAATAAATGCCTTTTGAGTTTTGACTACACACACAAGTAAAACATAATCAAAAGTTCAAAACCAATGAAGATGAATCATTCGAAAGTTATATATATATATATATTTTTTTTTTACAAAGGTTCTTTTTGTTCAACGCTCTGGTAAGCGTTTGAAACCAATGAATCCGATAAAAGTTGAAGGCTTCGTCTCCTCTGCATTTAGCTGAAGCTTGTGATTCATAACAAAGAATCTAGGTGTAACACATTTAGCAGTTACCTTTTGTGTTGTACGATCAAACACATGGTTCAAGATTCTTGGTAAGTAGGTATTGGGACGCCCGAATCATCCGTTAGTTTCTTGTAAGCACTTTGCAGTCTTCTTGTTACCGGTCCTACTTTTCCTTCACCGATCACACGCCCATCAATTTTCACAACCTAATAAACAAGCGTCATGAAACAAACCACAAAAGTGTTCTACAGCTTTTCATTTTTTATCGCAAAAAGGAATTCAATTTACTCAAAACATTTAGTGTTTTTTTCAATGTTTCGGAATCACTACATTCCCTGATTGTAGTAAAGTAGAGATTGTGTATGTACCGGGCTGAGTTCTCCCATAGTTCCTGTAGTCCATACCTGGAAAATTTTGATATGAATGAGAGAATACATAGTTATTGATCATTTAATTAAGATTCTAAGATTAAGGAAAAGATGAAGAAACCTCATCAGCTGTATGGAATTCCGACAAGCTGATGTTTCGTTCTTCTAAGATGAAGTTCTCTTTCACCACCAGTTCCATGACCTAGAAATTGATGAGATGACAAGACTTGTTATCTTATAGTCACAGAGATGTTAGAAGAAAGAATGTAAATCTTCTTCTCTCTTACAGTAGCTCGAGTAATTCCCGGGAGACAGTAATCTGCGTGAGGAGTGAAAACTCGGCCTTTCTTCACCATGAACTGCACCAACAGAATTCCTCCTCCATTTTAGTTCTCAGAAGCTACACAGAGACTCGGTACGCTTCTTTGGTGAGTAAAATGTTCAATCCGGGAGTCTAGAGGATCTTACAATGTTGGTTGCATTGGTTTCAGACACAAAGCCATCCTTGTCAAGCATGATTGCATCATCCACATTTGCGTTGTTGCTTTCAATCTGTGTCATTGTCACAGAAAAAAAAAACATCCTAAAATGATGTCCTAAAACCACATGATCATGAATTCAACTTGATGCCGGGCAAAAGATGGAACCTTTGCAAGTATGTTATTGAGGAGGTTGTTATGATGAATCTTGGAATCTAAATTCTGNAGTACTATAAACACATCTTGTACATTTAGCTAAATTAGGTACACACAGAAATGATAATTATTCGTGTTCTTTCTCTAAAAAGTAAAAACCTCTGACCTCTCTCTAACTTTGTGAGCTTGAAGACAACAAACTCTAAATCTGCGTTTTTTGTAAACCGGCGTCCGACGCATCTTGACGTCGGAGCCGTGCTTTTTGTTTTTTTTTCTTTTGATTTGTTGGGGCTGTCTTCTCGTTTCTTTTTAAGTTCCTTGCTTGTGATGGAGTTGAGCGGCTCTGTTTTCTCGTTGGCTCCGCCAAAGTTTTTCTCAGATCTTTGTTGGAGTGGTGAAAGAGATTCCATCCGTCACGCTATCAATCAGAAGTTCCCGGCGAGGAAACTTTTTAATCTACAAAACTTCTCATAACGGTGGCTTATTATTCTCTACAGATCTAGACATCTCTCCACTATACTAATACAGTTTGTGTCTAGTTCAATTTCCCTTGTTTTCGGTAGCCGACGGGAAGATTGCTCCGGCTATGAGATCGGGTGTTGCAAATCTCATGGGTGACGTCACGTCTGATGCGGTGAAGCAATTCACGAAGAGCCCTTGCACGTGTCCTCTTGATGGGAGTGGAGTGGGCTCTACACTTATCCTTTTGGTGGAATGGAATAGGACGGCCTTGCACGTGTCCTCTTGATAGGCTTGGGCTCCATACATATCTTTTTGGTGCATTTGGGCCTCACACGTGACGTGGGATTTTAATTATCCGACTCTGTTTGGTGTGTTATGTTTTTTGTAGTTAAGACTTAAAGAATAGGATGGTTTAGTTAAGAATAAAATAATCTGTTATGTTAATTGGAGAACACGTCGTTGACTGGGTGCATATCCCATGTTATCATCCTAGATCGGTTTATACTGGATAAATGGGATTCTCCGAGTCTGGGATTGGGGACGAGACCAGGCTTTGTAATCCCGTTTTACGGGATCAGTCCCAAGTAGTTTTTGGAGTTTCGCATATCTCTTCGGAGATGTGGCTAGTTTACATCTCTTTAAGAGATGTGTTGTCTACGCCGAAGTGGCGAAGTGGGTTTTCTGATTAATTAATAGTTGGCCGACACACACAGAAATGTATGTGATTCGCCGTCAAAAAATAAAAAGAAATGTATTTATTCAACTTGGGCTATATTTGGGCCTAATTTGAGAGCCCCTTTAAAATTGCTCACTTTAGCGTCCCTCCGAGATTCTGGAAACTGGGGGGGGGGGGGGGGGTTTAGATTTCCCGTCGGGTTTAGCAATCAAACGAGACGGTATTTCTGAAATCCATATCAAATCAAAGAATTCTGTTTCTATATTGGATTTGCGATGATGAATTATCTGGTTCGGTTCTTCTCTCCGATTATCGATAAACATTTCTCGATTAATTGGTAAAAAATTCATTGACTCTTTTTTTGTTTGTTGTTGGCCTGAGCAGAGAAGAGCTCTCTCTTCTTCGAAGCGAAGCTCGGTCATTCGCATGGTCGCTGTTGCTACCGCTACTTCTGGAGTTGTATATGCTAAAAGTAATCCAGATGCAGGTAACCTAGCTCTTACAATCTTCTTTCTCGTCTTGCATAGATTTTTTTTGTTTTTCCAGAATTTTAGTTAAACTTGATCATTCTGCATACAAATTTGTCTTGGTTTGGTGGTTAATGTGATCTTATCGCTGACAGTGATGTGATGTGTATCCTAGGAACGAGGATATCACTGGCTGTTCCAGAACCTGTTCGGGAATCTCTGTCAATGTCATTACCTTGGCAGATTTCACAGGGCCTGATCCATCGCCCAGATCAAAGCTTGTTTGGTTCGTAATAAAGTTTCTGATATCTGTTTATGTAAATTTACTTTNTTCTAAAAATATTTCTCAATTAATATATAGAGGATTCTATAATAATTCTACATCTTCGGTTTTGTTGTGACATTTATTCGGTAAATATTCTCTTCCCTTTTCCTCTTTTTATTGTGCCGCTTAATGGAATTACTTGGGACCAAACCGTCCAAATCTAGCTAAATAAGTAAAACTCTAAGGTGAAATGCCTGGTTCTTGTCATACACTTAAGCAAACTTTATATCTCCTTTCAATATCCTCGGGCCTAGAATAAAGAAATGTTACTGATCTTACTAATCAATCGTTACGCAGGGAACATAGGATGATGTGGTGAATTGGCTACACGGAAACAGGCTATGGAAAATGGCGAAGGAACTGTATGAGCCGCTTTGGATTAAAGGCGGTGGACATTGCCACCTCGAGATCTATCCGAACTACATTAGACATCTCTACCGGTTTATTCAAGACATGGAGAATACAACCACCAACTCTCGTCTCATGAAGATTTGGCAAGAAATCCGCAGACGAGACGAATCCAAAGGATGTTGTAGCTCCGGACTCTGCAATAGACCAAAATGCCCTCGGTGTCCCAAACCTGGAGCTGCGATTGCAGCTGCGGTTCGGCGATTGCGGTTGTTGCAAGTGTTCGTGTCCGTCGTTGAAGGGATGTTTCTTTTGCTGCAAGAAGCCGAGCTGTGTTGGTTGTTGTTGTTCCGGTCCCAAGTTCAAATGCTTCAGGTGCTTTGGAAAGCCTAAATGTCTGAAATGCCCTTGTTGGAAATGTTTAAAATGCCCCGAAACTGAGTGTTGTCGGAGTTGTTGCTGTGCCGGTTATTTTAGCTGGCTGTGTTGTTGCGGTGGAGGTAAGAGGAAGGAAGGGGAGAGGAGAGGAGGAGCCACGGTGGTAAAGAGTGAAGGGTAATATTGGTATTTCGATATTCTTGTATAGATTTTGTTCAAAGATTCGGTTAAACATTAGGGAGATTCATGGGAACAAGAGAGACTGTTTGAGGCGATAAGTTCACTATCATTTATCATTATGAGAAAGAAAAAGAAAAATTAAAAAAAAAATTAAATCTTGGTTCTTGTTCCAAATCGAGTTTGGCTCAATGATCTCGAATCCAATTACCGTTTAATTGTTTTTCTATAATTAAACACTTAACAAAAAAATATGTGATGTATTGTACTATACTACTAAACTGTTCAAGACCCGGCATTTTCTCCACAAAGTGCCTGATCTGGACTATGTCCATCTCTCTGTTGTCATAGATGTGTCCAAACATATCTTTAGCAGCTTCTCCGGAGAAGATGAAAGGAAAGAACGAAAATTATCCATGCGTTCCCTTCCGCCCACATTCCTACATCCATCGTGATCGTGATGCTTGTGGTGTAGACCCTGAAGAAGAATAAAACAAGAGGTTTTAAAGTGCCGGTTCTAAGATATTTGGGGTCGAATATACAATATTAAAAATCGAGACCATAAATAACACACAAAAAAATAAAATATCAAGCTGGTAAAATATTCAAATTTGCAAAAAATATTATATCGTTAATTGAATCAGGTTCTTGAATACGGGTGTTACTTCATCCCAGAAAGTAAGTACCTGAAACAAAAAAAAACTAATCATCACTCTCTTGTTGTTAAAATTAACTCAAGCTGAGTGGCAGAGCAAAAAATAATTTTTATAGGGGTCAAATGTGTTTTATTTATTAACAAAAAGCTATACATTAATACCTAATACTCCAAATTATTACATATACATTACATATTTGGATTGTTACGTGAATAAAACGATACACTCTTTGGATTCAAAATGATGTGCTCAAAGAAACACGTTAGTCTCTTGAGGGTGGTGATAGAGATAGTGCGAGACTTCCAAAAATCCCACCGGAGGTTCGTCAGAGTTAATTCTTTAAGCATGGGATAGTCAGAGAGAAGCTTTGCAAAACCAGCATCACCTTCTTCAAATGAAAACCTAGCATCACCTTGTTCTAATGATAGATACACTTAAGCTTTGGAAGAAAAACATCTCCCACCTCCATGTCAGAGGTGATACAGAGACCGTCTCTCGGTCCTAACCTTAGCTTAACTAGTAACTTGCTCCTAAAGAGTAAGCCACGTAGGTAACACCTTTGACACGTTTAGATCAAGATCCAGTACGCCACGTAGCAACACATTGACCATCCAACGAGTGACACAAGTTTGGATCAACACCAACTCTACAACTAAAGAGAGAATTTGTTATTATGATATACATCATAGCATATTTGTTCTTTTTAGACATGGTTTTGAGTGCCAATCTAAATATAAAATTTTATACATCTTTAATCAAAATTAAAAACTAATACTTTGACTAAAACATTTTTTTGAATTGGTACGTTGTCCACACGGATAGGTTATTTGAGACACGACAATGGGTTAGCCCAATCCACTTCATGACGAAGTGTCGAAGTGGTTTATCATAAAACCGTTCATGATAATTTAATACCTTTGTAGTATATATTCAACCAATGTAAAATTGTGAGCTTTATTGGCATGGAATGAAACTCTTATTCATAAGTTCATTTCTCACAATCATTATGTAAAATTCATTTCTCAAAAATCATTTTGTACTGTATATTTTAATTTGTGATAAATCATGGTGACATAAACATAGAACTAAAGAATTGAGATAAAAAAAGGGAATAAGAAAAAATTAAACTTTAATAAAAAATTTACTTTTGAGGACTCAAAGTTGGTGGCTCATTGCTCGGCTTCCGTAATCTCTAATTCTCAACCCAATTATTAGCCTCAGCGACAACTATCTCTTTCATTGACTTTTTTTTTCCACTTAACTATAAATTTATTGAAATGATTGTTTTTTTTTGTCAACTAAAAAAGATAGTTTATTTTTTTAAATATTTTCATGATTTTGTTTCAAAATTTTTTTTATCAAATTAAAAAATAAATAGATATAATTTAATAACTTTTATTTATATAATGTTATTCTTCTATATTCTTTTTCAGGTAGACTCCCACTAATTAAAATATTCTATAGTTCTAGATTTAATATTTTTGATTGGAGAAGAGTTATTTACTTTTCTATTAAATATTTAATAAAAGCATCATTTTGAGATTCTATAAATTCTTCGATTAATATTCTTTGAGTTTGCAACTTCAAAAAAATCAGCCTAGAAATAAAATTCAAACTTAAATAAAAATAATTGAAAAAAAAATCTCTAAGTTTCGATAGAGCTATTGGATATCAATAACAAAAGCACTAAAAAGAATTGAAAGAATACAAATGAATTAAATTAAAACATGAGATTACCTTAAGATTATGCTTCAAATGACTCAAACTGAAGACTGAGAATCAGTTTTGTTTTTTTTTATGACAAGAAAACTTGTTTACAATGATTTTCAAGAGAATTGTTGAAGAAAACGTTTCGTTTTTTCAATATTTATAACAAGATTAATTAGGAAAAATGTAATCAAATTAGAATGTCAACCTTCCCAAATTATATTAAATATTAAAGCCTTTAACGTCCACTTTCTAAAATTTATAATTAATATCAGGCCAATTACCTTTTAATTTATTTCATTCTTATATGGTTATGTAAACAAAAACAAAAGATATTTTGAAAATTATACTGGCTTTTTTACAATGATTTTCTAGAGAATTGTTGAAGAAAACGTTTCATTCTTTCAATATTCATAACAATAATTTATTTACTAAAAATATATTTAACCATAATTTATTTACTAAAACATATTTAACCATAATAAGATTAAAAAAAAACTTATTATAGTTTTTAACCATAATTTATTTACTAAAATATATTTAATGGACTTTTCAAAATTTTGGACTCTGTTCAATGTCTTAACACGGGTTGATCTCCAAGATCACACCTGTAAGGTTTGAGAAAGATGTTGGGACGTGCCACTTGGAAAACATTTCTTGACAAATTGAGAACATGATGTTCGTTCAATGGATTGATGGATTCAAGAATTGTTCCATGGATTTTGTTTTGAGAGAAATAATTGGCTGTGTAAACTTTGAGGATACATTCCATTTTCATTTCTATTCATTTGCTCGTCAAGATAATTGAATCGTAATAGTATCTATTGTATCATCCCCCATGTACTTGAGTGATACATCAATGATTTGAAGATGAGGAAACCCTGAAGCAACTTGAGGAATCACGAAGGTGGGCTCGAGGATCAACGTTCCACTTTTTTCATTATAATTCTGAGGGAGAGAAAAAAAAGAAAACGAAGATAAAAATATTAACTCTTGATTCTTGTTCCAAATCAAGCTGGGCTCGAGGATCTCGAATCCAATTACAGTTTCAAATATCAAATTTCTTTTATTTGTCCATCCTTAGCCCTTAACCAAGAAACATTATTTAACACATAAACTTATCATCCTTAATTAGTCTTGAAAAAGGAAAGCAAAATCATAAAAACACCAGTCATAATCTTAGAATATAAGAAAAGTACAAACGACAAAAAACATAGCAAACTTACTTGCTTTTGAGTCTAGCTCGAGAATAATCTTCTTTCGGAAGAGCATATCATTTCTTCGATAAAGAAGAAGGCAGGGTAGATGTCAAACAAAGTTTCCCAGCGATTACTTGGATCTTGCACTTTGGTGAAGCGATTCTTGGAATCTTCTCAAGCCTCTTGAATAATAAATTCACAGCGAATTCATATACTGTATTGTAGTTTATGATCAACTGTTCAAGACACGGCATTTTCTCCAAGAAATGCTTGATCTGATATATGTCCATCCCGCTGTTTCCATTTATGTGTCCAAACACACTAAATATCTTTAACACCTTCACCGGAGAAGATGAAAGACAAGAAGGAACATTCTTCAGGCGGTCACAACAGCACACATTCCCACATCCATTGTTATACTTGTGGCCGAGACCCTGAAGAAGAAAAAATGAAAAGCTTTCAAAGTTTAATTTGTAACTGATAAACAAAGATATGCTTGTTTGACAAAAAAGAAAAAAAACAAAGAAATGCTTTAATGGGTTTTCTTTTATACCTTTATAACAAGGGTTTCTAGTTTTGGACAGTTGTTGAGCAGTCTTGGCAATACCTCCCATCCTATTTCTGGATTACTCTCGATCGTTAATTGAATCAGGTTCTTGAATACTGGTATCCTTGCTTCCCAACATAAAGTAAGTACCTGAAACAAAAACTAAATCATCACTCTCTTGTTGTGATCATTAACTCAAGCTCAAGGTTGTTTGCTTTCTAAATTTTTATAAATTGTTTTTATTGGAGGAGTTATTACAAAGTGTCTCAACAATTAAAAATAAATAAATGAAATAGTAAAAAAGAGGATGAGAATCCGTTCTCATTTGAAGAAAAAAAAGTCATAAGAGATTTTTCACCTATTTGTCATCTTTTGAAAACTAAAATTTAATTTATTATTTAAACTATATTAAAAAATATTCACTGAAAAACTCCTTTTTGAGTATCTCAAATTGCTCTAACAATATTGGAATAAAGAAGGGATTGATATACATACATTAAGTGCTTCGGCAGTTAAGAAAAGTATCTGAACATTGCATATCCCCTTAAGAAGTTTCTTGCCCAATCCGACCACATAATCTGCCTCATCACCTTTTAATAACCTTGCACTTGCACTTTGATCTTCTGTTAGTCGAAGACCGATATGAGCTTCGATAAGCGAATCAAAACGGATTGTTGGATACACTTCTGCAATAGTATCAGAATAAGCTAGGTAGACAAGATTCGGAGTATCAAACGACACATCCTGTGGATTCTCATCCATGTCATCACATAAAAACGTTAGTCTCTTGAGGGTTGTGCTAGAGACAGAGCATGACTCCCAAAAATCCCACTCGAGGTTAATCAGAACTAATTCCTCAAGCACGGGACAACCAGAGAGAAGCTTTTTAAACTCATCATCACCTTCTTCGAAAAAAATTGAATCAAGATAGAGACACTTAAGCTTTGGAAGAAAAACATCTCCCGCCTCCAAGTCAGAGGTGAAACAGCCTCTCGGTCCTAATCTCAGCTTAACTAGTGACTTGCTCTTTAAGAGGAAAAGCATGGCGGGAAAATATTCCAATTTAGACACGTCTAGATCAAGATTTGATACGCCACGTGCCAACGCATTGGCCATCCAATGAGTGACACAATTTGGATCAACACCATCTCCACAACTTAGAGAGAATTTGTCAAGTGTTGCATTCCCTTGTACAATTTGCAAAGCAAACACTCTATCCACAAATTCAACAAAACTTGTGGGAGTCTCTTCATTTGCGTCATCAAAGTCAAAGTTTATCACAGACGCAAACAAAAAACGCCAACTTTTCGAGAGAACAGATGTGGTAGCTGCTTCTTTGGTGGTAATGAAAGATAAAATATGGGAAATTAGAGGATTTGGTAGATAGCTGATTCTATCTTTTGAGACAGAATCCATCTTTTTGGAACACGAGACCATCAACTACAAGAGCAATCTGTAATTTTTTTACACAATCATAAAGTTCCTTTAAGATTTACTAATTTATTAGAGAAGAATGAAAAGTAGACACAGCTTGGAGGAAATGGGGATACTTACTTGTGCACATACCAAATCATAAGATAAGATTACCCAATAGATTCAGAGGTTTTGCGGTGTGAGGGAAATGGATAATGATAATTAGGGTTGCCACCAATGTGATATGCTCCCAATGGCAATCCGTTTCTGGTGCGATTACTATTCGAGTGTAGAGCCATGCGATTCAAGTTGGATAAGGTTACCTTATAATTGTGAACAGAGATGCGATTCAAGTTGGATAAGGTTACCTTATAATTCCATAACAACAATGCGTTTTGAAAACTATTAGAAAATAAAATTACGAATATAGACATAATCTAGTAGAATATAGAGAAATCTCCGGAACCAAAACCCAAAAGATGAAAGTAAAAGCCCAAACAAGAGAAGTAAAATATTATATGATAATAAAAAAGAGAGATACTAGTTAATGAACCTTCGACACTAAACATGGGACTGTTGAAACAAACTTCATCCACGACCTTTTCTATATAAAGTAGAAACACTGAAACTGAGCGAAGAACCAAAACACTCGAGCATAACCAAAACCGAAAAGAGAACTACATCAAACTCAAAGCAGCAACAAAAATGATAGAAACGAACGCAAAATCAACCTACCAACCCACCAGCTTGTTTGGTTTGGCCTGTTACAAAACGGTATTACTAAGGAATAAGGGGAAGTAAATATCAATCTGCTTATGTAAACAAAATCAAAAGATATTTTGAAAATTATATTGATATTTACTTATTAATAGATACGAAAAAACAATATGTATATATATATAGTTATATATAGTTATATTGAATTTTTGTATTATAACTTATTATAATTTTTTTAAGATTAAAAAAAAACTTATTATAATTTTTAACCATAATTTGTTTACTAAAAATATATTTAATGGACTTTTCAAAATTTTGGACTCTGTTCAAAGTCCAAACACGGGTTGATGTCCAAGATCACACCTGTAAGGTTTGAGAAAGATGATGGGACGTGCCACCTGGAAAGCATTTTTTGACAAATTGAGAACATGATGTTCGTTCAATGGACACCATGCGACATCGAGCAAGGATGCATCACTTGGCGATTGGAGCGAAGATCAAAGCACCTAAAGTTGAGCTCAAACAGCTCCCTGCTGGGCTAAGGTATGCATTTCTTGGTCCTAATTCGACCTATCCTGTTATAGTAAATGCTTCCTTGAACAACGCAGAGCTCACTTTACTGCTAAGCAAGCTGCGCAAGTATCGCAAAGCTCTTGGCTATTCTCTTGATGACATTTCAGGTATCTCACCAGACTTATGCATGCATCGGATTCACCTTGAGGATGAGACCAAATCGTCAATTGAACACCAAAGGAGGCTAAATCCGAACTTGAAAGAAGTTGTCAAGAAGGAGATCATGAAGCTGTTGAATGCAGGGATTATCTATCCCATCTCAGATAGTGCTTGGGTCAGCCCTGTACACGTGGTCCCTAAGAAAGGAGGAGTCACAGTGGTGAAGAATGAGAAAAACGAGCTGATTCCCACAAGGACTGTGACTGGTCACAGGATGTGCATAGACTAGAGGAAGCTGAATGGCGCGACCAGAAAGGATCACTTTCCTCTGCCTTTCATTGATCAGATGTTGGAGAGATTGGCGAATCATTCCTACTACTGCTTCCTTGATGGCTATTCAGGGTTCTTCCAGATCCCCATCCATCCGGATGATCAGGAGAAGACCACGTTTACATGTCCTTATGGTACTTTTGCATACCGCAGAATGCCATTTGGACTTTGTAATGCTCCTGCGACTTTCCAGAGGTGTATGATGTCTATCTTCACAGACATGATTGAGAAGTTCATGGAGGTCTTTATGGATAACTTTTCTGTATATGGGTCATCTTTTAAAGACTACTTGGAGAACTTATGCGCTGTACTTCAGAGATGTGAGGAGAAACACTTAGTCCTGAACTGGGAAACGTATCATTTCATGGTCGCAGATGGGATTGTCCTTGGACATCGAGTTTCAGCAGAAGGAATCACAGTAGACCGCGCCAAGATTGAAGTCATGACAACTTTACAAACACCTGATTTTGTGAAGTCTGTGAGGAGTTTTCTGGGGCACGCTGGGTTCTACCGAAGATTCATCAAGGATTTCAGCAAGATCGCGAGACCACTCACCGCTCTTCTCTGCAAAGATGTGAAGTTTGAATTCACAGAAGAATGCCTTTCAGCCTTCGAGCAGATCATGCAAGCTTTAGTGAGTGCTCCAATTGTTCAGCCACCGGACTGGGATCTACCTTTTGAGGTGATGTGTGACGCAAGTGACTTCGCAGTAGGAGCAGTTCTGGGACAGAAGAAAGACAAGAAGTTGCACGCCATCTACTACGCCAGCAGGACCTTAGATGATGCTCAGAAGAACTACGCAACAACGGAGAAAGAATTGCTAGCTGTGGTCTTTGCCTTTGAGAAATTTCGCCAGTATCTTGTTGGCTCAAAGGTGATTGTCCACACTGATCATTCTGCATTGAAATACTTGATGCAGAAGAAGGATGCAAAGCCAAGGTTGCTAAGGTGGATTCTACTTCTACAAGAGTTTGACATAGATGTCAAGGACAAGAAAGGAGTTGAAAATGGAGTAGCTGATCATCTCTCAAGGATCAGGATTGAAGACGACGTGCCCATAGATGATTTTCTGCCTGAAGAGAACGTTTATCTCATTGAGAGTCGTTTCCAAGCTGAGAGTTCAGACCCTGCGAGCTTAGTGTCGATCGACACTAAGGGAGTGTCGATCGACACCCCGTCCGAAACGAAGTTCGACAACTCATGTGCCCGAGTGTC
>JAHZTW010000005.1:22836622-22850872 GCA_020283515.1 Alliaria petiolata | reverse complement strand
TAGTTTTGGAGTCTTTTTAGAGTCTTTGCAGGATGGAGAACACTTTGAGCTAAATGGGAGAATATGGAACATTTTGGAGCATTTTGGAGAAGCAGCCGAAGTGATGAAGTCAAGAGGCTGGATTTACGAGCTGGGTGTCGATCGATACCATCAGTGTCGATCGACACCAAGGAAGGACGGCGAAGTTTGACGGTTTCCAATCAGGAAAAGGAAAGAAGAGCAAGTTTGAAGAATTACAAGTCTACCCCTGGACGAAAAATCCTCTTCTATAAATAGTTTTCAGGCATTGTTTAGCCATATACCTTATCATTATTTTCTGTTTTTGAGACTTAGAGAGAGATTGATCATGAGCTTTTGGGGAGACAATTCTAACTCATCTGAGCCAGATTATCATTCTCTATTCTTTTATGCAATATTATTCAGCCATGTTTTGTGTTTGCATTATTATGTCTGAGTAGTTTGCTAGTTAGGTTAGGGTGATTTAGGGTTTGATGAAGAGTTTGTAGAATCACTGTCTAATATTAGGGAAATCAATTGGATCTTCACCTTGATTTGTGCTTAACTTGATTCTCTGAATTGATCACTTAGAAATCAAACCTTAGGTTGTTTAATAGATGCGAGAGCATTATTAATAACTTGAACTAATCATAGGTGAGCAAAATATCTATTCGCAAAGAGATTTGGTTTAGGTATTTTGTGAACAAATCGAACCTGTTCTTATTGCTTGCCTTAATTATTTAAATTCGCAAAGAGATTTGGAATTTAGGGATTTAGGCATAGATAACTTCTGCAACGAGAGTTGATTGGTTTTAACTTAGAGTTTCGAGTTCTAGACGGTTCTTAATAGTCCCTGATAAACTTAGATTATACATTCTTGGATTCAAACCTGATAATTATCCTTGCCTAGCGCATTTGTCTCTGAACTTACATCGCTTTATAAACTCGTTTACTTATTTCTGCATTGTTTTAGACTACTTGAAATTAATTGCCTAACATAATCTAAACCTAGAAACCATAAGTGTAGCTTTAACTTCCCTGAGGATTCGATACCCCTTATACTTCAACTGCATTGCTGTGCACTTGCAGTAGTTGATTATTTGGGTAAAACCTGAGCCATATCACTTGTGTTGCACTGATTCCACTCTCATCACTAATCAACTTACCAAGCTCTCGACTCACATTAACGGAAAAATATATTTTCGACTTCTCGAGACTCACCTTCTGACCAGACGCTACACAAAATCTCTCAAGCACTCTTCTAATTACTCGAATTTGGGCTACGGAAGCTTCCGCAAATAAGATGAGATCATCTGCAAAACAAATATGGGACAATTTGGGACCTCCTCGAGAGATACTTATTGGCTTCCATTCCTTCCTTTCTATGGAGTTCTCTATCAGATGGCACAATCTTTCGATACCGAGAACAAACAAATATGGTGACAAGGGATCCCCTTGACGCAAACCACGCTTCGGTAGGAACTCTTCCGTTCTTTCCCCATTCCATAGTAAACTCATAGCCGGACCCGAAACACACTGCATGATCCACACAATCCAAGCCTCAGGAAGTCGTACTGCCCCAAGAGTATTTTCCAAAAAATCCCATCTAATGCGGTCGTAGGCCTTTTCTAGATCAAGCTTTAGTAACATCCAACCCCTCCCTCCTTTCTTCCTCCTCATCGAATGGACTGCCTCTTGCACAACCACAATATTCTCTGTACTTAGTCTACCCGGAATAAAATAAACTGTTTTGTTTCTGGTGCAACAATAAAATAAACTGTTCAAAGTTATAACGAATTAAAATGTGACTACTGCATTTATTAATTAAATAATTTATTAAAGTTTTTTGTAAAAAATATATTAATGCTTAATGCTGACAAAAATATATCAATGATTAATAAATTTATTAGTTATTCATAAATATATTAATGCATATACTAAATAGTTTTAGGTGTAACTAAAAGGGTTAGATAATTATTAATTAGTCAAAATATGTTGTTAAAAACGTAAAAAAAAGTGGTGCGTCATTAGACTCATTACTGTGGCCAAAAATTACGTCATCAAACTGAAATTTGTGATACGTTAAGGACTTAATTTGGGTAATCAAGTAGCAGGTGAGGAAATTATATATGAGATGATTTAGCATAAACTATTTGTGTCAACTACTTAACATCACAAACTAACTCATATTTAGCGGTTAAGAATTTACTCTATTAGTTAATTAAATTATAGTTGGCCATCTACGAATGTCTTAAGTAACAAAAAAAATTCTAATTTTCATAAATTTTAAAGATTGGTAATTAGGTTTCGGTATATGAATTCTCCGATTTAACAAAAAAAAAAAATATTTTATCTAGATGTTCGGGAATGGCGAGACGGAATCCAAACAAGAGAATTGCATAGTCTTGGAAAATTATCCCAAACCGCTAATTGATGTGAATCACCTGACAAATTAACTAACCGTAAGTACATGAATTATCTAAGGAATGTCGGTAAAAAAACGAACTAGAGAGAAAAAATAGAGAAAATCTGAGCTAGAGAAGGAAAGATAGAGTTGGGCGAGACTTGTACGTATTTTCTTCGCATGTGGCCATAATTTCTCTTTTGATATAACTTTCGATCATTAATCGATTATACTCATTGCGTTTATGCTCAAATGTTTTTCAAGTCTATGGCTGAATTATACTCATTGCGTTTTTCAGTTTTCGTGTATGAATGTACTTTATGATTTTTGGTGAATGATGCATGCACAAGTATTTAAGATTTTTATGAATAAATTGGGATTGTCATTTATATTGATTGTGGCATAATAACTTATATGTTCATGAGGATTTCAATTCATCAACATATATCGAATATGAAAAGTTATGATGCAAAAACATAATGATGGAGTTCGAGTTCAAGAGTTGTGAGGATCGAGATGTGTCGAATCACACTCACGAGTTCAAAGATCAGTGATGACCGATATATACCGAATCATGGGTTTAGAAATTGTGATAACTGAACCGGTTTAAAGGTCGTCATGACCGATATGTATCGAATTACATGGAACTGAGTTTCATGTGCTAGCAAATACATAATATCCAATCGTCTGCTAGTACAATATACAAGTTGTTTGAGTTTTTTTTTCAACAATATAAAAGTGATTTACTGTTTAAATTTGAAATCGATATTTTTGTTTTTACAAGTTGCCACCGTTAGTGAAAAAAAAAACAAAAAAGTTGCCATCGTTTCCATATTTGGCCTAATCTTTTTCCTTTCTGGGTCACCTTGTGGACAAGGTCATAGCTCATAACTTAGAGCATGTCAATGTTTAAGCTATTTTGAAAGGTTCTTAAAAAAATCATAAAAAAATCTAAAGCAATCAGAACATGACACATATTAAATGAGTCTATTAAAAAGTTAAGAACCGGTTTTTAAATAAGATACTTAAGAAACTCTTCTTCTTCGTCTCTTTTACTTTTTAATATTTTAATATTTTCTTATTTTTCTTCTTTTTCTTAAGAACCGGTCTTTAACTCTTCTTCTTCTTATTATTTTTTTTTGTTAATAACCTTTTGTTAAGAACCCCATTGAACATGCTCTTATAACTTAGTAACTATTAAATTCCAACAATACCCTTTATATTTACTCGAATTTCCCCATTTCGACCAGCCTCTTCGTGTACTCTTCGGCACACGCGGCAAGGATTAATTCAACACATTTAAATTAATTATTTGATAAATAATAATTTCGAAAAACTAATGTTAATACTATTTACGATTAAGGAAACAAAATCTCTTCTCCTCTCTTCCACCATTTGTTGACCACTTAGGAGGATTCAAAAACCCATAACTACACACAACACTCCCCATTTTATCTTGTATGGTCAATCCGTTGGCAGTGGACCGACGCTGCACCTTGCCTCTAAGCTTCCTCAGCTTAGAAGTGTTGTTCTTCATAGTGGCATCCTCTCTGGTCTTCTATTGGAGTAACTTGGGAAGTAAGATGTGTATCTTGCTCACCGTCTATGAAGTGAAGCACGTACAACCCATAAAAACTATAATGGAACGACTTGAGTAGCAAGATGTTAGTTCTAGCATATTTCTATTATTACTATATTACATTTATGTGTTAGATTTGGATTAGAAAAGTTTACATTATATGGTGTTAACAATATGTTAATGTTAACCACTATATATATGTATTTTATTATCTTGTATGATCAACACAAACAATTAAATAATATATTCCTATTCTATAATAATTCTACATGGTATCAGAGCCTTCGATTTTTGTGGATCAAAGTTAAACGCTTCCGCACTAGAAATCTTGTGATCTCATCTTCAACAGAGATCATGGAGAAACTCACCGGAGGAGATGACATTGAAGACGGTGGAGATGATGATCCACACGATGACGTAGTTTGTGTTCACGTTGGGTTTTATTAAAAAAAAAAAGTTAATGGGTTTTTGGTTTAAGTTAAATTTTTGGTTTGAAATTTTATTTCTGATTTGTTTTAGCTAGCACACGTATGATTATCAAGATCTTTGAGGAATTATTAAGTTAGAGGGTTTTGGGTTTGCACAATTTTTTATCTTTATTTTTGAGATTTATTCTACAGTTTATAATTTCTCAAGATTTTTGGTTTCTCCTATTACGGGGGAGTTTGATTTTGGTTTTAGGAATTTTTATTGGAACGCTCATGTTATTAGGTCATTTTTAGTCCAATTTATGGACTGTCTGCGACAAGGACAATTATTTGTGGAGCTGCAGAAGTTGTGCCCACGGGATGTTATTATTCCCTTTCTTTCAAGGCCAAAGACGAGTTGAAGTTCCATCCCTATTTTGAAGATTGAAGTTTGTGCCTGGAGGAGTCTGTTGACTTGTTTGTCCGTCCTCGACATGATGTCCACAACATACGTATTATGCTTGATGATTTCGCATATCATGTTTGTCGTGCGGGGGAGTATTGGAGTAACTTAGGAAGCAAGATGTGTATCTTGCTCACCGTCTATGAAGTGAAGTCTGTAAAACTCATATAGACTATAATGGAAAGACTTGAGGAGCAAGATGTTAGTTCTAGCATATTTCTATTATTACTATATTACATTTATGTGTTAGATTTGGATTAGAAAAGTTTACATTATATGGTGTTAACAATATGTTAATGTTAACCACTATATATATGTATCTTATTATCTTGTATGATTAACACAAACAATTCAATAATATATTCCTACTAGGTGATAACCTGCGCCATGCGCAAAATGAGAAATTTATAAATAATTTTACTAAAGATGATTTTGAAATTGTTTAAAGTAAAAATAATTTAATCTGTTATATATATATGTGAATAATATAATTTAATATTTCGAATTTTGGATATAATATTTTTAACTTATTATCAAGTTTAAATATTTATATTATTTATTAATTTATATGGTTTTATTAATAAACCATATTAAACAAAAAATATTTATAAATAAGGATGTCTATTAAATCAAGCTTCTTACTTTTACAGTTTTTTTTATCATTTACGTTCTTTTTGTAATGATTTTTGAACCATCTACACATCCTCATTTTCAATAAGGGACTTTTAAAACATATTCATATTTATTAATCATTTGATTAATTACATTCATTTTTAAAAATTCGAATTATAACACATGTATAAAAAATATATATATATTTTTACTATATGAATGTTGTGATGATTTATTTTTTTACAAAACTAAGTTTAAACAAAAATAAGAGAAGAAATCTAGTGAATAAAAAAATAAGAGAAATTTTGAGAAATGCCATTTTCCAGATATCACTTTTCAAATATACCATCAAATTAATTGTTCTCAAATATACCATCACTTGTCAAGACACAATGACCATATTAACCTTGAAGTTTTTTGTTGGAGATTTACCGAAATCTCACGATCTCCGTCGAAACTCTGAGATGACTTACTTCCACCGAGACAGCTTCTTCCGTCGTCTCCGGTAATACTACGATCGATCGCATCCATCCAGATTCTCCCGTCGAGATCTCTGTTTTTGGCCAGACGCCGGCGATGTCGAAATCTCAGTGTTTACACTGACATTAACGTGATTCGACCCAAGGAATATTGGGATTACGAGTCGCTCAATGTTCAGTGGGGTAAGATTAGAGCAGAGGAAAAAGCGACGTTGAATTGGAGAAGAAGATGGTAACGGCGGTGGGGCAGTGGCTAGAGGAAGCGTTTCTTGATCTCTGCCGAAAACCAGAAACCGGTTTGAATTTCGATCGTGATGTCATCTCCGGTCTAGTCTCCTATTGCGATCTCGCTCAGCCTGTCGATGCGAAGGAGTATCTCGACGTAATCCTTCTCTCTCTCTCTCTCTCTCTCCTCCTCATTATCTTCCCGTAAAACTTTGAATCACCGAGTCTCGCTTGGCTTGTGTTCTTTGGATTTTCTGATTTTGATTTCCATCTAATTTTGGGGTAGTGTTGTGGGTGTTGATTGATTTCAATTGGATAGTGGGTTCCTATAATTAAGATTTTTGAATCATTGGATAATTGATTTTCTATAGATATTAGATAGGTTGTTTAATTTAATTTTCGAGATATGGTTTTAAACTGTAGTACGAATCCGAGAAGAACAGTTCATGAATTGTAGCATCAATTCATGGAATCGCTTGAAGATGTCTTCAAGAGTCAATGTCACTGAGTTAGTTCTCAACGAGACTATTCGTGTTACTGATCCTTAAAGGCGTAGGCACTAAAGATTACACGAGCTTATCACCAGAAACACTTACAGTACTTTGGATGAATTTCATTCTTGCAGCTATTAGGTCAAGGCGTCAAGCTAGCTATTGTTCATATGATTTGCACATGCCTTGGTCATGGTTCTCTGATTCGGTAAACATACTTTATCTTTATATGAACTTTCTCTTTCAACTCTTAAAGCTGTTGAGAACCTATGTGGGAGGCTCATGAGTCATGACCAATGGGTTTCGGTTTGGTTTACTACAGGTGATTCTTGTGGAGTTTAACGAGCCAGGGGCCCAGGGTGTTAATGTGAATTGGGTTTTGATTGCTCTTTGTGATATTGCAGTGAAGGTTGGAATTCCTGAGTTCTTGAGTGGGATTGGGGTAGGAGCTGAGACTCACATTGCCAAACTTGAAACTGAGGTAGGTGATATTCCGAAACTGCTTGTGACTCGTACGCTCAGACTCAAGAAGTTTGGCATCCCTTGCAAACATGTAAGTATAAAGTCTCTCTTCTGTTGTACGGTTCACACAGATTGCAATGGGCATTCGGTTGTATTGTTGTTGCAGAAAAGCCGGATAACTTAGGGTCACGGGTTTATAGGGTTTGTTAATACGTTAGGAATGAAACAATCTGCTACCCTGAATTTGTTCCATTACGTAATTTAATGAAATAATGTTCAAGGAGAATTGAATCAAAAAGTTGAGTTCTTGACCTTTCCAGGCACAATGAGATTGATGGAGATGTATCTATAGTTCTATTTTCTGGACTTCTCTTTTAAGGTTCTCAGAGTGATGACATCCGTGAGCAGGTAGAGTATGTGTTCATCGTTTTTGCTCATTTCAGAATCCTTTGTCAACTTCTTTATTTTTTTATATATCTTTGGGAACATGTATGTTCTAAGTTTTTTTTTTTTCACTTGTTTATGAGCAAGGCTGTTTGGGCATTAGGGAATGTTGCTGGTGATTCCCCAAGATGCAGAGATCTTGTCCTAGGTCAGAGAGCTTTGTTACCATTGCTCTCTCAGTTGAATGAGCATGCTAAACTTTCGATGCTGAGAAATGCGACTTGGAGCCTCTGAAATTTCTGCAGGGGCAAGCCACGGCCTCCTTTTGACCAGGTTTGTCTCTCATTTCAGTCTTATTTCTGTGTACTAATAGGCTTCGTTTGTTGTTGTTCTCTCACGTGGGTAATGAAAATGGCAGAATTATAGAGTTGGGTCTTCTTCAATAATGTTTGGTTCTCATTGGTGGAATACGAGATTCTTTAGTTTGCTAAATTGTTGTTCATCTTCGTCTTCCTCTCGCTTCCTTTAGTCTTAAGTAGACGTGTGGGTACAATTCTTAAACCAAATCTTTAAAAGAGTATTTTTCCTGAATTTTTTCAATGCATATATGTTCTGATGGTTTTTGTATGTTTCATGTTTCTATAGATAGATTGGCATTAAGTTTTGCAATCTCGTTTCTGCTTGCTCTACTCTTTGTTTTCGCTTTGGAAAACAAAAAGTCCAGGACTTTTCCCAGATCTCAACAATGGATGACAATCATTCTTCAACCTCTTCACTTCATCTTCTACAGTCTCCACTTCGTTTTCTACAGTCTCTATAGCATTCATCTGTTGCAATTGTCTTGAGGTATAAATTTAACCATTTTCTTTTATTAATTCATTTTTTGTACTTCTGATTGAATCAAGTTTCAAATACTAGCGGTGATTGATTGTATAATCCAATTAGTAATCCTATATCAATTTGACGAAAACTATGTGTTAATACTCGTGCTGGCTTTACAATCTAAAGGGAGGAGTTACGTGAGACTTACAAGAAAGAACACCAAGATTAAAAAATCTGTTACTGCTGTGAGTGTTATCTCTTGTTATCTATTCCATGTTTTGTACCATAGGCTTGGTCTTTGAATCTATACTGGCGATGAACTTCAATGGATTTCAGGTTGGAAAAGCTGGTGGGGGAAAGCAGAAATTCATGTCCCTTTATAAAGGCTTATAAACTTCTTGTTTGCACATCCCAGACTTATAAATTTGTTTACACTTACATAATATTGGATCTTCAAACGATTGGATCTTCAGTTTAGGAAGAAATTTACTTCTCTTGTTCCTCCTCCTCCGTGTCCTGCTGGATATGGCGTATTTTTATCAAACTCGTTTTTGACTATTCATTATTTATAATATTGTAGTCAATGGTAATTTTTCAAAAATTATCTTATATGGACACTTTTGTATGCAGTTTGAAGAGAGTTTTACTCCTCCCTCTCTTTCTCTTGTTGTAAACAAATATTCATCAAACTCTTTGTATCATACACAGACATTAAGTCGTCTAGCATTCTTCTAGATGACAATTTTGATGCTCGGGTACGCGTTACATGGTGACTTTAACAATATTATTGATCTCTCATGTTTTGTAGGTTTCTGACTTTGGTCTTGCAAGATTAGTTCTTGATTGGAACACTCACATCACCACACGAGTTATTGGAACAATTGCCCTCCATGGTGGATCTCTGGTATGTTTTATCTAATCATTATGGAATGATCTTGCTTTTTTCATTGTTATTTTCCTGCTTAGGTTTCGTACTATCTTGACGAAGCAACATGCTAGGGACTGGAAATATTCGACATAAGAAGCAGCTAGAGGAAGCTAGGTCTAAGGGACTTATAAAGATTGTTGGATTTTATCAAAATGATGTATTATTTATTTATAAAGATTTAAAAAGAAGGTTTTAAACCTTTATAAAAACTAAATGATAGTTATACAATGATTCCAGAGAATTGCAGAGACTTATAACTACTAAACTACATCTAATTGTTCGATGTAAGAATTTATATGTTTATAGTGATTATGTATTAGTCATTTATAAAGATTTAAAAAGAGGTTTTTAAATCTTTATAAAACCTAAATGATATTTGAACTAGTGAACATGAGACTTAAAGAGGCATTTAACCACTAAACCACACTCTAATTATTGTATATAAGAATTTATTTGTTTATAGAGAATATGAATCATTTTTAAAGTTTTTATAAAGATTTAAAAGTGTTTTAAAATTATTTTTAAAGTTTTTATAAGGATTTAAAAGTGTTTTAAAATCATTTTTAAATGACTAATTCGTATTTTAAAAATGTTTAAAAGTGTTTTAAAATCATTTTTAAATGACTAAAAATGTTTTAAAATCATCTTTAAATGACTAATTCATTTTTAAAGTTTTTATAAGGATTTAAAAGTTTTTAAAATTATTTTAAAAGTTTTTATAAGGATTTAAAAGTGTTTTAAAATCATTTTTAAATAACTAAAAATGTTTTAAAATCATTTTTAAATGGCTAATTTCATTTTTAAAGTTTTTATAAGGATTTAAAAGTGTTTTAAAATCATTTTATAAGGATTTAAAAGTGTTTTAAAATCATTTTTAAATGACTAATTCGTATTCTGTATAAACGTACAACAGTTCAAACAACATATTAAGTTTTATAAGGATTTAAAAGTACCATCAGCATTAGAATTACAACAAAAGAAAATGAGTTCTTAACAAAAAAAAAGCAAAGACTAGACAAAAGAGATTGTTGTAGTGTAAAATTTCAAAGCAAAGCATATAGTAGACAAAAGAATTTCTTGAAAATATATATCACTCATTTATAAAGATTTAAAAAGAGGTTTTTAAATCTTTACAAAAATTAAATAATACTGAAACTAGTGATCACGTGTACTTGCAGAAGTACACTCATTTGTTAGGTAACAAAATCCTATGTTCAAATCCCAATAATTATTTATAACGATTTAAAACTCTCTTTTTAATTTTTTTTTATAAATTAGTATATAAATACATATTTATAAGCAAATAAAATCATACATATAACAAATGTGTGTGGCTTAATAATTACATCTGCAAATAGAGTAGTATATCTCATTGCTCAAAGTGCTGGTTTTTGTGGTTTTCTCCAATCCTATGTAGCAATTGGTTATCCTGTTTGGTTGAGAGAATGCTTTGAAGATGAGATGTTTCAGCCTCTGAATAGGTGATGCTTGGTTTCGACCTGTTAAAGAAGTTCTTTGGTAATTTGCAGGTCTCGGTGCTAATGAGTAATTGGTTTTCTCTATAAACAATTAAATACATACGTACAACAAGTATGACAACACAGTTTGGGTGGTTATTTAAAAGTGTCTTAAAATCATTTTTAAATGAGTAATTGGTTTTCTCTATAAAAAATTAAATACATACGTACAACAAGTATGACAACACAGCTTGAGTGGTTAAACAACCTTTTTGGAAAATCATTTTAAAGGTTTTTATAAGGATTTAAAAGTGTTTTAAAATCATTTTTAAATGAGTAATTGGTTTTCTCTATAAACAATTAAATACATACGTACAACAAGTATGACAACATAGTTTGAGTGGTTAAACACCCCTTTTGAAAAATCATTTTAAAGGTTTTAATTAAGATTTAAAAGTGTTTTAAAATCATTTTTAAATGAGTAATTGGTTTTCTCTATAAAAAATTAAATACATACGTATAACAAGTATGACAACACAGCTGAGTAACAAGTATGACAACACAGCTGAGTGGTTAAACAACATTTTTGAAAAATCACGGGTTCCCTGGTTCGTGCTTCCTGGGGATATAAAAATCCCTTTTAAAAATCATTTTTATTTTTGTAAGGATTTAAAAGAGTTTTAAAATCATTTTTAAATATAAAAGAGTAATTGGTTTTGTCTCTAAATTAAATTTGACAACACAGCCTGAGTAATTAAATACCCCTTTTGAAAAATTACTGGTTCGAGCTTTCTCAGGTTATAAAAACATCTTCTAAAAATCATTTTAAAAGTTTTTATAAGGATTTAAAAGAGTTTTAAAATTATTTTAAAATGACAACACAGTACTCACAAATAATTCTTCATTTTCATCAGCACGCTTTTGACATAATCCAAGGGAAGCGAATAGTCATATGTCCCGACGTAAATCCTAATAATTAATTTGAATGCAGGAGATAATATTATCAACATGACAAGAACCTATCTTACCAACAAAAATCTCCAAAAAAAACAATTTGCGTGTAATGTCGCTTATTGTCTGCGTCTCTCATAGGAGCCAACTCAGGATCAAGCTGGTTGGCATGAAACGGGTAAGGCTTAATGACTATCGTGTGTCCTCCCGTAAATGCTCATCTGGTAAGACGTATTTCGAAACAGGACCACGGGTCGCGAGTTTCTCTATGTTATTGTTTATATCGTCTACATACTCTTGCAGTTTCGTCATCACTTCCTTGATGTTGCAAAACAAGGAAACCCCATTAAAACTGTGTCTAAAATGCATAGAAAGAACTTAAGGAAGAAGTGAGAAGAGAGACTTACTCATAGAAAGGAGTTAACCTGAAACCAAATGAACAGAGAAGAAGTATGAATACAATGAGAGAGAGACATCTTGGTTTTACGGTATTCACAACTTTATAAACATAACCTGACATCACCGGAAACGGTACATTCTCCAGGGATTTGGTTGATTCCGCCTCCTGGATCTGCAAAAGCCAGACAAATCCTTTGGAGTAAGTAGACAACATTTGGAGTCATTACTCTATACATACATTACGCTTTAATTTCCAAAACTTACAACTCCATTGTGTTGGCTTCATGGTGGATGGCGTCGCAAAACCATAGACTTTCTCTTGTGGGTGAGCCGGATAGTCTCTGTAGAACCGGCCTTGGATTTCCTTAAGCCCTTCCATTCCTAACTCCATCGCGTTAATCGCCTGCGCTTGAACAGAAGACAAAGATCAATGCCGAGCTTGCAGCTTCATCGATTCGAGCAAAATCATTCATATACAACAATACAAAACCATACCTTGTGAGCTAAACCGCTGTGGAAAAGCTTCCCGGTAAAATGAAGCTCCCACAGAATCGAACTGCCGGTTCCAATAGACGGCTGCTTATCCGCCGTATCAATCCAATACCTTCAAAAAAATAAACACAAGAAAGCTTCCAGTCATCCTCCAATGTTATCCCTGAAGATTAAAAAGAATGGAAACTCACAAGGGTCCTGGTTTGAGCTTATCAAGAAGTTTGTCTTTAACTAGCTTGTCCACACCAACACCTGGAATTGAAGAGTTCTCTTTGCTGGCGATGAAAACCGCTACAACCGATGATTTCAACGCTGGTTTGGTCTCCCCGAGCCTCTTCATTAGCTCGGTCACAAGGGCAACGTGACCAAGACAATCTGTAGTCCCACGACCTCGAAGCTTATCGCCATCTATGCTTAGCGAGAAAGGATCACATTCCTGTGAACAAAAAACAGACAGGTGAATCACAGTGTTATTCTTCACAATTTCGAATCAATTGAACAGTCATAATCAAAAAGCTTGAAATTTGAAACAACTGAAGTCATTTCTTCAGAAAACAACCAGACCCCAATTTTGGATTTTCCTAATTGTAGTGGGCACCAATTGATTTCTCACGAAATAGATCCAGAGACTGATAAAATCTTATTCAATTCGAAAAGTAACCAGAACCCAATATCTAATCTCGCACTAATTCTAATGGGCACGGATAAAAACCACGAAAACGGAATCAATAGAGAATTTACCCAGTCATCGGGATTCGCGGTGACGACGTCCATATGCATTCCGACGAAAGACAAGATCTTACCGGGAACAGTTCCTGGGTACTCGACGATGAGATTACCTCTTCCCGAGTGATACGCGACATGATTGATCAACAGAGGACCACCATCAGTTTCGGTGCTGTAAGGACGGAGAGAATCGAGGACGTGGTTCACGATTCGATCCTCTTGCGGGATGAGCTCCGGCGGATTGTTCTGGACGAACTTCGATTCGCCGACGAACTTGGATTGTTCCGGCGGCTTTTTAAAATGATTTTTTTTTGAAAAGGTTAGTTTGGTCATTTTGTATTTTATTAAATGGTAAAAGTAAAAATGTCAAGCTCTCTATTGTATTTCTGAAAAATGACAGTTAGAAGGTGGTAGTTTTGAAATTCTCCTAAAAAATAATTAGTATGATATATTTTTGGTAAGAAGTAGAAAGAAATAGAATATCTTTATAAATTAAGTGCTCAATTATGTATAAATAAATGATATAAACTATTTTCTAACCAAATTAATATGAGTGGCATAACATGTATTAATCTAGTAACATAAGTCCATTTTTATATGTTGACTGAGAATTATTCTGGTGATGACACATCAGTAAAATGACACCATTGTAAATAATATACAAAATTAAGATTATTTTCTAAAAATATTTCTCCATTAATATATAGAGGATTCTATAATAATTCTACATCTTCGGTTTTGTTGTGACATTTATTCGGTAAATATTATCTTCCCTTTTCCTCTTTTTATTGTGCCGCTTAATGGAATTACTTGGGACCAAACCGTCCAAATCTAGCTAAATAAATAAAACTCTAAGGTGAAATGCCCGGTTCTTGTCATACACGTAAGCAAACTTTATATCTCCTTTCAATATCCTCGGGCCTATTAGAATAAATAAACGTTACTGATCTTACTAATCAATCGTTACGCAGG
>JAHZTW010000005.1:22810260-22835677 GCA_020283515.1 Alliaria petiolata | reverse complement strand
GTGGGCACAACTTCTGCAGCTCCACAAATAATTGTCCTTGTCGCAGACAGTCCATAAATTGGACTAAAAATGACCTAATAACATGAGCGTTCCAATAAAAATTCCTAAAACCAAAATCAAACTCCCCCGTAATAGGAGAAACCAAAAATCTTGAGAAATTATAAACTGTAGAATAAATCTCAAAAATAAATATAAAAAATTGTGCAAACCCAAAACCCTCTAACTTAATAATTCCTCAAAGATCTTGATAATCATACGTGTGCTAGCTAAACCAAATCAGAAATAAAATTTCAAACCAAAAATTTAACTTAAACCAAAAACCCATTAACTTTTTTTTTTTAAATAAAACCCAACGTGAACACAAACTACGTCATCGTGTGGATCATCATCTCCACCGTCTTCAATGTCATCTCCTCCGGTGAGTTTCTCCATGATCAATGTTGAAGATGAGATCACAAGATTTCTAGTGTGGAAGCGTTTAACTTTGATCCACAAGAATCGAAGGCTCTGATACCATGTAGAATTATTATAGAATAGGAATATATTATTTAATCGTTTGTGTTGATCATACAAGATAATAAGATACATATATATAGTGGTTAACATTAACATATTGTTAACACCATATAATGTAAACTTTTCTAATCCAAATCTAACACATAAATATAATATAGTAATAATAGAAATATGCTAGAACTAACATCTTGCTTCTCAAGTCGTTCCATTATAGTTTTATGGGTTTTACATGCTTCACTTCATAGACGGTGAGAAAGATACACATCTTGCTTCCCAAGTTACTCCAATAGAAGACCAGAGATGATGCCACTATGAAGAACAACACTTCTAAGCTGAGGAAGCTTAGAGGCAAGGTGCAGCGTCGGCCCACTGCCAACGGATTGATAATACAAGATAAAATGGGGAGTGTTGTGTGTAGTTATGGGTTTTTGAATCCTCCTAAGTGGTCAACAAATGGTGGAAGAGAGGAGAAGAGATTTTGTTTCCTTAATCGTAAGTAGTATTAACATTAGTTTTTTGAAATTATTATTTATCAAATAATTAATTAAAATATGTTGAATTAATCCTTGCCGTGTGTGCCGAAGAGTACACGAAGAGGCTGGTCGAAATGGGGGAATTCGAGTAAATATAAATGATATTGTTGGAATTTAATAAGTTACTAAGTTATAAGAGCATGTTCAATGGGTTCTTAACAAAAGGTTATTAACACAAAAAAATATTAAAATATTAAAAAGTAAGATAGACAAAGAAGAAGAGTTTCTTAAGTATCTTATTTAAAAACCGGTTCTTAACTTTTTAATAGACTCATTTAATATGTGTCATGTTCTGATTGCTTTATATTTTTTTATGATTTAAAAACTAATATTCTTTTTTTAAGAACCTTTCAATGTATCTTAAACATTGACATGCTCTAAGTTATGAGTTATGACCTTGTCCACAAGATGACCCAGAAAGGAAAAAGATTAGGCTAAATATGGAAACGATGGCAACTTCTTTTCTTTTTTTTTCACTAACGGTGGCAACTTGTAAAAACAAAAATATCGATTTCAAATTTAAACAATAAATCACTTTTATATTGTTGAAAAAAATACTCAAACAACTTGTATATTGTACTAGCAGACGATTGGATATTATGTATTTACTAACACATGAAACTCAGTTCCATGTAATTCGATACATATCGGTCATCACGACCTTTAAACCGGTTCGGTTATCACAATTTCTAAACCCATGATTCGGTATATCTCGGTCATCACTGATCTTTGAACTCATGAGTGTAATTCGACACATCTCGATCATCACAACTCTTGAACTCGAACTCCATCATTATGTTTTTGCATCATAACTTTTCATATTCCATATATGTTGATGAATTGAAATCCTCATGAACATATAAGTTATTATGCCACAATCAATATACAGTAGAAACTCTATAAATTAATAATCTTGGGACCATGAGGTTTTATACAAAAATTATTAATTTATAGTGATTATTAATTTATAGATATATTATTTGGTTGAAAAACTAATTTTGGAACTGACAAAAAATATTAATTTAGCGAGTTATTAATGAATCGAATATTAGTTTATAGAGTTTCTACTGTAAATGACAATCCCAATTTATTCATAAAAATCTTAAATACTTATGCATGCATCATTCACCAAAAATCATAAAGTACATTCATACACGCAATGAGTATAATTCAGCCATAGACTTGAAAAACATTTGAGCATAANCTAATCGCATGTCTGTTTTGGTAATTTTGTTTTCTAATCACTATCAAATCGTTTTTAAAACGCATGCTATTTAAGAATATAAATTAACCTTATCACACTTAAATCTTATCTTTATTCACAATCTTATCTCCATTCACAATCTTATCTAATCGCATGGCTCCCACACTCGAATCATAATCGCACCTGAAACGGATTGCTATTGGGAGCTTATCTCACTAACATCAACCCTAATTTTCATTGTCCATTTTCTACCTACCACAAAACCTCTGAATCTACCAGATAATCTTATCATATGATTTTGATTATGGGCACAAGTAAGTTTCCCCATTTTCTCACGTTGTGTCTACTTTTCATTTTTTCTAGTAAATTAGCTTTCTTTGGGAATCTTAAAGAAACCTTGCGACTGTGTAAAACATTACAGATCGCTTTTGTAATTGTTGATATCTTGTTCCAAAGAGATGGATTCTATCTCAAGAGATATGGCTGTAACATGATTGCAATTTTTATGAATGAAATCATGTAGAATTGAGAAATCTACAAAATTTTATAAAATTGGTACCAGTTATAATGAAAAAAAATAAAAAATCATTCCAACTATCCCTTCCACAAAGAAAAAATAAATTCTTTAAAAACATTATTCAACTTCAAAAACGTTAAAGAATGAATGAAATTCTATTTTTATTTCATTCCATTTTTTCTATCCCATTTAAATATATTCCATTTATTCCTTATATTCTTTTGACTTATAACCATTTACACCATAATCGGCAATCTACCAAATCATATGATGTATAAGTACTATGATATACATCATAGCATATTCGTTCTTTTTAGACCGGGTTTTCAGTGCCAACCTAAATATAAAATCTTATACATCTTTAATCAAGATTTAATACTAATACTTAGGTTAAAACATTATTTTGAATCGATATGATGTCCACACAGATGGGTTATTTGAGGTTGCCATCTGCAATGGGTTAGCCCAATCCACTCCATGACAAAGGGTCAAAGTGGTTTAACATTAAAACCGTTTGTCATAATTTAATATCTTTGTAGTATATATTCAACCAATGTAAAATTGTGAGCTTTATGGGCATCCAATGAATGTCTCATTCACAAGTTCATTTTTTACAATCATTTTGCAAATTTTATTTCTCAAAAACTATATTAATTATACATTTCAATTTGTTATAAATCAAGATGACATAAACAGAGAACTAAATAATTGGGACAAAAAGACGAAGAAAAATGTAAACTTTAAGAACAAATTAACTTTTGAGGACTCGGCGTTGTTGGCTCATTGCTCGGCCACTATAATCTCAAATTCTCAGCCCAATTCTTAGCCCCAGCGATGGAACTCTCTCTCTCTTTCACTGACTTCTTTTTCTTTGCCACTCAACATATTCAGCGTCTCCTTCGGTGAGCTCAGTATCACTATCGCTTTCTTCTCCAATTCTACGCCTCTTCCACGTTCAATGCTCTTTCTCTTCTCTCTACTTGTTAACCAATCAACTATGTAATCTAGAGCGACCACTACGTCGTTGATCGATGGTCTAGTGTTTGTGTCTTCTCTCATACACATAAACGCCACCTCGAGAGTTTTCTCCAATGTTTCTTACATGTAATGACCTTGTATTGAATCTACTTCTTTATGTTTCTATCCATGGACTGTCTTACCTATAAAAAAAAAACAAAACGGTCGTCATCATAAAAACAATATATGGTCAGAGATTAAAAAAAACAAAAAAGCTAATGTTTTTCTTAAGAGAGCATTACACAATTCATAAGTAAGCAATTTAGACCAATGAATGAGTCTCGAACATCTATGTGTCCACTAATAAGCTCCAACATCACAACTCCAACACTGTAGATATCAAATTTTGACGACAACCTCCCGCTAGTAGCATACTTGGGTGCGCAATAGCCTTGAGTTGCCATAACTCTAGTAGAGACATAAGTCATATCATCGTCCGGACCAAACTTAGCAAGCCAAAAATCAGACAGTTTCGGTTTTAGCCATGATCTAGCAATATATTTGCAGTTTTCAAATCTCTGTAGATCACATCAGGTTTTGCTTCATTATAAAGATGTTGTAACCATTTAGGAGATGAGATTGGAGCACAAGGATGAAGATAGTTGCAGGAGCAGCTAAAGGATTACAACACCTTCATAATAAAGCAAAACCTGTTGCAATCTACAGAGATTTGAAAACTGCAAACATATTGCTAGATAACGGCTACAAACCAAAACTGTCTGATTTTGAGCTTGCTAAGTTTGGTCCGAAAGATGATATGACTCATGTCTCTACAAGAATTATGGGAACAAGGGGCTATTGTGCCCACGAGTAGGCTATTAGTGGGAGGTTGTCGTCAAAAACTGATATCTACAGCTTTGGAGTTGTGATATTAGAGCTAATTAGTGGACACAGAGCTGGGGACTCATTTATGGGTTTTAACTCTTTTGACGTGTGTATCTTTTTTCTTTGTGGTACGTTCATGACTATTTGGTACGATGGTACAAAATATTAGATATTAATATAGACTATATGATAAAGAAAATGCATAATTTTTTGTTAATTAATCAAACACATTTGACCCCTATATATACAAATTATTTCTTGCTCTGCCACTCAGCTTGAGTTAATAATCACAACAAGAGAGTGATGATTTGATTTTTTGTTTCATGTACTTACTTTTATGGGATGAAGTAACAGTTGTATTCAAGAACCTGATTCAGTTAACAATCGAAAGTAATCCGGAAATAGGATGATGAGGCAAATTATGTGGTCGGATTGGGCAAGAAACTTCTTAAGGGGATATGCAATGTTCATATATTTTTCATAACTGCCGAAGCACTTAATGTATGTATATCATTCCTTTCTTTATTCCAATATTGTTAGAACAATCTCAGATACTCAAAAAAGAGTTTTTCAGTGAATATTTTTAATATAATTTAAATCATTAATTAAATTTTAATGCTTCGGCAGTTAAGAAAAATATCTCAACATTGCATATCCCCTTAAAAAGTTTCTTGCCCAATCTGACCACATAATTTGCCCCATCATCCTATTTCCGGATTACTTTCGATTGCAAACTGAATCAGGTTCTTGAATACCACTGTTACTTCATCCCATAAAAGTAAGTACATGAAACAAAAAATCAAATCACCACTCTCTTGTTGTGATTATTAACTCAAGCTGAGTGGCAGAGCAAGAAATAATTTGTATATATGGGGTCAAATGTGTTTGATTAATTAACAAAAAATTTTGCATTTTATTTATCATATAGTCTATATTAATATCTAATATTTTGTACCATCGTACCAAATAGTCATGAACGTACCACAAAGAAAAAAGATACACACGTCAAAAGAGTTAAAACCCATAAATGAGTCCCGAGCTCTGTGTCCACTAATTAGCTCTAACATCACAACTCCAAAGCTGTAGATATCAGATTTTGACGACAACCTCCCACTAATAGCCTACTCGGGGGCACAATAGCCCCGAGTTCCCATAACTCTTGTAGAGACATGAGTCATATAATCTTTCGGACCAAACTTAGCAAGCTCAAAATCAGACAGTTTTGGTTTGTAGCCGTGATCTAGCAATATGTTTGCAGTTTTCAAATCTCTGTAGATCGCAACAGGTTTTGCTTTATTATGAAGGTGTTGTAATCCTTTAGCTGCTCCTGCAACTATCTTCATCCTTGTGCTCCAATCTCATCTGCTAAATGGTTACAACATCTTCATAATGAAGCAAAACCTGATGTGATCTACAGAGATTTGAAAACTGCAAATATATTGCTAGATCATGGCTAAAACCGAAGCTGTCTGATTTTTGGCTTGCTAAGTTTGGTCCGGACGATGATATGACTCATGTCTCTACTATAGTTATGGCAAGTCAAGGCTATTGCGCACACAAGTATGCTACTAGCGGGAGGTTGTCGTCAAAATTTGATATCTACAGTGTTGGAGTTGTGATGTTGGAGCTTATTAGTGGACACATAGATGTTCGAGACTCATTCATTGGTCTAAATTGCTTACTTATGAATTGTGTAATGCTCTCTTAAGAAAAACATTAGCTTTTTTGTTTTTTTTAATCTCTGACCATATATTGTTTTTATGATGACGACCGTTTTGTTTTTTTTTTATAGGTAAGACAGTCCATGGATAGAAACATAAAGAAGTAGATTCAATACAAGGTCATTACATGTAAGAAACATTGGAGAAAACTCTCGAGGTGGCGTTTATGTGTATGAGAGAAGACACAAACACTAGACCATCGATCAACGACGTAGTGGTCGCTCTAGATTACATAGTTGATTGGTTAACAAGTAGAGAGAAGAGAAAGAGCATTGAACGTGGAAGAGGCGTAGAATTGGAGAAGAAAGCGATAGTGATACTGAGCTCACCGAAGGAGACGCTGAATATGTTGAGTGGCAAAGAAAAAGAAGTCAGTGAAAGAGAGAGAGAGTTCCATCGCTGGGGCTAAGAATTGGGCTGAGAATTTGAGATTATAGTGGCCGAGCAATGAGCCAACAACGCCGAGTCCTCAAAAGTTAATTTGTTCTTAAAGTTTACATTTTTCTTCGTCTTTTTGTCCCAATTATTTAGTTCTCTGTTTATGTCATCTTGATTTATAACAAATTGAAATGTACAATTAATATAGTTTTTGAGAAATAAAATTTGCAAAATGATTGTAAAAAATGAACTTGTGAATGAGACATTCATTGGATGCCCATAAAGCTCACAATTTTACATTGGTTGAATATATACTACAAAGATATTAAATTATGACAAACGGTTTTAATGTTAAACCACTTTGACCCTTTGTCATGGAGTGGATTGGGCTAACCCATTGCAGATGGCAACCTCAAATAACCCATCTGTGTGGACATCATATCGATTCAAAATAATGTTTTAACCTAAGTATTAGTATTAAATCTTGATTAAAGATGTATAAGATTTTATATTTAGGTTGGCACTGAAAACCCGGTCTAAAAAGAACGAATATGCTATGATGTATATCATAGTACTTATACATCATATGATTTGGTAGATTGCCGATTATGGTGTAAATGGTTATAAGTCAAAAGAATATAAGGAATAAATGGAATATATTTAAATGGGATAGAAAAAATGGAATGAAATAAAAATAGAATTTCATTCATTCTTTAACGTTTTTGAAGTTGAATAATGTTTTTAAAGAATTTATTTTTTCTTTGTGGAAGGGATAGTTGGAATGATTTTTTATTTTTTTTCATTATAACTGGTACCAATTTTATAAAATTTTGTAGATTTCTCAATTCTACATGATTTCATTCATAAAAATTGCAATCATGTTACAGCCATATCTCTTGAGATAGAATCCATCTCTTTGGAACAAGATATCAACAATTACAAAAGCGATCTGTAATGTTTTACACAGTCGCAAGGTTTCTTTAAGATTCCCAAAGAAAGCTAATTTACTAGAAAAAATGAAAAGTAGACACAACGTGAGAAAATGGGGAAACTTACTTGTGCCCATAATCAAAATCATATGATAAGATTATCTGGTAGATTCAGAGGTTTTGTGGTAGGTAGAAAATGGACAATGAAAATTAGGGTTGATGTTAGTGAGATAAGCTCCCAATAGCAATCCGTTTCAGGTGCGATTATGATTCGAGTGTGGGAGCCATGCGATTAGATAAGATTGTGAATGGAGATAAGATTGTGAATAAAGATAAGATTTAAGTGTGATAAGGTTAATTTATATTCTTAAATAGCATGCGTTTTAAAAACGATTTGATAGTGATTAGAAAACAAAATTACCAAAACAGACATGCGATTAGATAAGATTGTGAATGGAGATAAGATTTAAGTGAGATAATGTTACCTTATATTTTCGAATAGGAATGTATTTTAGAAATGATGTGATAATGATTAGAAAATAAAATTACCAAAATAGACATGCCATTAGATAAGATCGTGAATGAAGATAAGATTTAAGTGTGATAAGATTAGATTTGATTATATTTATAACAAGATTAATTAGTAACAATGTAATCAAGTTAGAAAGTCAACTTTCCCAAATTATATTAAATATTAAATTCTTTAAAAACCACTTTCCAAAATTCATAATTAATATCAAGCTAATTACCCTTTAATTTATTTCATTCTTATCTTGTTATCTAAACAAAATCAAAAGATATTTTGAAAATTATATTGACGTTTTTACAATAATTTTCTAGAGAATTGTTGAAGAAAACATTTCCTTCTTTCAATATTCTTAACACGATTAATTAGTAACAACGTAATCAAGTTAGAATGTCAACTTTCTCAAATTATATAAAATATTAAAGTTTTTTTCGCCACTTTCCAAAATTTATAATTTCTGTTTTGGTCGGATTCCAAAATTTATAATTAATATCAAGCTAATTACTCTTTAATTTAATTTATTTTTATCTGGTTATGTAAACAAAATTAAAATATATTTTTAAAATTATATTGATATTTACTTATTAATAGTTACGAAAACAATATGTATATATAGTTATATTGAATTTTTGTATCATAACTTATTATAATTTTTTTTAAGATTCAAAAAAAACATTATAATTTTTAACCATAATTTATTTACTAAAAATATATTTAATGGACTTTTCAAAATTTTGAACTCTGTTCGATGTCCAAACACGGGTTGATGTCCAAGATCACACCTGTAATGTTTGAGAAAGATGATGGGACGTGCCACCTGGAAAGCATTTCTTGACAAATTGAGAACATGATGTTCGTTCAATGGGGGATCACGTAACACACCATGATTCATTATCATTATGAGAGAGAAAAAAATGGAAACGAAGATAAAAACATGAAATCTTGATTCTTGTTACAAATCAAGCTGGGCTAGAGGATCTCGAATCCAGTTACCGATTCAAATATCAAATTTCTTTTATTTAGTCATCCTTAGCCCTTAACCAAGAAACAGTATTTAACACATAAACTCAACATTCTGAATTAGTATTAAAAAAGAAAAGCAAAAACATAAAAACACCAGTCATAATCTTAGACGATAAGAATAGTAGAAACGACACTAACATAGCAAGCTCAGAAACAAAGATTGTTCTTCTTCCGGAAGAGCATATCATTTCTTCGATAAAGAAGATGGCAGAGTAGATATCAAACAAAGATTCCCAGCGATTACTTGGATCTTGCACTTTGGTGAAGCTATTCTTGGAATGTTCTCAAGCCTCTTGAATTATAAATACACAACAATTTCATATACTTTATTGTAGTTTACGATCAACTGTTCAAGACACGACATTTTCTCCAAGAAATGCTTGACCTGACCTATGTCTATCCCGCTGTTTTCATCGATGTGTCAAAACAAACAAAATTTCTTTAGCACCTTCACCGGAGAAGATGAAATACAAGAAGGAACATTCTTCAGGCGGTCACATCAGCACACATTCCCACATCCACTGTTATACTTGTGGCCGAGACCCCGAAGAAGAATAAATGAAAAGCTTTCAAAGTTAATTTGTATCTGATAAACAAAGATATGCTTGTTTGACAAAAAAGAGAAAAAAAACAAAGATATGCTTTGATGGGTTTTTTTTATACTTTTATATTTCTTGCCAATACCTCCCTTCATATTTCTGGGTTACTCTCAATCGTTAATTGAATCAGGTTCTTGAATATTGGAGTTATTACAAAGTGTCTAAACAATTAAAAATAAAGAAATGAAATAGTAAAAAACTTGACGAGAATCCGTTCTCATTTGAAGAAAAAAAAACTCATAAGAGACTTTCCAGCTATTTGTCGTCTTTTAAAAACTAAAATTTAATTAATGATTTAAATTATATTAAAAGTATTCACTGAAAAAATCTTTTTTGAATATCTGAGATTGCTCTAACAATATTGGAATAAAGAAAGGAATGATATACATATATTAGGTGTTTCGGCAGTTAAGAAAAGTATCTAAACCTTGCATATCCCCTTAAGAAGTTTCTTGCCCAATCCGACCACATAATTTGCCACATCACCTTTTAATAACCTTGCACTTGAACTTTGATCTTCTGTTAGTCGAAGACTGATATGAGCTTCGATAAGCGAATCAAAACGGATTTTCGGATACACTTCCGCAATAGTATCAGAATAAGCTAGGTAGACAAGATTCGGAGTATCAAACGACACATCCTGTGGATTCTCATCCATGTAATCATAGAAAAACATTAGTTTCTTGAGGGTTGTGCTAGAGACAGAGCATGACTCCCCAAAATCCCACTCGAGGTTAATCAGAACTAATTCCTCAAGCACGAGACAGCCAGAGAGAAGCTTTGTGAACCCATCATCACCTTCTTCGAAAAATATTGAATCAAGATAGAGACACTTAAGCTTTGGAAGAAAAACATCTCCCGCCTCCAAGTCAGAGGTGAAACAGCATCTCGGTCCTAATCTCTGCTTAACTAGTGACTTGCTCCCCAAGAGGAGCATGGCGGGAAAATATTCCAATTTAGACACGTCTAGATCAAGCTCTGATACGCCACGTAGCAACGCGTTGGCCATCCATCGTGTGACACAAGTAGGATCAACACCATCTCCACAACTTAGAGAGAATTTGTCAAGTGTTGCATTCCCTTGCACAGTTTGCAAAGCAAACACTCTGTCCACAAATTCAACAAAACTTGTGGGAGTCTCTTCATTTGCGTCATCAAAATCAAAGTTTTTCATAGAGACAAACAAAAACGCCACCTGCTCAAGAGAACATATGTGGCAGCGGCTTCTTTGGTGATAAGGAAATATAAGATATGAGAAATTAGAGGATCTGGTAGATCGCTTATTCTATCTCTTGAAACAGAATCCATCTTTTTGGAACATGAAACCATCAATTACTAGAGCAATTTTTTTTTACACAATCGTCAGGTTCTTTTAAGATTCACTAAGAAAGCTAATTTACTAGAGAAAAATGAAAAGTAGACACAGCTTGGAGGAAATGGGGAATCTTACTTGTGGCCATAATCAAATCATAAGATAAGATTATCCAGTAGATTCAGAGGTTTTGTGGTGAGAACGAAATGGATAATGAAAATTACGGTTGCCGCCAATGTGATATGCTCCCAATGACAATCCGTTTCAGGTGCGATTATGATTTGAAAGTGAGAGCCATGCGATTAGATAAAGTTGTGAACAGAGATGCGATTCCACTTGAATAAGGTTACCATATAATTATTAAACAACAATGCGTTTTGAAAACGATTAGAAAACAAAATTAAGAAAATAGACATAATCTGGTAGAATATAGAAAAAATCGCCGGAACCAAAGCTCAAAGGATGAAAGCAAAAGTCCAAATAAGGGAAGCCAAATATTATACGATACTAAAAAGGAGATATACTAGTTAATGAACTTTGGACACTAAACCTGAAACTGTTGAAACAAGCTTCATCCACGACTTTTTCTATACGAAGTGGAAACACTTAAGCTGAGGCAAGAACCAAGACACTCGAGCAGAACCAAGACCGAAAAGAGAACTACTCCAAGCTCAAAGCAGCAACAACAACGATAAAAACGAGCGCAAGATCAACCTAACAACCCACCAGCTTTTTTGGGTTGACCCGTTACCAAACGGTATTACTAAGGAGTAAGGATAAATTCAGTATAACTTTCTATATTTGCTAAATAAGTACTAATTTTTATAGACATACTAAAGTTGACTCGTTAAACGTTCTTACTCGTTGTGAAATATATAAAACTGCTTATAATCTCTAGAGAAAAAATATACAACTGTTTATAATTTCAAAGTCAAACCTAACATATATTACCATCAGATGACGCTCTTTTATAAATTGCTTCAATCTAACAAAATACTCTTCATTTAAAAACTATTGAAGGGAAATGTTCAAAAAAATATAAACTATTAAAGGAAATTTAATAAAATAAACAGTTTTTTTTTCTGGTGCAACAATAAAATAAAAAGTTCAAAGTTATATCGAATTAAAGCGTGACTACTGCATTTAATAATTAAATAATTTATTAAAGGTTTTTGTAAAAAATATATTAGTTACTATGTTGACAAAAATATTTTAATGATTAATAAATATATTAGTTCTTCATAAATATATTAATGCATATACTAAATAATCTTATGATGAGGACATCCAAGTAGAGCCTGACTTAATCGAGCCACAACTTCAAGATACTCAAGGAGTGGAGCTGCCAACCACGCACACTGGAGTAGTTACAAGAGAGAGCAAGAGCATTACAACACAAGTATGATCAAGCTATTTCTCTGGTAATATAAGAAGTGGATCGAGACAAGCCTCATGGAAACCATTGGAGCGGGCTTTGTGAAGAAGTTCAAGAAACCAAGAACACAAGCCCAAACTTGCATCAGGAGTGGCCGTTGCTACCAAACCAAGCCCATTTCAATATCTACACGGTTTCAAGCAAAGGTTGCATAAAAGGAGTCTACATTCAGCTAGTCCAAAACCGAACCTACAAGAAGTTAAACAAGGTAAGCATTTGATTTTATTCTTTATGGTTTTTGACTAACGGCTCTTTCTTTTTTTCTTTGCCTTAGTTTTTATTTCTTTGATTCATTTTCGGTATTAGTAGTTAAGGCACTTGTATGGCCGCGTATTACATTTCCTTTTCATGTTTTTGCATTCAATGTATTTGCTTCAAGTCCCCTAGAAGGGCAAAGCTGTTCGAACCATTTATAAGGTTCCCTCTCACAGCCGTGTATCCTTACCTTTGATTATCAATAAACTGGCAGTTCTTGTATCCTTAAGATTTTCGGCTAAAATCTGTTCTAAAGCATTGTTGATAGACCGGATCCTCCATTGCTTAAGAATCCCCTTGTGTTTTATCAAAAGCCTTTCACAGCTTTTGTGGTGCACCTCACGATTCCCCCATCGACGTTTCCAACAGTCCCGGTTTATTAACTTCGAGCTTCTCAGTTAATAGATCCCACAACGCTTCCATCCCCGCTTGTCACTTGTGTAGATCCATTCAGGCTCGAGTTTCTCGTTTGAATAGATCAATACCGACGGAAGATTGAGCCACACTCATACTGGATTTGGAACAAGACCGAGTGGATTCTCGTGCTTGTATCATTTTAGGTGTAACTAAAAGGGTTAGATAATTATTAATTAGTCAAAATATGTTGTTAAAAACTTAAAAACAAAAATTGGTGCGTCATTAGACTCATTACTCTGGCCAAAAATTACGTCAGGTATCAAACTGGAATTTGTGATACGTTAAAGGACTTAATTAGGGTTATCAACTAGCAGGTGAGGAAATTATATATGAGAGTGCCAACTACCTAACATCACAAACTAACTCATATTTAGTAGTGAAGAATTTAATCTATTAGTTAAGAATACGAATTTCGAATATTTTCAGGGTAATTAAATCATAGTTGGCCATCTTTGAATGTCTTAAGTAACAAAAAAAATTCAGATTTTCATAAATTTTAAAGATTAGTAAACAGGTTTCGGTATGGTATTTTATCTTAGATGTTCGGGGATGGCGAGACGGAATCCAAACAAGAGAATTGCATAGTCTTGGAAAATTATCCCAAACCGCTGATTAAAATTAAGTCTACCGACATAAATCGTAGATGTGAATCATCAGACAAATTAACTAACCATAAATACATGAATTATCTAAGGAATGTCGGTAAAAAAACGAACTAGAGAGAAAAAATAGAAAAAAACTGAGCTAGAGAAGGAAAGATAGAGTTGGGCGAGACTTGTACGTATTTTCTTCACATGTGGCCATAATTTCTCTTTTGATATAACTTTCGATCATTAATCGATTGTTATTCATGTTTATGCTCAAATGTTTTTCAAGTCTATGGCTGAATTATACTCATTGCGTTTTTCAGTTTTCGTGTATGAATGTACTTTATGATTTTTGGTGAATGATGCATGCATAAGTATTTAAGATGTGTCGAATCAGTCTCATGAGTTCAAAGATCAGTGATGAACGAGATATACCAAATCATGGGTTTAGAAATTGTGATAACCGAACCGGTTTAAAGGTCGTGATGACCATATGTATCGAATTACATGGAATTGAGTTTCGTGTGCTAGTAAATACATAATATCCAATCGTCTGCTAGTAAACAAAATCTCTTCTCCTCTCTTCCACCATTTGTTGACCATTTAAGAGGATTTTATGGAAAACCTCAATCTCAAAAACCCATAACAACACACAAGACACAACACTCCCCATTTGATCTTGTATGGTCAATCCATTGGCAGTGGACCGACGCTGCACCTTGCCTCTAAGCTTCCTCGGCTTAGAGGTGTGGTTCTTCATAGTGGCATCCTCTCTGGTCTTCGTGTTCTATGTCATGTCAAGTTCAAGTTTTGTTGTGACATTTTTTATTACGCCGCTTAATGGGATCACTTGGGACCAAACCGCCCAAATTTAGTTAAATTACATATAACTAATCCAATATGTCTTGTGGATTGATGAAAGTGGCTAATTTGAAAGTTTTTCAATTTAGAAATGGCTAATTTGGAAGCTAACCGATCTTGGGGTTCTAACACCATTCTATTAACCGATTATTGTTGTTAAATCACAGAACGTAAAGAAGATCAAGAAGGTGAAATGCCCGGTTCTTGTCATACACGTAAGCAAACTTTATATCTTCTTTCAATATCTTCGGCCCTATTAGAATCAAGAAACGTTATTGATCTTACTAATCCATCGTTACGCGGAAACAGGCTATGGAAAATGGCGAAGGAACGACGTCGAGATCTATCCGGACTACATTAGACATCTCTACCGGTTTATTCAAGACATGGAGAATACAACCACCAAGTCTCGTCTCAAGAAGATTTGGCAAGAAATCCGCAGATGAAACGAATCCAAAGGATGTTGTAGCTCCAGACTCTGCAATAGACCAAAATGCCCTCGGTGTCCCAAACCTAGCTGCGATAGCAGCTGCGGTTTTGGCGATTGCGGTTGTTGCAAGTGTTCTTGTCCATCGTTGAAGGGATGTTTCTCTTGCTGCAAGAAACCGAGCTGTGTTGGTTGTTGTTGTTCCTGTCCCAAGTTCAAATGCTTCAGCTGCTTTGGGAAGCCTAAATGTCCGAAATGCCCTTGTTGGAAATGTCTAAAGTGCACCGAATCTGAGTGTTGTCGGAGTTGTTGCTGTGCCGGTTGTTTTAGCTGTCTGTGTTGTTGCGGCGGAGGTAAGAGGAAGGCAGGGGAGAGGAGAGGAGGACCACTGTGGTAAGGAGTGAAGGGTAATATTGGTATTTCGATATTCTTGTATAGATTTTGTTCAAAGATTCGGTTAAACATTATGAAGATTCATGGGAACAAGAGGCGAAGAGTTCATTATCATGATTATCATTCTGAGAAAGAAAAAGAAAAATTAAAAACATGAAATCTTGATTCTTGTTCCAAATCGAGTTGGGCTCGAGGATCTGGAATCCAATTACCGATTAAATTGTTTTTCTATAATTCTTATCACTATACACGTAACAAACAAAGTATTAAATTTGGTTGATTTCGTCACCCTTGGTCCTTGACCCAAAAACAACATTTAACACAGAAACTTAACATCCTCAGTCGTTAAACTAAGATGATAAGCAAAGTACAAACGACAGAGTAACATATCAAATTTAATTGCTTTTGAGTCTAGCTCAGAAACCAAGAATACTCTTTTTCCCGAAGAGGAGACCGTTTCTTCGATATTGAAGAAGGCAAAGTAGAAGACAAACAAAGATTCTTAGATTACTTGGATCTTGCACTTTGGTAAAGCTATTCTTGGAGTCCTCTGAAGCCTCTTGAATAATTCAAACACAGCATTATCATGTAATGTATTGTAGTATACTACTAACTGTTCAAGACCCGACATTTTCTTCAAAAAGTGCCTGATCTAGACTATGTCCATCTCTCTGTTGTCATAGATGTTTCCAGACATAGTAAATATCTTTAGCAGCTTCACTGGAGAAGATGAAATGCAAGAAGGAATATTCTCGAGGCGTTCCCATCCGCACACGTTCCCACATCGATCGTGATGCTTGTGGTGGAGCCCCTGAAGAAGAATAAAAGAAAAGGTTTTAGGGTCGGTCCTAAGATATTTGGAGTCGAATATACGATATTAAAAATGTAGACCATAGCTAACACATTAAAAAAAATACAAGCTGCTAAAATATTCAAATTTGCAAATATAGAAAAGGAAACTACATATTTCTTCTTCACAACAAAAGCATACAAAAAAAACGAATCCCAAAAAATTCAAAAAACTCAGAGACCCCATTCAAATGTTTCTCAAGTATATGAGCCTTAAAGAGTAAACTGTAACTAATAAACATATATGGTTTAGTGAGTTTTTTTCATACCCTTATAAAAAGGGTTTGTAGTTTTGGACAATTCCTGAGCAGACATGGCATTCCCATCCTATTTCCGGGTTCGATTGTTAACTTAATCAGATTCTGGAATACCAATGTTACTTCATCCCATAAAAGTAAGTACCTGAAACCAAAAACCAAATCATCACTCTCTTGTTGTAATTATTAACTCAAGCTTTGTGGCAGAGCATGAAATATTTTGTATATATAGGGGTCAAATGTGTTTGATTTATTAACAAAAAATTATACATTTTCTTTATCATATAGTCTATATTAATACCTAATATTTTGTACCATCGAACCAAATAGTCATGAAAGTACCACAAAGAAAAACGATAGACACGTCAAAAAGAGTTTAAAATATATATTAAAGTAGTCACCCTAACATAATTTTATGAGGTGTGCTGTATATTTCAATTCGTGATAATTAATGATGACATAAACAAAGAACTAAAGAATTGAGACAAAAGTGTTAAAAAACAATATAAACTTTAAGAAAAAATCACTTTTGAGGAGTCGGTGTTTGTGGCTCATTGCCCGGCCTCTGTAATTTCAAATTCACAGCCCAATTCTTAGCCTCAGCGACATCTCTCTCTTTCACTGACTTTTTTTTCTTTGCTACTCAACATCCTCGACATCTCTTCTGGTGAGCTCACTGTCACCGTCGCTTTCTTCTCCTGTTATATTCCTCGTCCACGTTCAATGCTCTTTCTCTCCATTCTGTTCGTTAAGCAGTCAACTATGTAATCTAGAAAGACCAGTACGTCGCTGATCGATGATCCAACGTTTTCGTTTCCTCTCTCACACATAAGCGCCACCTCGAAAGACTTCGCCAAAGTTTTTTTTTCATGTAACGACCTTGTATCAATAACATTGGCTCTACCATTTTTTATGTTTCTATCAGTGAAATGTCTTGCCTGTAAAAACCAATAAAATAGTCATCATCATAAAAAATCTATGGTCATGAGATAAAAAAATAAACAAAAAAGCTAATGTTTTTCTTAAGTGAGCATTACCCAATTCGCAAGTAAGCGATTGTAACACATAAATGAGTCCCCAGCTCTGCGCCCACTAATAAGCTCTAACATCACAACTCCAAAGCTGTAGATATCAGATTTTGACGACAACCTCTCACTAACAGCCTACTCGAGGGCGCAATAGCCCCGAGTTCCCATAACTCTAGGAGAGACATGAGTCATATCATCTTCCAGACCAAACTTAGAAAGCCCAAAATCAGACAGTTTCGGTTTGTAGCCGTGATCTAGCAATATGTTTGGAGTTTTCAAATCTCTGTAGATCACAACAGGTTTTGCTTCATTATCAAGGTGTTGTAATCCTTTAGCTGCTCCTGCAACTATCTTCATCCTTGTGCTCCAATCTCCTAACATCTGCTAAATGGTTACAACACCTTCATAATGAAGCAAAACCTGATGTGATATACAGAGATTTGAAAACTACAAATATATTGCTAGATCATGGCTACAAACCGAAGCTTTCTGATTTTTGGCTTGCTAAGTTTGATCCGGATGATGATATGACTCATGTCTCTACTAGAGTTATGGCAACTCAAGGCTATTACGCACCCAAGTATGCTACTGGCGGGACGTTGTCGTCAAAATTTGATATCTACAGCATTGGAGTTGTGATGTTGAAGCTTATTAGTGGACGCATAGATGTTGGGGACTCATTCATGGGTCTAACTCGCTTACTTATGAATTGTGTAATGCTCTCTTAAGAAAAACATTAGCTTTTTTGTTTTTTTTATTCTCTGACCATAGATTGTTCTTATGATGATGACCGTTTTGTTGGTTTTTCTACAGGTAAGACAGTTCATGGATAGAAACATAAAGAAGTAGATTCAATGTTATTAATACAAGGTCATTACTTGTAAGAAAGTTTGGAGAAAACTCTCGAGGTGACGTTTATGTGTATGAGAGAAGACACAAACACTAGACTTGTAGTGGTCTCTCTAGATTACATAGTTGTTTGGTTAACGAGTAGAGAGAAGAGAAAGAGGATTGAATGTGGAAGAGGCGTAGAATTGGAGAAGAAAGCGATAGTGATACTGAGCTCACCGAAGGAGACGCTGAGGATGTTGAGTGGCAAACAAAAAGAAGTCAGTGGAAGAGAGAGATCCATTGCTGAGGCTAAGAATTGGGCTGAGAATTTGAGATTACAGTGGCCGAGCAATGAGTCACCAACGCCGAGTCCTCAAAAGCTAATTTGTTCTTAAAGTTTACATTTTTCTTCGTCTTTTTGTCCCAATTGTTTAGTTCTCTATATATGTCTTCGTGATTTAAAACAAATTGAAATATACAATTGATATGGTTTTTGATAAATGAAATTTGCAGAGACTTTCCGTTCTCATTTGAAGAAAAAAAACTCATAAGAGACTTTCCAGCTTTTGAAAAACAGGACGAGAATCCGTTCTCATTAAAAGAAACAAATTGAAAAAAAGGACGAGAATCCGTTCTCATTTGAAGAAAAAAAAACTGATAAGAGACTTTCCAGCTATTTGTCATCTTTTAAAAACTAAAATTTAATTAATGATTTAAATTATATTAAAAATATTCACTGAAAAACTCTTTTTTGACTATCTGAGATTGCTCTAACAATATTGGAATAAAGAAAGGAATGATATACATACATTAAGTGCTTCGGCAGTTAAGAAAAGTATCTGAACATTGCATATCCCCTTAAGAAGTTTCTTGCCCAATCCGACCACATAATTTGCCTCATCATCCTATTTCCGGATTACTTTCGATTATTAACTTAATCAGGTTCTTGAATACCACTGTTACTTCATCCAATAAAAGTAAGTACCTGAAAAAAAAAACCAAAACATCACTCTCTTGTTGTGATTATTAACTCAAACTGAGTGGCAGAGCAAGAAATAATTTGTATATATAGGGGTCAAATGTGTTTGATTTATTAAAAGAAAATTATGCATTTTCTTTATCATATAGTCTATATTAATACCTAATATTATGTACTATCGAACCAAAGGGTCATGAAAGTACCACAAAGAAAAAAGATACACACGTCAAAAGAGTTAAAACAAATTATAAGTAGTCACCCTAACATAATTTTATGAGGTCATAACCCTTCACTTCAAAATTGTAAAAAAAAAAAATCAACCATATTTTAAAATCTATAGAGGTCAGTTAACCTTATTAACAAGTTCATTTTTCACAATCATTCTGCAAAAAATAATTTCTCAAAAATTATTAGGTGATGTATATTTCAATTCTTGATAATTCATGATGGCATAAACAAAGAACTAAAGAATTGAGACAAAAAAAGTTAAGAAAAATATAAACTTTAAGAAAAAATCACTTTTGAGGACTCAGCGCTGATGGCTCATTACCCGGCCTCTGTAATTTCAAATTCACAGCCCAATTCCTAGCCTCAGCGACAGCTCTCTCTTTGACTGACTCTTTTTTCTTTGCCATTCAACATCATGGACATCTCTTCTGGTGAGCTCACTATCACCGTCGCTTTCTTCTCCAGTTATATTCCTCGTCCACGTTCAATGCTCTTTCTCTCCATTATGTTCGTTAAGCAGTCAACTATGTAATCTAGAGCAACCACTACGTCGCTGGTCGATGGTCCAGCGATTGCGTTTTCTCTAGCACACATAAGCGCCACCTCGAGAGACTTCTCCAATGTTTTTTTTCTTGTAACGATCTTGTATCGATAACATTGGCTCTACCATTTTTTTTTTTTCTATCAATGAAATGTCTTGCCTGTAAAAAACCAATAACAGAGTCGTCATCATAAAAAAATCTATGGTCATGAGATAAAAAAATAAACAAAAAAGCTAATGTTTTTCTTAAGAGAGAATTACCCAATTCTCTAGTAAGCGATTGTAACCCATAAATGAGTCCCCAGCTCTGTGTCCACTAATAAGCTCTAACATCATAACTCCAAAGCTGTAGATATCAGATTTTGACGACAACCTCCCACTAATAGCCTACTCGGGGGCACAATAGCCCCAAGTTCCTATAACTCTAATAGAGACACGAGTCATATCATCTTTCGGACCAAACTTAGCAAGCTCAAAATCTGACAATTTTGGTTTGTAGCCGTGATCTAGCAATATGTTTGCAGTTTTCAAATCTCTGTAGATCGCAACAGGTTTTGTTTTTTTATGAAGGTGTTGTAATCCTTTAGCTGCTCCTGCAACTTTCTTCATCCTTGTGCTCCAATCTCATCTGCTAAATGGTTACAACATCTTCATAATGAAGCAAAACCTGATGTGATCTACAGAGATTTGAAAACTGCAAATATATTGCTAGATCATGGCTAAAACCGAAGCTGTCTGATTTTTGTCTTGCTAAGTTTGGTCCGGACGATGATATGACTCATGTCTCTACTAGAGTTATGGCAAGTCAAGGCTATTGCGCACACAAGTATGCTACTAGCGGGAGGTTGTCGTCATAATTTGATATCTACAGCGTTGGAGTTGTGATGTTGTAGCTTATTAGTGGACACATAGATATTGGAGATTCATTCATAGGTCTAATTCGCTTACTTATGAATTGTGTAATGCTCTCTTAAGAAAAACATTAGCTTTTTTGTTTTTTTTAATCTCTGACCATATTTTGTTTTTATGATGACGACCGTTTTGTTGGTTTTTTACAGGTAAGACAGTTCATGGATAGAAACATAAAGAAGTAGATTCAATACAAGGTCATTACATGTAAGAAACTTTGGAGAAAACTCTACAGGTGGCGTTTATGTGTATGAGAGAAGACACAAACACTAGACCATCGATCAGTGACGTAGTGGTCGCTCTAGATTACATAGTTGATTGGTTAACAAGTAGAGAGAAGAGAAAGAGCATTGAACATGGAAGAGGCGTATAATTGGAGAAGAAAGCGATAGTGATACTGAGCTCACAGAAGGAGACGCTGAGGATATTGAGTGGAAAAGAAAAATAATTCAGTGAAAGAGACAGAGAGATCCATCGCTGGGGCTAAGAATTGGGCTGAGAATTTGAGATTATAGTGGCCGAGCAATGAGCCACCAACGCCGAGTCCTCAAAAGTTAATTTGTTCTTAAAGTTTACATTTTTCTTCGTCTTTTTGTCCCAATTATTTAGTTATCTGTTTATGTCATCGTGATTTATAACAAATTGAAATATACAGTATGGTTTTTGAGAAATGAAATTTGCAGAATGATTGTAAAAAATGAACTTGTGAATAAGAGTTTCATTAGATGCCCAGAAAGCTCACAATTTTACATTGGTTGAATATATACTACAAAGATATTAAATTATCACAAACGGTTATGCTAAACCACTTTGACACTTTGTCATGGAGTATATTGGGCTAACCCATTACAGACGTCAACCTCAAATAACTCATCTGTGTGGACATCATATCGATTAAAAAGGATGTTTTAACCTAAGTATTAGTATTAAATCTTGATTAAAGATGTATAAGATTTTTTATTTAGGTTGGCACTCAAAACCTGGTCTAAAAGAACGAATATGCTATGATGTATATCATAGTACTTATACATCAGATGATTTGGTAGATTGCTGATTATGGTGTAAATGGTTATAAGTTAAAGGAATATAAGGAATAAATGGAATATATTTAAATGGGATAGAAAAAATGGAATGAAATAAAAATAGAATTCCATTCATTCTTTAACGTTTTTGAAGTTGAATAGTTTTTTAAAATAATTTATTTTTTCTTCGTGGAAGGGATAATTTGAATGATTTTTTTTATTTTCTTTCATTATAACTGGTACCAATTTTATGGAATTTTGTAGATTTCTCAATTCTACATGATTTCATTCATAAAAATTGCAATCATGTTACAGCCATATCTCTTGAGATATAATCCATCTCTTGGAACAAGATATCAACAATTACAAAAGCGATCTGTAATATTTTACACAGTCGCAAGGGTTCTTTAAGATTCCCAAAGAAAGCTAATTTACTAGAAAAAATGAAAAGTAGACACAACGTGAGGAAATGGGGAAACTTACTTGTGCCCATAATCAAAATCATATGATAAGATTATCTGGTAGATTCAGAGGTTTTGTGGTAGGAAGAAAATGGATAATGAAAATTAGGGTTGACGTTAGTGAGATAAGATTGTGCGAGTCATGCGATTAGATAAGATTGTGAATGAAGATAAGATTTAAGTGTGATAAGGTTACCTTATATTGTGAATGAAGATAAGATTTAAGTGTGATAAGATTAGATTTGATAATATTTATAACAAGATTAATTAGTAACAATGTAATCAAATTAGAAAGTCAACCTTCCCAAATTATATTAAATATTAAAGTCTTTAAAAACCACTTTCCAAAATTTATAATTAATATCAAGCTAATTACCCTTTAATTTATTTAATTCTTATCTGGTTATCTAAACAAAATCAAAAGATATTTTGAAAATTATATTGACGTTTTACAATGATTTTCTAGAGAATTGTTGAAGAAAACGTTTCGTTCTTTCAATATTCTTAACAAGATTAATTAGTAACAACGTAATCAAGTTAGAATGTCAACCTTCTCAAATTATATTAATTATTAAAGCTTTTACTGTCCACTTTCCAAAATTTATAATTTTTGTTTTTGGTCGGATTCCAAAATTTATAATTAATATCAAGCTAATTACTCTTTGAGTTATTTTATTTTTATCTGGTTATGTAAACAAAATCAAAATATATTTTGAAAATTAGATTGATATGTACTTATTAATAGATACGAAAACAATATATATATATTTGTATTGAATTTTTTTTATCATAACTTATTATAATATTTTTTAAGATTCAAAAAAAAACTTATTATAATTTTTAACCATTACTTATTTACTAAATATCACACCTGTAAGGTTTGAGAAAGAAGATGGGACGTGCCAGCTGGAAAGCATTTATTGACAAATTGAGAACATGATGTTCGTTCAATGGACTGAAGGATTCATGAATTGTTCAATGGATTTTGTTTCGAGAGAAATCAATGGTTGTGTAAACTGTGAGGATACGTTCCATTTTCATTTCTATTCATTTGCTCGTCAAGACAATTGAATCGTAATAGTATCTATTGTATCATCCCCATGTACTTGAGTGATACATCAATGATTTGAAGATGAGGAAATCCTGAAGCAACTTGGGGGATCACGAAACACACCATGATTCATTAACATTCCGAGAGAGAAAAAAAAATGGAAACGAAGGTAAAAACATGAAATCTTGATTCTTGTTCCAAATCAAGCTGGGCTCGAGGATCTCGAATCCAATTACCGATTCAAATATCAAATTTCTTTTATTTAGCCATCCTTAGCCCTTAACCAAGAAACAATATTTAACACATAAACTCAACATCCTCAATTAGTCTTAAAAAAAGAAAGCAAAAACATAAAAACACGAGTCATAATCTTAGACGATAAGAATAGTACAAACGACACTAACATAGCAAGCTCAGAAACCAAGATTGTTCTTCTTCCGGAAGAGCATATCATTTCTTCGATAAAGAAGATGGCAGAGTAGATATCAAACAAAGATTCCCAGAGATTACTTGGATCTTGCACTTTGGTGAAGATATTCTTGGAATCTTCTCAAGCCTCTTGAATAATAAATACACATCAATTCATATACTGTAATGTAGTTTATGATCAACTGTTCAAGACACGACATTTTCTCCAAGAAATGCTTGATCTGATCTATGTCTATCCCGCTGTTTTCATCGATTTGTCCAAACACACTAAATATCTTTAGCACCTTCACCGGAGAAGATTAAAGACAAGAAGGAACATTATACAGGCGGTCACAAAAACACACATTCCCACATCCATTGTTATACTTGTGGCCGAGACCCTGAAGAAGAATAAATGAAAAGCTTTCAAAGTTAATTTGTATCTGATAAACAAAGATATGCTTGTTTGAAAAAAAAGAGAAAAAAAAAACAAAGATATGCTTTGATGGGTTTTCTTTTATACATTTATAACAAGGGTTTCTAGTTTTAGACAGTTGTTGAGCAGTCTTGGCAATACCTCCCATCCTATTTCTGGGTTACTCTTGATCGTTAATTGAATCAGGTTCTTGAATACTGTGATCATTAACGCATGCTCTAGGTTGTTTGCTTTCTAAATCTTTATAAGTTGTTTTTATTGGAGGAGTTATTACAAAGTGTCTCAACAATTAAAAATAAATAAATGAAATAGTAAAAAAGAGGATGAGAATCCGTTCTCATTTGAAGGAAAAAAAAACTCATAAGAGATTTTCTAGCTATTTGTCATCTTTTAAAAACTAAAATTCAATTAATTAAACTATATTAAAAATATTCACTGAAAAACTCCTTTTTGAGTATATAATATTGCTCTAACAATATTGGAATAAAGAAGGGATTGATATACATACATTAAGGGCTTCGACAGTTAAGAAAAGTATCTGAACATTGCATATCCCCTTAAGAAGTTTCTTGCCTCCGACCACATAATCTGCCTCATCACCTTTTAATAACCTTGCACTTGCACTTTGATCTTCAGTTAGTCGAAGACCGATATGAGCTTCGATAAGCGAATCAAAAAGGATTTTTGGATACACTTCTGCAATAGTATCGGAATAAGCTAGGTAGACAAGATTCGGAGTATCAAACGACACATCCTGTGGATTCTCATCCATGTCATCATAGAAAAACGTTAGTCTCTTGAGGGTTGTGCTAGAGACAGAGCAGGACTCCCAAAAATCCCACTCGAGGTTAATCAGAACTAATTCCTCAAGCACGGGACAACCAGAGAGATGCTTTGTGAACCCATCATCACCTTCTTCGAAAAAAATTGAATCAAGATAGA
>JAHZTW010000005.1:22791280-22805928 GCA_020283515.1 Alliaria petiolata | reverse complement strand
AAAATCTATAGAGGTCAGTTAACCCTATTCACAAGTTCATTTTTCACAATCATTCTGCAAAAATAATTTCTCAAAAATTATTAGGTGCTGTATATTTCAATTCGTGATAATTCATGATGACATAAACAAAGAACTAAAGAATTGAGACAAAAATAGTTAAGAAAAATATAAACTTTAAGAAAAAATCACTTTTGAGGACTCAGCGCTGGTGGCTCATTACCCGGCCTCTGTAATTTCAAATTCACAGCCCAATTCTTAGCCTCAGCGACAGCTCTCTCTTTGACTGACTCTTTTTTCTTTACCATTCAACATCATGGACATCTCTTCTGGTGAGCTCACTGTCACCGTCGCTTTCTTCTCCAGTTATATTCCTCGTCCATATTCAATGCTCTTTCTCTCCATTATGTTCGTTAAGCAGTCAACTATGTAATCTAGAGCAACCACTACGTCACTGATCGATGGTCCAGCGATTGCGTTTTCTCTAGCACACATAAGCGCCACCTCGAGAGACCTTCCCAATGTTTTTTTTCTTGTAACGATCTTGTATCGATAACATTGGCTCTACCATTTTTTTAATGTTTCTATCAATGAAATGTCTTGCCTGTAAAAAACCAATAACAGAGTTGTCATCCTAAAAAAATCTATGGTCATGAGATAAAAAAATAAACAAAAAAGCTAATGTTTTTCTTAAGAGAGCATTACCCAATTCACTAGTAAGCGATTATAACCCATAAATGAGTCCCCAGCTCTGTGTCCACAAATATGCTCTAACATCACAACTCCAAAACTGTAGATATCAGATTTTGACGACAACCTCCCACTAATAGCCTACTCGGGGGCACATTAGCCCCAAGTTCCCATAACTCTAGTAGAGACATGAGTCATATCATCTTTCGGACCAAACTTAGCAAGCTCAAAATCTGACAGTTTTGGTTTGTAGCCGTGATCTAGCAATATGTTTGCAGTTTTCAAATCTATGTAGATCGCAACAGGTTTTGCTTTATTATGAAGGTGCTGTAATCCTTTAGCTGCTCCTGCAACTATCTTCATCCTTGTGCTCCAATCTCATCTGCTAAATGGTTACAACATCTTCATAATGAAGCAAAACCTGATGTGATCTACAGAGATTTGAAAACTGCAAATATATTGCTAGACCAGGGCTAAAACCGAAGCCGTCTGATTTTTGTCTTGCTAAGTTTGGCCCGGACGATGATATGACTCATGTCTCTACTAGAGTTATGGCAAGTCAAGGCTATTGCGCACACAAGTATGCTACTAGCGGGAGGTTGTTGTCATAATTTGATATCTACAGCGCTGGAGTTGTGATGTTGGAGCTTATTAGTGGACACATAGATATTGGAGACTCATTCATAGGTCTAAATCGCTTACATATGAATTGTGTAATGCTCTCTTAAGAAAAACATTAGCTTTTTTGTTTATTTTAATCTCTGACCATATATTGTTTTTATGATGACGACCGTTTTGTTGGTTTTTTACAGGTAAGACAGTTCATGGATAGAAACATAAAGAAGTAGATTCAATACAAGGTCATTAAATGTAAGAAACTTTGGAGAAAACTCTCCAGGTGGCGTTTATGTGTATGAGAGAAGACACGAACACTAGACCATCGATCAGTGACGTAGTGGTCGCTCTAGATTACATAGTTGAATGGTTAACAAGTAGAGATAAGAGAAAGAGCATTGAACATGGAAGAGGCGTATAATTAGAGAAGAAAGCGATAGTGATACAAAGATTTTATATTTAGGTTGGCACTCAAAACCCGGTCTAAAAAGAACGAATATGATATGATGTATATCACAGTACTTATACATCAGATGATTTGGTAGATTGCTGATTATGGTGTAAATGGTTATAAGTAAAAGGAATATAAGGAATAAATGGAATATATTTAAATGGGATAGAAAAAATGGAATGAAATAAAAATAGAATTCCATTCATTCTTTAACGTTTTTGAAGTTGAATAGTTTTTTTAAATAATTTATTTTTTCTTCGTGGAAGGGATAATTGGAATAATTTTTTATTTTCTTTCATTATAACTGGTACCAATTTTATGGAATTTTGTAGATTTCTCAATTCTACATGATTTCATTCATAAAAATTGCAATCATGTTACAGTCATATCTCTTGAGATAGAATCCATCTTTTGGAACAAGATATCAACAATTACAAAAGCGATCTGTAATGTTTTACACAGTCGCAAGGGTTCTTTAGGATTCCCAAAGAAAGCTAATTTACTAGAAAAAATAAAAAGTAGACACAACGTGAGGAAATGGGGAAACTTACTTGTGCCCATAATCAAAATCATATGATAAGATTATCTGGTAGATTCAGAGGTTTTGTGGTAGGAAGAAAATGGATAATGAAAATTAGGGTTGACGTTAGTGAGATAAGATTGTGCGAGTCATTTGATTAGATAAGATTGTGAATGAAGATAAGATTTAAGTGTGATAAGGTTACCTTATATTGTGAATGAAGATAAGATTTAAGTGTGATAAGGTTACCTTATATTGTGAATGAAGATAAGATTTAAGTGTGATAAGATTAGATTTGATAATATTTATAACAAGATTAATTAGTAACAATGTAATCAAATTAGAAAGTCAACCTTTCCAAATTATATTAAATATTAAATTCCTTAAAAACCACTTTCCAAAATTTATAATTAATATCAAGCTAGTTACCCTTTGATTTATTTTATTCTTATATGGTTATCTAAACAAAATCAAAAGATATTTTGAAAATGATATTGACGTTTTTACAATGATTTTCTAAAAAATTGTTGAAGAAAACGTTTCGTTCTTTCAATATTCTTAACAAGATTAATTATAAACAACGTAATCAAGTTAGAATGTCTACCTTCTCAAATTATATTAATTATTAAAGCTTTTACCGTCCACTTTCCATAATTTATAATTTTTTTTTTGGTCAGATTCCAAAATTTATAATTAATATCAAGCTAATTACTCTTTAATTTATTTTATTTTTATCTGGTTATGTAAACAAAATCAAAATATATTTTGAAAATTATATTGATATTTACTTATTAATAGATACGAAAAACAATATATATATATATATATTTGTATTGAATTTTTGTATCATAACTTATTATAATATTTTTTAAGATTAAAAAAAAACTTATTATAATTTTTAACCATAATTTATTTACTAAAAATCACACCTGTAAGGTTTGAGAAAGAAGATGGGACGTGCCAGCTGGAAAGCATTTATTGACAAATTGAGAACATGATGTTCGTTCAATGGACTGAAGGATTCATGAATTGTTCAATGGATTTTGTTTCGAGAGAAATCAATGGTTGTGTAAACTGTGAGGATACGTTCCATTTTCATTTTTATTCATTTGCTCGTCAAGACAATTGAATCGTAATAGTATCTATTGTATCATCCCCCATGTACTTGAGTGATACATCAATGATTTGATGATGAGGAAATCCTGAAGCAACTTCGGGGATCACGAAACACACCATGATTCATTTTCATTCCGAGAGAGAGAAAAAAATGGAAACGAAGATAAAAACATGAAATCTTGATTCTTGTTCCAAATCAAGCTGGGCTCGAGGATCTCGAATCCAATTACCGATTCAAATATCAAATTTCTTTTATCTAGCCATCCTTAGCGCTTAACCAAGAAACAGTATTTAACACATAAACTCAACATCCTCAATTAGTCTTAAAAAAAGAAAGCAAAAACATAAAAACACGAGTCATAATCTTAGACGATAAGAATAGTACAAACGACACTAACATAGCAAGCTCAGAAACCAAGATTGTTCTTCTTCCGGAAGAGCATATCATTTCTTCGATAAAGAAGATGGCAGAGTAGATATCAAACAAAGATTCCCAGAGATTACTTGGATCTTGCGCTTTGGTGAAGCTATTCTTGGAATCTTCTCAAGACTCTTGAATAATAAATACACATCAATTTCATATACTGTAATGTAGTTTATGATCAACTGTTCAAGACACGACATTTTCTTTAAGAAATGCTTGATCTGATCTATGTCTATCCCGCTGTTTTCATCGATTTGTCCAAACACACTAAATATCTTTAGCACCTTCACCGGAGAAGATTAAAGACAAGAAGGAACATTGTTCAGGCGGTCACAACAACACACATTCCCACATCCATTGTTATACTTGTGGCCGAGACCCTGAAGAAGAATAAATGAAAAGCGTTCAAAGTTAATTTGTATATGATAAACAAAGATATGCTTGTTTGAAAAAAAGAGAAAAAAAAAACAAAGATATGCTTTGATGGGTTTTCTTTTATACCTTTATAACAAGGGTTTCTAGTTTTGGACAGTTGTTGAGCAGTCTTGGCAATACCTCCCATCCTATTTCTGGGTTACTCTCGATCGTTAATTGAATCAGGTTCTTGAATAATGTGATCATTAACGCATGCTCTAGGTTGTTTGCTTTCTAAATCTTTATAAGTTGTTTTTATTGGAGGAGTTATTACAAAGTGTCTCAACAATTAAAAATAAATAAATGAAATAGTAAAAAAGAGGATGAGAATCCGTTCTCATTTGAAGGAAAAAAAACTCATAAGAGATTTTCTAGATATTTGTCATCTTTTAAAAACTAAAATTTAATTATTTAAACTATATTAAAAAATATTCACTGAAAAACTCCTTTTTGAGTATCTCAGATTGCTCTAACAATATTGGAATAAAGAAGGGATTGATATACATACATTATGTGCTTCGGCAGTTAAGAAAAGTATCTGAACATTGCATATCCCCTTAAGAAGTATCTTGCCCAATCCGACCACATAATCTGCCTCATCACCTTTTAATAACTTTGCACTTGCACTTTGATCTTCTGTTAGTCGAAGACCGATATGAGCTTCGATAAGCGAATCAAAACGGATTGTCGGATACACTTCTGCAATAGTATCAGAATAAGCTAGGTAGACAAGATTCGGAGTATCAAACGACACATCCTGTGGATTCTCATCCATGTCATCATAGAAAAACGTTAGTCTCTTGAGGGTTGTGCTAGAGACAGAGCATGACTCCCAAAAATCCCACTCGAGGTTAATCAGAACTAATTCCTCAAGCATGGGACAACCAGAGAGAAGCTTTGTGAACCCATTCACTAAAAAAGCTAATTTACAAGAGAAAAATGAAAAGAAGACATAACTTGGAGGAAATGGGGATACCTACTTGCGCACATAATCAAATCATAAAATAAGATTATCCATCAGATTCAGAGGTTTTGTGGTGGGAAGGAAATGGATAATGACAATTAGGGTTGCCGCCAATGTGATATGCTCCCAATGGCAATCCGTTTCAGGTGCGATTATGATTCGAGTGTACAGCTATGCGATTAGATAAAGTTGTGAACAGAGATGCGATTCAAGTTGGATAAGGTTACTTTATAATTCCTTAACAACAATGCGTTTTGAAAACGATTAGAAAATAAAATTACGAACATAGACATAATCCAGCAGAATATAGGGAAATCTCCGGAACCAAAGCCCAAAAGATGAAAGTAAAAGCCCAAACAAAGGAAGTTAAATATTATACGATACTAAAAAGAGAGAAGTATAACCTCTATAAATTAATACTCGATAAATTAATAATCAATATAAATTAATAAATTTTGATGGCCCCGAGCCGGGCCAGTGTAAAAATTAGTAAAATTCGACAAGATAATAAGATAATAACTTTTTTGAAACTCTTATGTAAATATATGGTCCCAGTAATAAACTAAATTAGTAATCATACATCTAAAAATATATATCTACATATATAACTAAGGTAATATAGTAAAATATAATAAAATTATTATTTTAAATTTATAAACATTATTGATTTATCTTTAAATTCTTTGATATTATATTTTCTAAATGAATTTTATAATATCGAAAATATTTTGTATTGTTTCTTGATGAACGTTAAAAGTTCAAACCAAAAATATCTCTATAAATTAATAATGTTTATTATTAATTTAGGATATAGACAATAACTTCAAAAGTTCAAACCAAAAATATCTCTATAATTTAATAATGTTTCTTCTAGATAAATTATTTTTTATAATTTTTATTATTAAAAATTAAGATTTAGTGATTTATTAGACTTTTCTAGTAAACTTCTCTAAATGTATTGGTTTCTAACCTAATTTAGCTATGTTGTTTTAAATTGATTTATTTTTTATTATTTTTTTATTTTTAATATATGGAAAATTCATATGTTTTGGTTATTTATCAAAGTTTTTTATAACATTAATTTTTTATAATTTTTTTAATTAATTCTAAGTAAATTATTTGAGAGAAGTCTCCTTGGGAAGTCTACTCTACAGTATAAGTCGCATGTGAGAAGTATACTTTGGAAGTCTACTCGAAAAGTCTACTTTCTAAAGTAGACTTCCTGGAAAGGTCAAGAAGTGTACTCGTGAAGTCTACTCTCTCGTATTAGACTTCTCTAGGGTAAAACCGTCATTATCACGAACGTTTTTTGTTTGGTTATAAGGGTGAGGATTGTAATTTCACTACCCCTATGAGTTACTTTTGCCAAACATGTAATAGAAGGTCTAGTTTTGGAGAAAGAATCAAGTTTTAGGTCATTTTTAGTAATTCCCCCATGATATTTTATAAATGAATTTTATAATTTCGAAAATGTTTTGTATTGTTTCTTGATGAACGTTAAAAGTTCAAACCGAAAATATCTCTATAAATTAATAACTCTATAAGATAATAAATTTTCGAAGTCCATACATTATTAATTTATAGAGGTTTTACTGTACTAGTTAATGAATATTCGACACTAAACATGGGACTATTGAAACTAACTTCATCCACGACCTTTTCTATATGAAGTAGAAACACTGAAGCTGGGCCAAGAACCAAGACAATCGAGCATAACCAAAACGTAAAGAGAACTATGCCAAACTCAAAGCAGCAACAATTATGATAGAAACGAGCGTAAGATCAACCTACCAACCCACCAGCTTGTTTGGTTTGGCCCGTTACAAAACGGTATTACTAAGGAATAAGGATAAATTCAGTAGAATTTTCTATATCTGCTAAATAAGTATTAGTTTTGATAGGCATACTGATATATCATGGTTTTTACCCATTTTTGGACCATGATATAAGTGTTTTTATTGAGTTTTAGTGTTATTTTCGAGTCTATTTAGAGTCTATGCAGGTTCAGGTACAATTGGAGCTGAACTGGAGGTTTGGATACATTTTGGAGCATAATGGAATGAAGTCACGAAGTTGGATTGAAGATGCACAATGAGTCTCGATGGACACTAGCTAGTGTCGATCGACACCCGAGTTTCCCGATTCCAAAGACGAGAAGCTTCCATTATTTTAAAGAAAAGAAAATCATCAAGACTTTTTCTAATCCTCCAGGGAATTGAAGATTCGTGCCTTTGCCTATAAATAGAGTTTTTCAACCATTGTTTAGGCATCAGAATTTTATAATTAAGAGAGACAAAGAGAGAGTTTAGGTTTTGAGAGCTTTAGGGAGATAAATATGCACTCTGTTCTTGAGAGATTTGCAACCCTTGTATCTCTTCTATTCTTTTTATGCAAATTACTTATTCTATGATGTTTGTTGCATCCATGTCTGAGTAGTTTCATTGTTAGGTAGTGGAGAATTCAAGGGATTGATGATAGGTTGTTAGAAATGGTTTACTATTGGGATTATTTGCTTGTTCTTCATCTTAGATTGCTTTTAACTCTGAATCTTAGGACTGATCACCTAGATTTCGAAACCCTAGGTAATTAAACGGACGCGAAAGCGTAGTTATTCACCTAGCGATCAGATCTTTAGATGAGCATTGAATCTATTCGCAACGACAGTTGGTTTAGGTCTTTGTGAACAATATCGAACCTGAAATTAATGCATGTTTCTATCTTTGAACTCACAACGAAAGTTGGTTTTCTCGGTTTAGACATTGATAACATCTGCAGCGAAAGCTGGTTTGTTTGCTTTTCATGTTTCGAGTTCTAGAACAATTAATCCTAATAGTAATTAAAACCTTCAACCTTAGTCTTCCTGAGATACCTCACCGCCTAGCTCTTTGTCTCCTGATTTTAAGAACCCTAATTCGATTTGCTTTGTTTACTTTATTGCTTTTTACTGCGTTCTTATTTTACTCTTGGACTAAAATCAGAATTAGAATCTGTCTAGTTACATCAATTCTCTGAGGAATTCGACCCCTAAGTACTACAGTGATCTCTTAATTTGAGAGAGTAGCTCAGGGCTAATTTGAGCATATCAAATTTTGGCGCCGTTGCCGGGGAATTGATTTCTATCTAGACAGATTTCTTGTTTGGAATTTTTGTCTAAGTTTTAGCTAACTATTTTACTAACTACTTTTCTTTCTTTTGTTTCAGGTGTATGCAGAAACGCTCCACCAGAAGCAACAAGGAAGCAGAGCTAACTTTGATTAACTTAAAGTCACTCGCGGAACTAGAGCGTACGAACCGAAAAGCTGCGAGAGCGTCGATCGACACCAACAGCATCGATCGACACCCTTCGCAGAAGAAGATGCCAAACGCTATAGTTTTGATGCAAGATGCCGCAGGTCTGCTACGGGACCGAGAAGGAAACCGGCGCAATGAAGAAGGGGCGCGTCTTGATGACACTGGGGCTGTGATCGTTGAACAAGTCAATGACGTAGAGGATGAGCGCACCCTTGGCGACTACAACATGCCATATCAGTCTACGCCAATAGAGCTGCAATCCGCCTACCCAGTTTTCAGAGGAATGACTTTGAGCTGAAGCCCGCATTCTATACTCTTGTGGCTCAGTACCCTTTTCATGGTCTTCCTCATGAGCATCCGATGGATCATCTGGAGAGGTTTGAAGACCTGGCGTCAAGTATTAAGGCACATGGAGTGACTGAAGATTATCTCTTCTGCAAGCTTTTCCCCTATTCTCTTGGAGGAGATGCTGCGTACTGGTTGAAGCAATTGAAACCTGGTTCTTTGACCACTTGGGAGGAGACCAAAAACGCATTCCTCAACAACTTCTTTGATGATGAGGTCCGAGGAGCTGCGAATGAAGATTTCTACCTTTTCTCAAGGACCTAGCGAAGCATTCAAGGATTCTTGGATCAGATTCAAGGCTTACCAGAGAGATTGCCCCCATCATGGATTCACTGATGTTCAGCTTGCTGGGAATTTTCTTTAGAGGAATAGATTGGAGGTACCAGATGGCTCTAGATGCTGCGAGCAATGGGAACTTCAACACTAGATCCCCAGCAGAAGCAGTAAAGCTGATTGAGAACTTGGTATCTAGCAATAGTACCAAGAATGCAGACCTTCAAAGGAAAGCATCAGCTGGCGCAAATGATGGAGGACAAATCGCAGAGATGAAGGCCATGCTAGGGTCTATACACAACCTTCTAGTGGGGAAGAAACAAGTCCAATTTGCTGCAGAGGTGGAGCATTCGAACCAACTGCTAAGGTTTAAGAAGAAGACTGCAATTTCATCAATGGAGGTGGTTTTCAAGGGAACAAGTTCTACAATGGAAACAACCAGAGAAGTTCTTTCTCTGGAGTTCAGAATGCAGGAGGGTATTCTCCAAGATCCCAGTTTCAAAAGACTGAGTTTCAGAAGCCTTTCCAGAGCACCAACTACACCAGAAACTATGGGTCTTCCTCCTATCAAAACCCACCAGCTCAATCTTCTGCAGATAATGGTATGAAAGCAATGATGGAACAACTTTTAGAGGGCCAACAGAAGATGACAGTGAGCTTTAATGGGAAGATTGATACCTTGTATCAAGATGTTACTGGAAAGATGGACGCCATGTATCAAGACTTGAATGGAAAATTTGAATCTCTGAACAACCATGTCAAGAAATTGGATACTCAGGTGGCTCAAACTGCAGAATCTGTGAGAAGACAAGAAGGATTTCTTCCTGGGAAAACTGATACAAATCCCAGACAACATGTCAATGCCATCACGACGAGGAGCAGAAGCAAGCTGGAACCAGAGCAGAAGAAAAATCTAAGTGCTGAAGACCTTGTGGAGCTGCAGGAATTCGAAGAAGAAGATGAAGACGCTGCTGCAGATCCAGTGTCGATCGACACAAATGAGTGTCGTTCGACACCAATGGAAAATCGCGAAGTCGACGAAAGCTTAAAACCGAGTGTCGATCGACACAAGGCTGGTGTCGATCGACACCCTACCCAGATGACTACAGAAACATCCAAACCTGCAGAAATTTCCGTGGAACGAGTTTACAAACCCAAAATCTCATATCCCAGATCCCAGAAGAAGACCAAACAAGAGCTAGAAGACGCCAGATGCAAGGCAATCATGGATAAACTCGTTGTTGAGATCCCATTGATTGATGCTTTGAAGATTACTCCTGTTCTTAAGAGATATGTAAAGAGGATGGTGACTAAGAACTTGGGGCTCGAAGACGGAGTTGCTATGATTTCAGAACAAGTCAGTGCGGTTATCCAGAACAAGTTACCAGAAAAGCTAACGGATCCTGGAAGCTTTGTTTTGGATTGTTCTATCTTTACAGAGAGATTTGAGAGATCTCTTTGCGATTTGGGAGCTAGTGTCAACCTCATGCCACTCTCAGTTGCCAAAAGTCTTGGGATGACTGATTTCAAGACAACAAAGATCTCTCTCATCCTTGCAGACAGGACCACTCGAATTCCAGAAGGTGTCTTGGAGGATGTTCCAATCAAGGTTGGTGATTGCATGATTCCAACTGATTTTGTGGTGCTGAAGTATGGAGAAGAACCCAAAGATCCTCTTATCTTGGGTAGACCTTTCCTAGCCACAGCAGGAGCTATCATTGATGTCAAGAGAGGCAGCATTGCACTGAATGTGGGCGATCTAGTCATGAAGTTCGACATGGACAAGTTGATGAAGAGGCCAACAATAGATGGGCAGACCTTCTTTGTGGATTCACTCACCCATCTAGCTGAAGAGATTTTCCATGAGATGAGTCCTGAGGATCCTTTGGAAGGTATACTGGCCAACACCACAGCAGAGACACAACATCTCGACGAGGTTACTGAGGGGTTCAACAAGATGATGAACACAAGCAAGCAAGTGCTGCAACTAGTCGCACAGGAGAGCCCGTGTCGATCGACACCCACCAGTGTCGATCGACACCATGCGAAACCCACGAAAGATGCCCCACTTGGCGAATGGAGTGAGGCCAAGGCACCTAAAGTTGAGCTTAAACAGCTCCCTGCCGGGCTAAGGTACGCATTTCTTGGTCCCAATTCCATTTATCCTGTTATTGTCAATGCTACTTTGAACAATGCAGAGCTCACGTTACTGCTAAGCAAGCTGCGCAAATTTCGCAAAGCTCTTGGCTATTCTCTTGATGACATTTCAGGAATATCACCAGACTTGTGTATGCATCGCATTCATCTTGAGGACGAGACCAAGACATCAGTAGAGCATCAAAGGAGGCTGAATCCGAACTTAAAGGAGGTCGTGAAGAAGGAGATTCTGAAGCTTTTGGCCGCAGGGATCATCTATCCTATCTCGGACAGCGCCTGGATCAGCCCAGTTCACGTGGTTCCTAAGAAAGGAGGCGTCACAGTGGTAAAGAACGAGAAAGAGGAGCTGATTCCTACACGAACTGTGACTGGACACAGGATGTGTATCGATTACAGGAAGCTGAACGCAGCCACAAGGAAAGACCATTTTCCATTGCCTTTCATCGATCAAATGCTGGAAAGGTTGGCGAATCATCCTTACTACTGCTTCCTGGATGGGTATTCTGGTTTCTTTCAGATTCCCATTCACCCAGATGACCAGGAGAAGACCACATTTACATGTCCTTATGGTACATTTGCATACCGCAGAATGCCATTTGGACTTTGTAATGCTCCTGCGACATTCCAGCGCTGCATGATGTCTATCTTCACAGACATAATTGAAGATTGTATGGAAGTCTTTATGGATGACTTCTCTGTCTATGGGTCTTCCTTTAAAGGCTGTCTAGACAATCTCTGCAAGGTGCTAGCTCGATGTGAAGAAAAACACTTGGTTCTGAATTGGGAGAAATGTCACTTCATGGTTCAAGATGGCATTGTACTTGGACATAGAGTTTCAGCTGCTGGAATTGAGGTAGATCGCGCCAAGATTGAAGTGATGACAAGTTTGCAGGCGCCAAATTCAGTGAAGACAGTGAGAAGTTTTCTAGGCCATGCTGGGTTTTACAGAAGATTCCTCAAAGACTTCAGCAAGATTGCAAGACCTCTTACTGCTCTGCTTTGCAAGGATGTGAAGTTCGAGTTTTCTGCAGAATGTCACTCAGCTTTTGAGAAGATTAAGAAAGCTCTGGTGAGCGCGCCTATTGTACAACCACCAGACTGGGATTTGCCTTTTGAGGTGATGTGTGATGCTAGTGATTTCGCAGTGGGCGCTGTACTTGGGCAGAGGAAGGACAAGAAGCTTCATGCAATATATTATGCAAGCAGAACACTTGATGAAGCACAGCGAAATTATGCAACAACTGAGAAGGAATTGTTAGATGTGGTGTTTGTTTTTGAGAAATTTCGACCATACCTTGTTGGTTCCAAGGTAGTGGTTCATACTGATCATTCCACACTCAAATACTTGATGCAGAAGAAGGATGCAAAACCCAGATTGCTGAGATGGATTCTACTTCTTCAAGAGTTTGATATTGAGGTAAAGGACAAGAAAGGAGTTGAAAATGGAGTTGCTGATCATCTATCCAGAATCAAGGTAGAAGATGATATGCCAATTGATGACTTCTTGCCAGAAGAGACTATCAATTCGATTGAGACTGAATTGAAAGGAAGAAATGCAGGAAACCTGCAACTTTCTGCAGAGTCGGAATCAGTGTCGATCGACACTAATCTGTGTCGATCGACACCCAGAATCGAAGAAGATAACCCCGACGCAAAAACACGTGTGTCGATCGAAACACCTAGTGTCGATCGACACTCCCTGCAGATCGCGACACTGATTTTGAAAGCTATGGAGGACGCGTTTAAGGCACCTATGATGGCTGTTTCCACTTGCCAGAGACCGTGGTATGCTGATATTGCCAACTACCTTGCTGCAGAGGATGCACCTACTGGTCTTAAAGATTATGAGAAGAAGAAGTTCTACAGAGAACTTAGGAGATATTATTGGGATGAGCCTTATCTTTACAGGCATTGCTCAGATGGAGTCTACAGAAGATGTATTGCAGAAGCTGAGATACAGGACGTGATGTTTCACTGCCATGGTTCAGACTATGCATGACATTTTGCAACATTCAAGACAGTTTTCAAGGTTCTTCAAGCTGGATTCTGGTGGCCAACAATGTTCAAAGATGCTCATGCATTCATCTCTGGATGTGATGCTTGTCAAAGGAAAGGGAAGATTAGCATAATACATGAGATGCCACAAAACTTCATCCTTGAGATTGAAGTCTTTGATTGCTGGGGCATTGATTTCATGGGTCCTTTTCCCCCTTCTTATGGGAATAAGTACATCTTGGTTGCTGTGGATTATGTGTTCAAATGGGTTGAAGCAATTGCCAGTCCAACCAATGATTCTGCGGTGGTTCTTAAGCTGTTGAAGACCATTATCTTCCTCAGATTTGGAGTGCCTCAGATTATTATAAGTGATGGTGGCAAGCACTTTATTAACAAAGTCTTTGAGAAGCTACTGAAGAAGCATGGTGTTCAACATAGAGTGGCTACTCCTTATCATCCTCAGACAAGTGGGCAAGTTGAAGTTTCAAACAGACAAATTAAGGAGATTCTGGAGAAGACAGTTGGCGCTACAAGGAAGGATTTGGCTGTGAAACTGGATGATGCGCTTTGGGCTTACAAAACAGCTTTCAAAACGCCACTTGGTACTACTCCATTCCATCTGCTTTATGGCAAAACTTGCCATCTTCTGGTGGAGCTCGAATACAAGGCAGCATGGGCAGTCAAGTTGCTGAATTTCGACATCAAGTCTGCTGCAGAAAGGCGCATGATACAGCTGAATTAATTGGATGAACTCAGACATCATGCCTATGAGAATTCAAAGTTGTACAAAGAGAGAACTAAGGACTATCATGACAAGAAGATCATATCCAGGCAATTCGAACCAAATGACCAGGTACTCCTATATAACTCTCGTTTACAATTATTTCCTGGAAAATTGCGTTCTCATTGGTCAGGTCCTTTCACAATCAAGGCTGTCAAACCATATGGAGCCATTGTCTTGATTGATCCAAAAGGCAAAGAGTTTACAGTCAATGGACAAAGGGTGAAACATTACTGGGCACAAGCCGAAATCCCAGAACCACAAATTATGCCTCTGGCTGATGCACCCATCGCCTGATCACCTGCCAAAGTCAAGCTAATGACTGTAAAAAAGCGCTTAGTGGGAGGCAACCCACTGGTAAGTTAGTTTTTGAGTCATTTTTTCTTTCATTTTTGAATCAGTTTTCAGTTTGATTTGGAACCTTGGTTAAGTTATAAGATTGGACTAGATATTGGTGCTTTTAATCATGTTATGTGAGTACTCTGACAGTGCAAGCTTTGGAGAACTCGGAATTACACTTTGACAAGCCCCAATTACGATTTTCGGATGTCAGAATCCGACTATAGACATTGTGTCGATCGACACCAGTCTGTGTCGATCGACACCCCCCCCCCC
>JAHZTW010000005.1:22701188-22762810 GCA_020283515.1 Alliaria petiolata | reverse complement strand
AAAAAGGAAAGCAAAAACATAAAAACACCAGTCATAATCTTAGACGATAAGAATAGTACAAACGACACTAACATAGCAAGCTCAGAAACCAAGATTTTTCTTCTTCCGAAAGAGCATATCATTTCTTCGATAAAGAAGATGGCAGAGTAGATATCAAACAAAGATTCCCAGCGATTACTTGGATCTTGCACTTTGGTGAAGCTATTCTTGGAATCTTCTCAAGCCTCTTGAATAATAAATACACAGAAATTTCAAATACTGTATTGTAGTTTATGATCAACTGTTCAAGACACGGCATTTTCTCCAAGAAATGCTTGATCTCGTCTATGTCCATCCCACTGTTTTCATCGATGTGTCCAAACACACTAAGTATCTTTAGCACCTTCACCGGAGAAGATGAAAGACAAGAAGGAACATTCTTCAGGTGGTCACAGCAGCACTCATTCTGGACATTGCAAAGTTTAATACACATCCATTGTTATACTTGTGGCCGAGACCCTGAAGAGGAATAAATGAAAAGCTTTCAAAGTTTAATTTGTATTTGATAAACAAAGATATGCTTGTTTGACAAAAAAGTGAAAAAAACAAAGATATGCTTTGATGGGTTTTCTTTTATACCATTATAACAAGGGTTTCTAGTTTTGGACAGTTGTTGAGGAGTTTTGGCAATACCTCCCATCCTATTTCTGGGTTACTTTCGATCCTTAATTGAATCAGTTTCTTGAATACTGGTATCCTTGCTTCCCAACATAAAGTAAGTACCTGAAACAAAAACTAAATCATCACTCTCTTGTTGTGATCATTAACTCAAGCTCTAGGTTGTTTGCTTTCTAAATCTTTATAAGTTGTTTTTATTGGATGAGTTATTACAAAGTGTCTCAACAATAAAAAATAAATAAATGAAATAGTAAAAAACAGGACGAGAATCCGTTCTCATTTGAAGAAAAAATTATGCATTTTCTTTATCATATAGTCTATATTAATACCTAATATTTTGTACCATCGAACCAAATAGTCATGAAAGTACCACAAAGAAAAAAGATACACACGTCAAAAAAGTTAAAAACAAATATTAAAGTATGTATATCATTCATTTCTCAAAAATTATTAGGTGCTGTATATTTTAATTCGTGATAATTCATGATGTGATAAACAAAGAACTAAAGAATTGAGACAAAAAGAGTTAAGAAAAATATAAACTTTAAGAAAAAATCACTTTTGAGGACTCAGTGCTGGTGGCTCATTACTCGGCCTCTGTAATTTCAAATTCACAGCCCAATTCTTAGCCTCAGCGACAGCTCTCTCTTTGACTGACTCTTTTTTCTTTGCCATTCAACATCCTGGACATCTCTTCTGGTGAGCTCACTGTCACCGTCGCTTTCTTCTCCAGTTATATTCCTCGTCCACGTTTGATACGATTCTTCCCAAGAAGGATGCACTCTAGGTGTGGTATAAGGATAATCCTTGACTTCAAGTGACTCGCGAAGCAAGATGATAAGGTATATTAAACCCTATGCCCAAAACTTACAACGTATCAGATGAAACTAGGCGGTGGATTCGTTGTTGATAGAACTCGTGGAGTAAGATGTTAAGGTAAATGAAACCCTAAGTCCAAAACTCGCTTAAAACGAAGAATACGAACAAATAAGGTGAATGGCCAGACAAAAGTCTGCGGAATGACTTCTGATAAACCAGTTTGATCGTTTGGATATTACGCACCAAAGATCGAAAAGTTCACAAGGAACAAAAGAGAAATCACTCTCAAAAAGATTAATAAAAAGATGGTTGTTTTTTTCAAATGAGTTACAAAGAATATAAAGAAGAAAAGATGTGTTTAATGACTAGCTAAAATCGATAAAGACTTAGATAAAAACTAGGAAGACTTAGACTAGATTAAAGATGTGTTTGAATGACTCTTGAAAACGTCCCGATCCCTTCCTTCTGATCAACTAGACTCTTCACCTGCTTTTCCTTCCTTTGGCAGAATCTTGACTATGTAGCTCAACTATATAACTCGACTATCTAGTTGACGAATGTAGCTCGAATATGTAGTCGACTATATAGCTTGACTATATAGCTGATTCACAAGTCTGCCGTGGATTTCCAGAAGTCTGCTGTGTAATTCCAGAAGTCTGCTGTGTAATTAAAACCAGAATGTTCTGATTCTCTTCTTTCTCCATTCGGCCTATCTGATCTTGAACTCGAATGATCAGACTTTTAAGTGCTTCTTTGAGTTTCTTCGTCCTTGCTCTCGTCATAGTTCCTTCAGGTACAAGCAAAGCATCCGCTGGTTCAAGCTCTCCTTCCTCTGGTTCAAGCTGCGCATCCATGATCATATCATCCCCCTCCACTTGAAAAGGATTTGACCTCAAATCTGGCTCATCTGCAACATAAGGAACCAAGTCAGAAACGTTAAAGCTTGAGTTCACAATATACTTACCTTGAAGATCAATTTTGTAAGCATTGTCATTGATCCGTTTCAAGACTTTGAATGGTCCATCGATTCTTGGCATTAACTTTGACTTCCTCTCAGCTGGAAATCGTTCTTTCCTCAAGTGAATCCAAACAAGTTCTCCTGGCTCAAAGACTTTCTCACGTCTTCCTTTGTTAGCTTGCTTGCGATATTGTTCCGTCCTTTTCTCAATGTTAAGTCGTGCCTTCTCATGTATCTGCTTAACAAGATCAGCTTTCTTCTTTCCATCCATACTAACACGCTCACTCAAAGGTAAAGGAGTTAAATCCAATGGTGTCAAAGGATTAAAACCATAAACAATTTGAAAAGGTGAGTACTTAGTAGCTGAATGAACTGAATGGTTATAAGCAAATTCCACATGAGGCAAACAATCTTCCCACGTTTTTATGTTCTTCTTTATGATTGCACGTAAGAGAGTGGATAAAGTTCTATTAACTACTTCAGTTTGTCCATCAGTTTGTGGATGACAAGTAGTTGAAAACAGAAGTTTAGTCCCTAACTTAGACCACAATGTTTTCCAAAAGTAACTCAAGAACTTTGTATCCCTATCAGAAACGATGGTTCTAGGCATGCCATGCAAACGAACAACTTCCCTAAAGAACAATTCAGCCACAAGGGATGCATCATCAGTTTTATGACAAGGTATGAAATGTGCCATTTTAGAAAACCGATCTACAACCACAAACACTGAATCTCGCCCCTTTCTAGTCCTAGGCAAACCAAGTACAAAATCCATTGAAACATCAGTCCACGGTTCAGTAGGAATGGGTAAAGGATTATACAAACCGTGCGATTGTGCTTTTGATTTGGATTGCTTGCAAGTAGCACATCGTCCACAAATTCTCTCTACGTCTCTCTTCATGTGTGGCCAGTAGAAGTGATCCTGCAAAATACTCAAAGTTTTGGCAACTTCAAAGTGCCCCATTAGACCACCTCCATGTGATTCCCTAACAAACAAGTCTCTCAAGGAACAATTAGGCACACATAAACGATTCTCATAAAATAGAAAACCTTCATGTCTAAGTATTTCCCAAATGCAAACTTTTCACAGGCTTGAAATACTTCTTTAAACTCAGAATCGGTGTCATACATTTCTTTAAGTTGTTCAAAACCTAACAACTTAGCATCCAGAGTAGAGATCAAGACATACCTTCGAGATAGTGCATCGGCAACTATATTGTACTTACCTTTCTTGTATCGAATGACATAAGGAAATGTCTCTATGAACTCAACCCATCTCGCATGACGTTTGTTTAGCTTCTGTTGACCTTTCAGGTGTTTCAAAGATTAGTGATCAGTGTGAATCACAAACTCTTTCGGCCATAAGTAATGCTGCCATATCTGAAGTGCTCGAACTAAGGCATACAACTCTGTGTCATAAGTTGGATAGTTTAAAGTAGCTCCTCCAAGCTTTTCACTAAATTAAGCGATAGGCTTCTTCTCTTGCATCAGCACTGCCCCAATTCCTACACTAGAAGCATCACATTCAATCTCAAAAGGTTTCAAGAAATCAGGTAAAAATAAGAACAGATGCGTTAGTAAGCCTCCCTTTCAAAAGCTGAAACGCATTCTCTTGAGCTTCTTCCCATTTGAATCCTACTTCTTTCTTGATCACTTCAGTGAGTGGTGCTGCAATGGTGTTGAAGTCTTTCACAAAGCGTCTATAAAATCCAGCAAGACCATGAAAGCTTCTCACTTCTCCAACTGTTTTCGGACTTGGCCATTCTCTAATAGCTTTGACCTTTTCTTCATCGACCTTGATGCCTTCTGCACTTACAACAAAACCTAAAAACACAAGGTTATCTGTACAAAAAGTGCATTTCTTCAGATAAGCAAACAATGCTTCTTTTCTAAGAACATTTAAAACCAATTTCAGATGCTCAACATGCTCATTTAGACTCTTGCTGTAAACTAAGATGTCATCAAAGTAAACTACAACAAAGACTCCAATGTAAGCTCTCAGAACATGGTTCATCAATCACATAAACGTACTAGGTGCATTTGTTAAACCAAAAGGCATAACTAACCATTCATACAACCCTAGCTTAGTTTTAAAAGCAGTTTTCCACTCATCACCCTCTTTCATTCGAATTTGGTGATATCCACTCTTGAAATCAATCTTTGAAAAGACACAAGAACCATGCAATTCATCTAGCATGTCATCTAAACGAGGAATAGGATGGCGATACTTTACAGTAACAAAAATAAAACAAAAACCTAGACAGAATCCTAATACTAGATCCCGTTAGGTAGCTATTAGCTTCCCCGACAACGGCGCCAAAAACTTGATATGGGTCTAGTTTTACCCAAATAATCAACTANTCTTTCTTCTTAGCTTAATTCGAAATTAGAAGTTCGTTGTGTGACTATCCCTTCCCTGTGGATTCGATCCCTAATTACTACAGTGATCTCTTAATTTGAGAGAGTAGCTCTAGGGTAAATTTGAGAGCATATCAAATTTTGGCGCCGTTGCCGGGGAAGGAGATTAGTTGCCTACAGATTTCTAGTATTAGAATTTTGTCTAGTTTTTTATTTTTATTTTTGTTTTGGTTACTGACGTTTTTAGTTTCTTATTTTTGGTTTCAGGTGCATGCTAAGTACTAGAAGCAACAAGGAAAAGGAACTAATCGCACTCAACCAGGAACTCGGCCGTCTCGAATGTACAAATCAAAAATCTGCAAGAGCGTCGATCGACACCAACGCTAGCATCGATCGACACCCTGCGCAGAACGAGATGGCAGAACCTGTGATTATGATTCTTGACGAGGCTGGCAACTTCACAGATTTGGACGGCAATAGAAGAAACAATCGTGGACAGAGACTTGATGAGGCTGGCGCTGTCATCGTCGAACCAGCCATACAAATCATCCCTGCAGAAGCTGGACGTGGAAGAACGCTTGGCGAATACAACCACCCATACCAGTTCTATGCTAATAGAGCTGCGTTCCGTCCTCCTGCATTCCAAAGGAACGACTTCGAGCTGAAGCCTGCTTACTTCACATTGGTGGCTCAGCATCCCTTCCATGGTCTTCCTCAAGAGCACCCTATGGACCATATTGAGCGATTCGAGGACTTGGCATCCAGGATTAAGGCTAATGGAGTGACTTATGACTATCTCTTCTGCAAGCTTTTCCCTTACTTGCTTGCTGGAGATGCGTCATACTGGCTGAAGCATTTGGATCTAGGATACTTGACCACTTGGGAAGACACAAAGTATGCATTCTTATGCAACTTCTTTGATGACGCGAGGTCCGAAGAGCTGAGGACGAAGATCACTGCATTTTCTCAAGGACCCACTGAAGCATTCAAAGCTTCTTGGGTAAGGTTCAGATCGTACCAGAGGGATTGACTGGAGGTACCAGATGGCTTTAGACGCAACAAACAATGGCAACTTCAACACCAGATACCCAGATGACGCGATGGTGCTTATAGAGAATTTGGCCTCTTGCAACAGCACCAAGAACGCAGACTTTGAAAGGAGATAACACGCTGGTGCAAATGGAGGAAGCCAAATTGCTGAGGTAAACAAGAAGCTGGACCTATTGATGGGAAAGAAGCAAGTTCACTTTGCTAATGAAGTTGATACATTTGAGCCTGAGGAAGAAGAGGTTAACTACATCAATGGAGCTGGTTTTCAAGGTCAAAAATTTGGCAATCAGCAAGGGTATGGTTCTTCTTACCAGAAGCCTTTTCGGAGCAACAACTTCCAAAAAACTTATGGTTCTTCTTCTTATCAGACAATAAGATGGAGTCTATGCTAGAGCAACTATTGGAGGGACAGCAGAAGATGACAGTGGATTTCAATGGGAAGATTGATTCACTGTACCAAGACATGAATGGGAAGATCGATTGCTTGAACTCTCATATGAAGCAATTGGATGTTCAAGTGGCTCAAACTGCTGGAGCTTTGAAGAGACAAGAGGGATGTCTTCCTGGAAAGACAGACATGAATCCAAGGCATCATGTGAATGCTATCACGATTCAAAGTGGAGCGAACCTTCAACCAGTGCTAAAAAAGGGGTTTAAATGCTGAAGAAATCGTGGAGTTTCAGGCTAAAGAGGAAGAAACTCGAGTTGCAGAGGTGGTGTCGATCGACACCACTGCTGAGTGTCGATCGACACCAGTAGAAGATCCCGATTTTTCGAGCTCTGATGGACCAAAATCGACCCTGATCCATACTAGTCGATCGACACCCTTCCCAAACTTGGACAGACACGCATAAAGCTTCAAAAACTGCAGAGGAAAGAGTGTACAAGCCTAAGGTTCCATATCCTCCTTTACCCAAACACCTAAGGCCGCCCATTAGTGCAGAGAAGCTGGCTGCTTTCAACAAAAGGGTGGAAATGATTCCCAAGGAGATCTCCTTTGATGAAGCTTATGAAAGATATCTCTTGTGTGCCTTCTTCCAAAATAACAGAGAAAGCTTTGAAGAGATGGAAGAACTTTTTCACAAAGCAAGGGAAACACCACCACCAATGAAGCAGCTGCTCAAGGTTGAAGATCCTGGGAAGTTTGTTGTTCCATGCTCCATTGGAGGAGTTGAGTTTGAACAATCTCTCTGCGATTCTGGTGCTAGCGTGAATCTCATGTCAAGGGAGATAGCAGAAAAATTGGGCATTGCTGATATCCAACCTCCAAACAAGACTCTCATGTTCGCCAACTCTGACACCACAACCCCATATGGTACGATTCCAGACTTACTTGTCAAAGTAGGGAATTGTCTAGTACCTACTGATTTTCAGGTGGTAGAAGTGAGCAAGAATTCTATCATGCCATTCATCCTTGGAAGACCATTAATGGCCACAGTGGGAGCAGTTGTAGACATGCCGAATAAGAGAATATCGTTCTCTAATGTTGACAGAGGAGTCTTCTACAAAGCTATCCCTACTACTGGAACATCCAAACACATCTCTTGCATTGCTGTGATCGCTGGAGAAGAGCTGGATTCTAAAGAGCAAGTGAACAAACTGGTTGTTCAAGAGACATTGGATGGGAATTCTGAGAAAGCTGTGGAGCTTGAAGATTGGAGTGGAAACAATCATATCTTCAGGACTTTGGGCGAAGATAAAGGTCTAATCAATGCCAAACTGATGGAGGAAGACATTTTCATCATGGAGACAAGGATTGCAGAGCTGAATTGCAGGAATTCGAGCTGCAGAGTTGGTGTCGATCGACACCATTCGCAGATCACATCAGAAATTGCTTCCAATGCTGCAACTCCATCTCATGTTGTCAAACAGACGACTCCACATCTTTCTGCCCATAAACCTCGAAGAAAGCAAAGGTACGCATTTCCTGGAATCAATTCCAAACCCCCTGATCTTATCAATAAGAATACCAAAGGTTCAAAAGGTGCTTTACACTTGTGCAAGCGACGAGATTCTCGTAGAGGGCTTGATATTGCTTTTGATGATTCTGCAGGAAAACGAAGTGTCCCTCCCAAACTCAAGTCCCACCCTGCTGCTGTTCCTCACTTCCTTGGTCGCTCTCATGCACCTATTGCTTATACACCACCATGGATGAGGAGACATTCGTCTGGAAAGCATTCGATGCCACCCTCTGATCCACCAGATGTCTGAACCACGACACAGTCAAGCTAATAACTGAAAACAAGCGCTGAGTGGGAGGCAACCCACTGTTAAGTACGGTTTTTCTTTATATTTCGTTTTAGTTTTACTAAGTCCTAGTTTTAGTCAGTTGAAAAAAGGAGACATTGGGCTCGACTCAGACCAGTGTCGATCGACACCACTATACTATCGATCGACACCACGGGCAGACAAAGGTAAGTCTTCTATCTGGTCTTTTAAGTTGTTTCCAATCTTTCTTTTAGCCAACTTCGGGCTTGATAACACTGGGACAGTGTTGTTTAAGTCTGGGGGAGGTGATTACTGACTTTGTGTTTTGTTTTGAGAGTCATTTGAGTCAGTCAAAAACTTTGTTTTATTGAGTCAAAATCAGTGAAATTTTCAGTTTTCAGAAGAACCAACCACATAGGATTGACACTTGAGGGACCATTGCCATAGCAGTTGATTGCAGGTTTTACTAAGTAGAAACTGCAAGTGGATCAGTCAAACAAAGAGAGTTCAGATCCCTGCTTAGAGCTTGGTATGCATTGGACTTGATTCCTCTTTCAGCACTGACAAGATAAGAACACAACAATCTCTCCTTGATCTTTCCTTTAGAAAAGAAAAGAAAAATAGTATAAGTTAAAGGAATAGTGCAAAGATTCTCATGAGCCTGTCTCCTCACAAGGAACAATATTAGTGAGAGCTCATGAACCTGTCTCCTAACAAGGAACACAAGTAATAGCAGCACTATTCCAAGACTTCAAAAGAATAAGAAGATTCAATGAAAAGATCTGTAGAACACCATGAAAATGGGCAGCAGTTGACTAAGGGAAGAGAAAATAGGGGAGATGTAGAAGGACTATCTTGTTCAGGCGCTAAGGAAGGAAAATAATTTGTAAGTTCTTTGGTCAATACTGTTGTTAAAGTTCAGAATTTTGTAAGCATAAAGGATCTGGACTTGATTTGGGAGATTGCTAAGCTTGTGGTAAATATACTGAAATATAACCTAAGGTTGGCTCAAGGGTAAGTGGATTCAAGAGTGTTGGTTCAATGTGGCGTTCTGAAGGTTAGCTGGATATTTCTGTTTTCAAACCTCGACTCTATACTTGGTTTCTGTTTTGCTTGAGGGCAAGCAAAAGCTAAGTCTGGGGGAGTTGATATATCATGGTTTTTACCCATTTTTGAACCATGATATAAGTCTTTTTATAGAGTCTTTTGGTATTTTTAGAGTCCTATTAGAGTCTTTGCAGGTTGGACTACGTTTGGAGCATAATTGGAGATTTTGGATCATTCTCGAGCATTGTGGATGAATCTGCAAAGTGTTGAAGTCAGAGAGCCAGATTTTGGAATGAGTGTCGATCGACACTACATTGGTGTCGATCGACACTACATTGGTGTCGATCGACACCAATCGTGGATTCCTAAAGCCGCCTGATTTTACAAGTCTTGAAGAAAAAGGAAATTTGCCCAGAAAATTTCCTTATTTACAAAAGTGCTCCAGCTCGTGTTTTAGCCTATAAATATAGTTTTTCAGCCATTTTTTAGGCTACACAATATTTTAGAGAGAGATTTTAGAGAGCTTTTGGGGAGATAGATCCTATACTCTGTTCTTGAGAGATTTTGAACCCCTTTATTTCTTCTATTGATTTCTTTCATGCTTTCTATTCAAATTATGATTTGTGTTTCATTGATCATGTCTGAGTAGTTTGCTAGTTAGGTTTAGGGTTTTTCAAAAGTGATTGATGAATTGTTAGGTCGGATTAAATTGTTAGGATAAAATCATTAGAGTTCTTCATCTGGATTTGTGTTTAATGCTTATTCTATCTTCGCGATCTAGAATCTGATCTTAGGTTAAATAATAGATGCGAGAGTATTATTAATTGCCTGAACTAATGTTAGATGAACAAAATACCTATTCGCAAAGAGATTTGGTTTACGGTTTTGTGAACAATTGAACCTGTTATTAATGCTTGTCTGAATCGATAGGATTTGCAAAGAGATTTGGAATTCTGGGGTTTAGACATAGATAATCTTCGCAGCGAGAGTTGGTTGATTTTACATTAGTGTTTCAAGTTCAAGAACGGATCTTCATAATTCCCAACATTCTGTCTAGATCCAAAATTAGGATTCACCTGAGAATTTCCCTGAACCTAGCGTTTCGTCTCCTGAATTTACTAAATCGTTTAGTTGCTTTCTGTCTTTACATTTAATCTTTCTTCTTAGCTTAATTCGAAATTAGAAGTTCGTTGTGTGACTATCCCTTCCCTGTGGATTCGATCCCTAAATACTACAGTGATCTCTTAATTTGAGAGAGTAGCTTTAGGGTAAATTTGAGAGCATATCACACAGCAGCACTCATTCTGGACATTGCAAAGTTTAATACACATCCATTGTTATACTTGTGGCCGAGACCCTGAAGAGGAATAAATGAAAAGCTTTCAAAGTTTAATTTGTATCTGATAAACAAAGATATGGTTGTTTGACAAAAAAGAGAAAAAAAACAAAGATATGCTTTGATGGGTTTTCTTTTATACCTTTATAACAAGGGTTTCTAGTTTTGGACAGTTGTTGAGCAGTCTTGGCAATACCTCCCATCCTATTTCTGGGTTACTCTCGATCCTTAATTGAATCAGTTTCTTGAATACTGGTATCCTTGCTTCCCAACATAAAGTAAGTACCTGAAACAAAAACTAAATCATCACTCTCTTGTTCTGATCATTAACTCAAGCTCTAGGTTGTTTGCTTTCTAAATCTTTCTAAGTTGTTTTTATTGGAGGAGTTATTACAAAGTGCCTCAACAATTAGAAATAAATAAATGAAATAGTAAAAAACAGGACGAGAATCCGTTTTCATTTGAAGAAAAAAAAACTCATAAGAGACTTTCCAGCTATTTGTCATCTTTTAAAAACTAAAATTTAATTAATGATTTAAATTATATTAAAAATATTCATTGAAAAACTCTTTTTTGAGTATCTGAGATTGCTCTAACAATATTGGAATAAAGAAAGGAATGATATACATACATTAAGTGCTTCGGCAGTTAAGAAAAGTATATGAACATTGCATATCCCCTTAAGAAGTTTCTTGCCCAATCCGACCACATAATTTGCCTCATCATCCTATTTCCGGATTACTTTCGATTGTTAACTGAATCAGGTTCTTGAATACCACTGTTACTTCATCCAATAAAAGTAAGTACCTGAAACAAAAAACCAAATCATCACTCTCTTGTTGTGATTATTAACTCAAGCTGAGTGGCAGAGCAAGAAATAATTTGTATATATAGGGGTCAAATGTGTTTGATTTATTAACAAAAAATTATGCATTTTCTTTATCATATAGTCTATATTAATACCTAATATTTTGTACCATCGAACCAAATAGTCATGAAAGTACCACAAAGAAAAAAGATACACACGTCAAAAGAGTTAAAAAAAAATATAAGTAGTCACCCAAACATAATTTTATGAGGTCATAACCCTTCACTTCAAAATTGTAAAAAAATAAAAATCAACCATATTTAAAAATCTATAGAGGCCAGTTAACCCTATTCACAAGTTCATTTTTCACAATCATTCTGCAAAAATAATTTCTCAAAAATTATTAGGTGCTGTATATTTCAATTCGTGATAAATTCATGATGACATAAACAAAGAACTAAAGAATTGAGACAAAAAGAGTTAAGAAAAATATAAATTTAAGAAAAAATCACTTTTGAGGACTCAGTGCTGGTGGCTCATTACTCGGCCTCTGTAATTTCAAATTCACAGCCCAATTCTTAGCCTCAGCGACAGCTCTCTCATTGACTGACTCTTTTTTCTTTGCCATTCAACATCCTGGACATCTCTTCTGGTGAGCTCACTGTCACCGTCGCTTTCTTCTCCAGTTATATTCCTCGTCCATGTTCAATGCTCTTTCTCTCCATTATGTTCGTTAAGCAGTCAACTATGTAATCTAGAGAAACCACTACATCGCTGATCGATGGTCCAGCGTTTGCGTTTTCTTTAGCACACATAAGCGCCACCTCGAGAGACTTCTCCAAAGTTTTTTTTTCTTGTATCGATAACATTGGCTCTACCCTTTTTTTATGTTTCTATCAATGAAATGTCTTGCCTGTAAAAAACCAATAAAAGAGTCATCATCATAAAAAAATCTATGGTCATGAGATAAAAAAAATAAACAAAAAGCTAATGTTTTTCTTAAGAGAGCATTACCCAATTCGCTAGTAAGCGATTGTAACCCATAAATGAGTCCCCAGCTCTGTGTCCACTAATATGCTTTAACATCACAACTCCAAAGCTGTAGATATCAAATTTAGACGACAACCTCCCACTGATAGCCTACTCGGGGGCGCAATAGCCCCGAGTTCCCATAACTCTAGTAGAGACATGAGTCATATAATCTTTCGGACCAAACTTAGCAAGCTCAAAATCAGACATTTTTGGGTTTGTAGCCGTGATCTAGCAATATGATTGCAGTTTTCAAATCTCTGTAGATCACAACAGGTTTTGCTTTATTATGAAGGTGTTGTAATCCTTTAGCTGCTCCTGCAACTATCTTCATCCTTGTGCACCAATCTCATCTGCTAAATGGTTACAACACCTTCATAATGAAGCAAAACCTGATGAGATCTACAGAGATTTGAAAACTGCAAATATATTGCTAGATCATGGCTACAAACCGAAGCTGTCTGATTTTTGGCTTGCTAAGTTTGGTCCGAACGATGATATGACTCATGTCTCTACTAGAGTTATGGCAACTCAAGGCTATTGCGCACCCAAGTATGCAACTAGTGGGAGGTTGTCGTCAAAATTTGATATCTACAGCGTTGAAGTTGTGATGTTGGAGCTTATTAGTGGACACATAGATGTTGGAGACTCATTCATGGGTCTAAATCGATTACTTATGAATTGTGTAATGCTTCTTTAAGAAAAACAGTAGCTTTTTTTTGTTTTTTTAATCTCTCACCATATATTGTTTTTATGATGATGACCGTTTTGTTGGTTTTTTTACAGGTAAGACAGTTCATGGATAGAAACATAAAGAAGTAGATTCAATACAAGGTCATTACATGTAATAAACTTTGGAGAAAACTCTCGAGGTGGCGTTTATGTGTATGGGAGAAGACACAAACACTAGACCATCGATCAGTGACGTAGTCTTCGCTCTAGATTACATAGTTGATTGGTTAACAAATAGAGAGAAGAGAAAGAGCATTGAACGTGGAAGAGGCGTATAATTGGAGAAGAAAGCAATAGTGATATCAGGAGACGCTGAGGATGTTGAGTGGCAAAGTAAAATAAATCAGTGAAAGAGAGAGAGAGTTCCATCGCTGGGGCTAAGAATTGGGCTGAGAATTTGAGATTATAGTGGCCGAGCAATGAGCCACCAACGCCGAGTCCTCAAAAGTTAATTTGTTCTTAAAGTTTATATTTTTCTTCGTCTTTTTGTCCCATTTATTTAGTTCTCTGTTTATGTCATCGTGGTTTATAACAAATTGAAATATACAGTATGGATTTTGAGAAATGAAATTTACAGAATGATTATCAAAAATGAATTTGTGAATAAGAGTTTCATTGGATGCCCAGAAAGCTCACAATTTTACATTGGTTGAATATATACTACAAAGATATTAAATTATCACAAACGGTTTATGCTAAACAATTTTGACACTTTGTCATGGAGTGGATTGGGCTAACCCATTGCAGACGGCAACCTCAAATAACCCATATGTGTGGACATCATATCGATTCAAAAGGATGTTTTAACCTAAGTATTATTTTTAATCCTGATTAAAGATGTATAAGATTTTATATTTAGGTTGGCACTCAAAACCCGGTCTAAAAAGAACGAATTTGATATGATGTATATCATAGTACTTATACATCAGATGATTTGGTAGATTGCTGATTATGGTGTAAATGGTTATAAGTTAAAGGAATATAAGGAATAAATGGAATATATTTAAATGGGATAGAAAAAATGGAATGAAATAAAAATAGAATTCCATTCATTCTTTAACGTTTTTGAAGTTGAATAATTTTTTTAAATAATTTATTTTTTCTTTGAGGAAGGGATAATTGGAATGATTTTTTATTTTCTTTCATTATAACTGGTATCAATTTTATGGAATTTTGTAGATTTCTAAATTCTACATGATTTCATTCATAAAATTTGCAATCATGTTACAACCATATCTCTTGAGATAGAATCCATCTTTTTGGAACAAGATATCAACAATTACAAAAGCGATATGTAATGTTTTACACAGTCGCAAGGTTTCTAAAAGATTCCCAAAGAAAGCTAATTTACTTGAAAAAAATGAAAAGCTGACACAACATGAGGAAATGGGGAAACTTACTTGTGCCCATAATCAAAATCATATGATAAGATTATCTGGTAGATTCAGAAGTTTTGTGGTAGGAAGGAAATGGATAATGAAAATTAGGGTTGACATTAGTGAGATAAGCTCCCAATAGCAACCCGTTTCAGGTGCGATTATGATTCGAGTGTGGGAGCCATGCGATTAGATAAGATTGTGAATGGAGATAAGATTGTGAATGAAGATAAGATTTAAGTGTGATAAGGTTACCTTATATTCTCGAATAGCATGCGTTTTAGAAACGATTTGATAGTGATTAGAAAACAAAATTACCAAAACAGACATGCGATTAGATAAGATTGTGAATGGAGATAAGATTTAAGTGTGATAAGGTTACCTTATATTCTCGAATAGCATGCGTTTTAGAAACGATTTGATAGTGATTAGAAAACAAAATTACCAAAACAGACATGCGATTAGATAAGATTGTGAATGGAGATAAGATTTAAGTGTGATAATGTTACCTTATATTTTCGAATAGGAATGCATTTTAGAAACGATTTGATAATGATTAGAAAACAAAATTACCAAAATAGACATGCCATTAGATAAGATTGTGAATGGAGATAAGATTAGATTTGATAATATTTATAACAAGATTAATTAGTAACAATGTAATCAAGTTAGAAAGTCAACCTTCCCAAATTATATTAAATACACTTTCCAAAATTTATAGTTAATATCAAGCTAATTACCCTTTAATTTATTTCATTTGAAGCTGGTTATGTAAACAAAATCAAAAGATATTTTGAAAATTATATTGACGTTTTTACAATGATTTTCTAGAGAATTGTTGAAGAAAACGTTTCGTTCTTTCAATATTCTTAACAAGATTAATTAGTAACAATGTAATCAAGTTAGAATGTCAACCTTCTCAAATTATATTAAATATTAAAGCCTTTACCGTCCACTTTCCAAAATTTATAATTTTTTTTTGGGTCGGATTCCAAAATTTATAATTTTTTTTTGTGTCGGATTCCAAAATTTAAAATTAATATTAAGCTAATTACTCTTTAATTTATTATATTTTTATCTGGTTATATAAACAAAATCAAAAGATATTTTGAAAATTATATTGATATCTACTTATTAATAGATACGAAAACAATATGTATATATATATATATAGTTATATTGAATTTTTGTATCATAACTTATTACAATTTTTTTAAGATTCAAAAAAACTTATTATAATTTTTAACCATAATTTATTTACTAAAAATATATTTAATGGACTTTTCAAAATTTTGGACTCTGTTCGATGTCCAAACACGGGTTGATGTCCAAGATCACACCTGTAAGGTTTGAGAAAGATGATGGGACGTGCCACCTGGAAAGCATTTCTTGACAAATTGAGAACATGATGTTCATTCAATGGACTGATGGATCAGGAATTGTTTCATGGATTTTGTTTCGAGAGAAATCAATGGATGTGTAAACCGTGAGGATACGTTCCATTTTCATTTCCATTCCTTTGCTCGTCAAGACAATTGAATCATAATAGTATCTTTTGTATCATCCCCCATGTACTTGAGTGATACATCAATGATTTGAAGATGAGGAAACCATGAAGCAACTTGGGGGATCACATAACACACCATAACTCATTATCATTATGAGAGAGAGAAAAAAATGGAAACGAAGATAAAATATGAAATCTTGATTCTTGTTCCAAATCAAGCTGGGCTCGAGGATCTTGAATCCAATTACTGATTCAAATATCAAATTTCTTTTATTTAGTCATCCTTAGCCCTTAACCAAGAAACATTTTTTAACACATAAACTTAACATCCTTAACTAGTCTTAAAAAAGGAAAGCAAAAGCATAAAAACACAAGTCATAATCTTAGATGATAAGAAAAGCACAAACGACAGAAACATATCAAACTTAATTGCTTTTGAGTCTAGCTCAGAAACTAAGAATATTCTTCTTCCTGAAGAGCATATCATTTCTTCGATAAAGAAGAAGGCAGAGTAGATGTCAAACAAAGATTTCCTGCGATTACTTGGATCTTGCACTTTCGTTAAGCTATTCTTGGAATATTCTCAAGCCTCTTGAATAATAAATACACATCAAATTCACATACTGTATTGTAGTTTACGATCAACTGTCCAAGACACGACATTTTCTCCAAGAAATGCTTGATCTGATCTATGTCCCTCCCGCTGTTTTCATCGATGTGTCCAAAAACACTAAATATCTTTAGCACCTTCACCGGAGAAGATGAAAGACAAGAAGGAACATTCTTCAGGCGGTCACAGCAGCACACATTCCCACATCCATTGTTATACTTGTGTTTTACACAGTCGCAAGGATTCTTTAAGATTCCCAAAGAAAGCTAATTTACTAGAAAAAATGAAAAGTAGACACAACGTGAGGACATGGGGAAACTTACTTGTGCCCATAATCAAAAGCATATGATAAGATTATCTGGTAGATTCAGAGGTTTTGTGGTAGGAAGGAAATGGATAATGAAAATTAGGGTTGACATTAGTGAGATAAGCTCCCAATAGCAACCCGTTTCAGGTGCGATTATGATTCGAGTGTGGGAGCCATGCGATTAGATAAGATTGTGAATGGAGATAAGATTGTGAATGAAGATAAGATTTAAGTGTGATAAGGTTACATTATATTCTCGAATAGCATACGTTTTAGAAATGATTTGATAGTGATTAGAAAACAAAATTACCAAAACAGACATGCGATTAGATAAGATTATGAATGGAGATAAGATTTAAGTGTGATAATGTTACCTTATATTTTCGAATAGGAATGCATTTTAGAAACGATTTGATAATGATTAGAAAACAAAATTACCAAAATAGACATGCCATTACATAAGATTGTGAATGGAGATAATATTAGATTTGATAATATTTATAACAAGATTAATTAGTAACAATGTAATCAAGTTAGAAAGTCAACCTTCCCAAATTATATTAAATATTAAAATCTTTAAAAACCACTTTCCAAAATTTATAATTAATATCAAGCAAATTACCCTTTAATTTATTTTATTTTTAGCTGGTTATGTAAACAAAATCAAAAGATATTTTGAAAATTATATTGACGTTTTTACAATGATTTTCTAGAGAATTGTTGAAAAAAACGTTTCGTTCTTTCAATATTCTTAACAAGATTAATTAATAACAATGTAATCAAGTTAAAATGTCAACCTTCTCAAATTATATTAAATATTAAAGCCTTTACCGTCCACTTTCCAAAATTTATAATTTTTTTTTTGGGTCGGATTCCAAAATTTAAAATTAATATTAAGCTAATTACTCTTTAATTTATTTTAGTTTTATCTGGTTATGTAAACAAAATCAAAAGATATTTTGAAAATTATATTGATATTTACTTATTAATAGATACGAAAAACAATATGTATATATATATATATATATATATATATAGTTATATTGAATTTTTGTATCATAACTTATTATAATTTTTTTTAAGATTCAAAAAAAAAACTTATTATAATTTTTAACCATAATTTATTTACTAAAAATATATTTAATGGACTTTTCAAAATTTTGGACTCTGTTCGATGTTCAAACACGGGTTGATGTCCAAGATCACACCTGTAAGGTTTGAGAAAGATGATGGGACGTGCCACCTCGAAAGCATTTTTTGACAAATTGAGAACATGAAGTTCGTTCAATGGACTCAAGGATTCATGAATTGTTCCATGGATTCTGTTTCGAGAGAAATCAATGGTTGTGTAAACTGTGAGGATACGTTCCATTTTCATTTCTATTCATTTGCTCGTCAAAACAATTGAATCGTAATAGTATCTATTGTATCATCCCCATGTACTTGAGTCATACATCAATGATTTGAAGATGAGGAAACCCTGAAGCAACTTGGGGGGTCACGTAACACACCATGATTCATTATCATTCTGAGAGAAAAAAAAAATGGAAACGAAGATAAAAACATGAAATCTTGATTCTTGTTCCAAATCAAGCTGGGCTCGAGGATCTCGAATCCAATTGCCGATTCAAATATCAAATTTCTTTTATTTAGCCATCCTTAGCCCTTAACCAAGAAACAGTATTTAACATATAAACTCAACATCCTCAATTACTCTTAAAAAAGGAAAGCAAAAACATAAAAACACCAGTCATAATCGTAGACGATAAGAATAGTACAAACAACACTAACATAGCAAGCTCAGAAACCAAGATTGTTCTTCTTCCGGAAGAGCATATCATTTCTTTCGATAAAGAAGATGGCAGAGTAGATATCAAACAAAGATTCCCAGCGATTACTTGGATCTTGCACTTTGGTGAAGCTATTCTTGGAATCTTCTCAAGCCTCTTGAATAATAAATACACAGCAATTTCATATACTGTATTGTAGTTTATGATCAACTGTTCAAGACACGACATTTTCTCCAAGAAATGCTTGATCTGATCTATGTCCATCCCGCTGTTTTCATCGATGTGTCCAAAACACTAAATATCTTTAGCACCTTCACCGGAGAAGATGAAAGACAAGAAGGAACATTCTTCAGGCGGTCACAGCAGCACTCATTCTGGACATTGCAAAGTTTAATACACATCCATTGTTATACTTCTGGCCGAGTCCCTGAAGAAGAATAAATGAAAAACTTTCAAAGTTTAATTTGTATATGATAAACAAAGATATGCTTGTTTGACAAAAAAAGAGAAAAAAAAACAAAGATTTGCTTTGATGGGTTTTCTTTTATACCTTTATAACAAGTGTTTCTAGTTTTGGACAGTTGTTGAGCAGTCTTGACAATACTGATATATCATGGTTTTTACCCGTTTTTGGACCATGATATACGTGTTTTTATAGAGTCGTTTGTTACTTTTAGAGTCCTATTAGAGTCTTTATAGGATGAAGTACATTTGGAGCTTAATGGGAAGTTTTGGAACTTATTGGAGTATTCTGGAGAAGCAACCGAAGTGATGAAATCGGAGCTGAATTACACGAAGGGTGTCGATCGACAATAACCCTTGGTTTCGATCGACACTAACCCTTGGTGTCGATCGACACTAACCCTTGGTGTCGATCGACACCAATGAAGACCGCCAAGTTTCACGGATTTCCATCGAGAAAAGGAAATTGTCCAAAGTTTTGGAGAATTACAAGATTGCCCCCGACGAAAGTTTTCCTCTATAAATAGTTTTCAGGCATTGTTTAGCCAAACACCTTATCATTATTTTCTGTTTTTGAGACTTAGAGAGAGATTGATCCTGAGCTTTTGGGGAGACAATTCTAACTCATCTGAGCCAGATTTCGAACCCCTGTATCATTCTCTATTTTTTTTATGCAATTTATTTCAGTCATGATTTGTGTTTTCATCTCTATGTCTGAGTAGTTTGCTAGTTAGGTTAGGGTGATTTAGGGTTGGTGATGAGTTTATAGAATTATTATCTTGTTAGGAAAATCATTTGGATCTTCATCTTGATTTGTGCTTAACTTGATTTCTTAATTGATTACTTAGAAATCAAACCCTAGGTTATTTAATAGATGCGAGATCATTATTAGTAACTTGAACTAATCATAGGTGAGCAAAATATCAATTCGCAAAGAGATTTGGTTTAGGTTTTTAATGCTTGCCTTAGTTGTTTGAATTTGCAAAGAGATTTGGAATTCTGGAATTTAGGCATAGATAACTTTTGCAAGGAGAGTTGATTGGTTTTAACTTAGTGATTCGAGTTCTAGACGGTTCTTAATAAATCCCTAATAGCATAATTTCTGCATTCTCGTATTCAACCTGATAATTACCCTTGCCTAGCGCCTTAGTCTCCTGAACTTTAATCCACATTAAATTTGTATACTGATTTTCTTAGTCGCTTAGTTTACTTTATTTCGATTTTATCTAGCATAATCCGAACTTAGAAACCATAGTGTACCATCTACTTCCTTTGGGATTCGATAACCCCTTATACTTCAACTGCATTGCTGTGCACTTGCAGTGTTGTTTATTTGGGTAAAACTTAGACCCTATCAAGTTTTTGCCGCCATTGCCGGGGAAGTAATAGCTGCCTACGGGATCTAGTATTAGGATTTTGACTAGATTTTATTTTTGGTTTTAGTTATTGACGCTTTTAGTTTCTTATTTTTGGTTTCAGGTGCATGCCCAGTACCAGAAGCAACAAGGAAAAGGAGCTAATCGCACTCAACCAGGAACTCGGCCGCCTCGAACGTATGAACCGAAAATCTGCACGAGTGTCGATCGACACCAACAAGAGCATCGATCGACACCCTGCGCAGACAGAGATGGCGGAGCCTGTGATTATGATTTGTGATGAGGCTAGAAACTTCACGGATCTGGACGACAATAGGAGAAACAATCGTGGCCAAAGACTTGATGATAATGGAGCTGTTATCATTGAGCAAGCAATACAAGCCGCACATGCAGACGTTGGACGCAGAAGAATACTTGGTGAATACAACATACCAGACCAGTTATATGCAAATAGAGCTGCGATCAGTCCTCCTGCATTCCAGAGGAATGACTTCGAGCTGAAGCCTGCTTACTTCACACTGGTGGCTCAGCATCCCTTCCATGGTCTTCCTCAAGAGCATCCCATGGACCATATTGAGAGATTTGAGGACTTGGCATCAAACATTAAGGCTAATGGAGTATCCAATGATTATCTCTTCTGCAAGCTTTTTCCTTACTCGCTTGCTGGAGATGCATCATACTGGTTGAAGCAGCTGGATCCAGGATCCTTGACCACTTGGGAAGAAACAAAGAATGCATTCTTATGCAACTTCTTTGATGATGCAAGATCCGAAGAGCTGAGGAAAAAAATCACAGCATTCTCTCAAGGACCCACTGAAGAATTCAAAGCTTCTTGGGTGAGGTTCAGATCTTACCAGCGAGACTGCCCACATCACGGTTTCAGCAAGCCGCAGCTTCTCGGAATCTTCTACCGAGGGATCGATTCGAGATACCAGATGGCTTTAGACGCTGCAAGCAATGACAACTTCAACACCAGATACCCAGATGACGCGATGGTGCTTATAGAGAATTTGGCCTCTTGTAACAACACCAAGAATGCAGACTTTGAGAGGAAACAAGATGCTGGTGCAAATGGAGGAAGCCAAATAGCTGAGGTAAACATGAAGCTGGACCTCTTGGTGGGGAAGAAGCAAGTCCACTTTGCTAATGAAGTGGAGACATTTGAACCTAGTGAAGAATGTGAGGAAGAGGACGTCAACTACATCAACGGAGGTGGCTTTCAAGGCCAAAGGTTTGTGAACCAGCAAGGAAACATGAGTTTCAATGGGAATTATCAGAAGAGCTCCTTCACAGAAAATCAAAACTCTTCTGGTTATACCCAAAAGCTCCCATTTCAGAACAACAATTACACAAAGAGCTATGGAAATTCTTCTTACCAAAAGCCACCTGCACAAGACAATAAGATGGAGTCTATGCTAGAGCAAATTTTGGAAGGACAGCAGAAGATGACAGTGGATTTCAATGGGAAGATTGATTCACTGTACCAAGAACTGAATGGAAAGATTGAGAGCTTGAACTCTCATATGAAGAAGCTGGATGTTCAAGTTGCTCAAACTGCAGGAGCTGTTAACAGGCAAGAGGGATTTCTTCCAGGAAAGAATGATACCAGTCCCAAACGCCATGTGAACGCCATCACATTGAGGAGTGGGAAAAACCTTCAGCCTGTGCAGAAAAGAGGACTTAGTACTGAAGAATTCGAGGAGCTTGACGAGGTTGAAGATGAAGAAATTGATGATGCGGAGCCAGTGTCGATCGACACTACTGAAGTGTGTCGATCGACACCCATGGAGATTCACGACGAAACAAGCAAACCCAACGCGAAGGACTCGACTGCATCCTGGTGTCGATCGACACTCCTCCCAGACGACACCAGATCAGGCCAAGACAACGAAAGCTGCAACAGAAAAGGTTTACAAACCGAAGATCCCTTTCCCCTTGATACCAAAGAAGTCTAAGAAGGAGCTACTTGATGCAAGATACAAGGCTATCATGGATAGACTAGTGGTTGAAATCCCTTTGATGGATGTCATTAGAACTACTCCAGTGATAAAAAGATACTTGAAGTGGATGATGACAAAGAACATGGATATGGAGGAAGGAGTGATAATGATATCAGAGCAAGTTAGTACTGTCATTCAGAACAGGCTTGCAGAAAAACTCTCCGATCCGGGAAACTTTGTTCTTGACTGTTCCATCTTTTCAGACAAGTTTGGAAGGTCTCTCTGCGATTTGGGTTCAAGTGTCAACTTGATGCCTCTTTCAGTTTCTCTTAGGCTGGATATGACAGACTTCAAAGCCACCAGAATCTCCTTAGTCCTTGCTGATCGTTCTCTAAGGATCCCTGAAGGTGTCTTGGAAGATGTTCCTACCAAAGTGGGAGATTGTTTGATTCCCACAGACTTTATGGTGTTAGCTTATGATGAGGAACCCAAAGATCCTCTCATTCTTGGTAGATCATTTTTGGCTACAGCTCGAGCCATCATTGATGTGAGAAAGGGAAGAATTGCGCTGAACATTGGTGACTTGGTGATGAATTTCGACATGGAGAAGCTGATGAAGAGGCCAACAATCGATGGACATACCTTCTATGTTGATTCACTCACCAACCTTGCTGAAGAGATTTTCCAAGAGGACCATCCTACATACCCTTTGGAGCGAGCTTTGACGACTTCTACAAAGGAGGCTGAGAATTTTGACGATGTCGCTGCTGGATACACAAAGATGATGGATGCTAGTGAGCAAGTCTTGCAGTTGGTTGCACAAGAGTACTTAGTTACCACATCCGTTAATGCTGCCACGCTTGGCGACTGGAGTGAAGCTAAGGCTCCAAAAGTTGAGCTAAAACATCTCCCTTTCGGGCTAAGGTACGCTTTTCTTGGTCCTAATTCGACTTATCCTGTCATTGTGAATGCTTCCTTAAACAATGCAGAGCTCACTTTGTTGCTAAGCAAGCTGCGCAAATTTCGCAAAGCTCTTGTCTATTCTCTTGATTACATTTCAGGTATCTCACCAGACTTTTGCATGCATCGGATTCACCTTGAATATGAGACGAAGTCATCGATTGAACATCAAAGGAGGCTGAATCCGAACCTGAAGGAAGTAGTCAAGAAGGAGATCATGAAGCTCTTGGAAGCTGGGATCATCTATCCCATTTCGGACAGTGCTTGGGTCAGCCCAGTTCATGTGGTTCCTAAGAAAGGAGGACTCACAGTGGTAAAGAATGAGAAGAACGAGCTGATTCATACACGGACTGTGACTGGGCACATGATGTGCATAGACTACATGAAGCTGAATGCCGCAACCAGAAGGGATCACTTTCCTTTGCCTTTCATTGATCAAATGCTGGAGAGATTGGCGAATCATCCCTACTACTGTTTCCTTGATGGCTATTCAGGGTTCTTCCAAATTCCAATCCATCCGGATGATCAAGAGAAGACCACGTTTACATGCCCTTATGGTACATTTGCATATCGCAGAATGTCATTCGGACTTTGTAATGCTCCAGCGACCTTCCAGCGATGCATGATGTCAATCATCACATATATGATTGAAAAGTTTATGGAGGTCTTTATGGATGACTTTTCTGTTTATGGGTCATATTTTAAAGGCTGCCTGGACAACTTATGCGCAGTGTTGCAATGATGTGAAGAGAAGCACTTAGTCCTGAACTGGGAAAAGTGTCACTTTATGGTCAGAGATAGAATTGTACTTGGGCACAAGGTTTCAGCAGAAGGAATCACAGTGGACCGCGCCAAGATTGAAGTAATGACTACTTTGCAAGCACCTGATTCTGTGAAATCAGTGAGGAGTTTTCTGGGTCATGTTGGGTTCTATAGAAGATTCATCAAGGATTTCAGCAAGATTGCAAGGCCACTCACTACTCTTCTCTGCAAAGACGTGAAATTCGAGTTCACTGCGGAATGTCATTCAGCCTTTGAACAGATCAAGCAAGCCTTGGTGAGTGCTCCAATTGTTCAACCTCCGGACTGGGACTTACCTTTCGAGGTAATGTGTGATTCCAGCGACTTCGCAGTAGGCGCGGTTTTGGGACAGAAGAAGGACAAGAAGCTTCATGCCATTTACTATGCCAGCAGAACGTTGGATGATGCTCAGAAGAATTATGCAACAACTGAGATAACTCTTGGCTGTGGTCTTTGTGTTTTAGAAATTTTGACAGTACCTTGTTGGCTCAAAGGTAATTGTTCATACTGATCATTTTGCATTGAAGTACTTGATGCAGAAGAAGGATGCAAAGCCAAGATTGTTGAGATGGATTCTACTTCTTCAAGAGGTTGACATAGAAGTTAAAGACAAAAAGGGAGTTGAGAATGGAGTAGCTGACCATCTCTCCAGGATTAGGATCGAAGATGACGTCCCAATTGATGATTTTCTGCCTAAAGAGAATGTCTACTATGTTGAGACTCGTTTTCAAGCCATGCTTTCGGAGCAGGCAAGCCCAGTGTCGATCGACACTAGGAGAGTGTTTATCGACACTCCGTCTGAACATTCAAGGAAAAGTCGTGATTCAACAATTCGAAGTCTGAAGAATTCAAGAGTGTCAATTGACACCGTCTATAGTGTCGATCGACACCCGACGCCATCATTAACATCACTTCGCAGGATCTTGGACGAGGTGTTTAGACACCATATCTTTGTTGTATCTGATGCAAATCGACCATGGTATGCTGACATTGTGAACTTTCTGGCTGCTGACATTGAGCCTACACATCTCAAGAACTATGAGAAGAAGAAGTTCATGAGAGAACAGAGGAGGTACTATTGGGATGAACCTCATTTGTACAAGCATTGTTCAGATAATGTTTACCGAAGATGCATCGCAGAGAGTGAAGTTCGAGATGTGCTATTCCATTGTCATGGTTCTGAGTATGCTGGACACTTTGCTACTTTAAAGACAATGTCCAAGCTTCTTCAAGCAGGCTTTTGGTGGCCTACTATGTTCAAGGATGCACAGCTGTTCATAACTCAATGTGATGTTTGTCAAAGGAGAGGAAAGATCAGCAAGAGACATGAGATGCCACAGAACTTCATCCTTGAAGTTGAAGTCTTTGATTGCTGGGGTATTGATTTCATGGGACCTTTCCCTTCATCTTTTGGGAAGCAGTACATCTTGGTTGCTGTGGACTATGTCTCTAAATGGGTGGAAGCAATTGCTTCTAAAACCAATGATGCTGCAGTGGTTCTTAAGATGTTTCGAACAATCATTTTCCCAAGATTCGGAATGCCTCAGATTGTTATAAGTGATGGTGGTTCTCACTTTATTAACAAGGTATTCAACAAGTTGCTGAAGAAGCATAGTGTTCAACATCGTGTGGCCACTCCTTATCATCCCCAAACGATTGGACAAGTCGAAGTCTCCAACAGACAGATCAAGCAAATCCTGGAGAAGACAGTGGGCAAGACAAGGAAGGATTGGGCTGCAAAGTTAGATGATGCACTTTGGGCCTACATGACTGCCTACAAAACGCCACTTGGGACAACACCATTCCAGCTGCTCTATGGAAAAGCTTGTCATCTTCCAGTGGAGTTGGAACACAAGGCACATTGGGCTATCAAGAAGATGAATTTCAACTTGAAGCCTGCTGCAGAAAGGCGCCTAGTACAGCTCAATGAGCTAGACGAACTTCGCTATCATGCCTATGAGAACTCAAAGCTCTACAAAGAAAGGACTAAGGCATATCATGATAAGAAGATCGTCTCCAGACAGTTCGAACCAAATGATCAGGTACTTCTGTATAACTCTCTTTTGCAATTGTTTCCTGGTACATTGCGTTCACGTTGGTCAGGTCCCTTCACCATCAAAGAGGTCAGACCATATGGAGCCATTGTCATTGTGAATGGACAAAGAGTGAAACACTATTGGGCTCAAGCTGAGAAGCCAGAAGGACACATACTGTCTTTGGCTAATGCACCAACCGCCTAAACGCGTGAACAGTCAAGCTATTAACGTTAAACGAGCGCTTAGTGGGAGGCAACCCACTGGTAAGTATTTATTTTATTTTATTTTGGTTTTACTAATATTTCTTTGCTTTTTAGATAAAAAAAAAAAAAAATAGAGGAATTGGGCACGACAAACTTCAGTGTCGATCGACACCATCACGGTGTGTCGATCGACACCCATGCGGGACACATGTAAGTCTTATAAAACCCGACACTTTTCTTTTTCTTCCCCAAACTTCCTCAAACCCGAACCTTAGAACAAATTTCATCAATTCTCAACTTCTCCGCTTTTCAACGGAATTGAGTGAATCTAAGGCCTAATCCGTGCGGATTTCATCCCTCTTTCATATTCCATTGTCCATTCTTTCGATCTGCCAAGGTATATTCTTCAAATCTCCCAATTTCATTTTCGACCCTAAGGTGAAAAATCTCGAATTCGACCTATTTACCTTGATTTCTTGAGTGAATGATGCTTATTTAGGTTGTATACCCTGATTTAGATCATTACCCAACTGATTTCGTCCTTAAATTTGCATACAATTGAAATTTTCGAAATTTTGGAAATTAATGATGCATGTTGCGAATTTAGGGGTTTTTCTTGGGTTTTATGGCTTTGACTTGGTTGATTCATGGTGCTGAGATTGTTTAAACTGATGATTGATGCACAATTGGGTTTAGAATCATGATTTCAGGTCGATTTGAGATTACATGCTTGGTTTCGATCGACACCACCTTGTGTCGATCGACACCGATGCAGTATCGAACTTGAGCATAAATTTTGCAGACATTGGATTTTGATTTTGGTTTTTACTTTGATTGCTGATGCCTCTAGTGCCTCTGGGACTGCTAATGATGCGCCCATTGCCTCTCTTCCTCCTTGGCCAAAACGTGAAACCGCAAGGATCCCGATTGGAAGAAATTGGGAAGACTCGCCAGCTAAGGAAGTCGCGAAAGACGAGTGTGTTTACAGAGGCATCATGGAGACTTGGGATGACTATGACACATTGTTCTACAATGCGTGTCAGAAAGTGGAAGTCACACCGACTCGATTTGCCGATGAGAAGACGATGTCAGAATTGGGCATCAAGGACGACATCCTGCAGTTTCTTAGCAGAGTTGGGATGGGGACTATGGCGACAAGGCAGTACGATCTTTACCCTGATCTAGTCCGCCAGTTTCTCTCCACAGCTCGAGTGTACTACAGGAATGAGATAGTGCGCAACGCTTTGGAAGGGATACTGACATTCCTTATTCGTGGAATTCGCTACAGAATTTCACTTCCAGAGCTTTGTGGCATCTATGGGTTTGAGAACGAGCACGCCACCGGTGTCTCCCTTCCTCAGCAGCTTCCAGACAACCAGGACTTCTGGTCACATTTTGGGAATGGGAGGTATGACTCTAAGACCTCCTCGCAGACAGATATCCGCCATCCGACCCTTCGCTATCTGGTTCGCCTATTTGCTACTACGCTTCTTTGTAAGCATGAGCCAGGGAAGATGCGCGTGTCTGAGTTAGTGCTGATGTATCATGCACTTTGGTCTATCATTTACGAGCAGATTGGGCTGACAGAGCAAGTCAACCTCGGTGCTGTTTTTGCTCATCAGTTGGTCTCGCTGAAGACGAAGCCTTTCATTGGAACCAAGGCCAAGCCCGAGACTGTAGGAAGTCTTCTCACTCCTATCTTCCAGCATTGCGGGATAGACACTTCCACTTGCACCATTGTGACTTCGCGAGCTTTGGTTGACATGGAGTACTTGAAGAGGACTACTGATATATCATGGTTTTTACCGGTTTTTGACCATGATATAAGTCTTATTTATAGAGTCTTTTGGTCTTTTTAGAGTCATATTAGAGTCTTTGTAGGTTCATGTACGTTTTGAGCATAATCGGAGATTTTGAAGCTTTTTGGAGCATTGAGGAAGAAGATGCTGAAAATGTGAAGTAGGAGAATTGTTGGATGAACAGTGTCGATCGACACTGTTCACTGGTGTCGATCGACACTGTTCACTGGTGTCGATCGACACCACTCGAGCCAAGCCAAACCTCCTGATTTTGCAAGTTTTGAAGAAAAGGAAATTGCCCAAAAAGATTTTCTTATTTGCAAAAGTGCCCAATTCGTGTTTTGGACATTATATAGTTTTCAAAACCATTGTTTAGGCATTATCTCTTACTTTAAGAATCATAGAAGTTTAGGTTTTTGGAGAGAAAAATCAGACTCCTTTAGAGCAGATTTGGAACTCCATTATTTTCTTCTATTGATTTCTTTTATGCTTTCTATTCAAATAATGATTTCTGTTTCATTGATCATGTCTGAGTAGTTTGCTAGTTAGGTTTAGGGTTTTTCAAAGGTGATTGATGAATTGTTAGGTCGAATGGAATTGTTAGGATAAAATCATTAGAGTTCTTCATCTGGGTTTGTGTTTAAAGCTTATTATAGCTTCATTACCTAGAATCTGATCTTAGGTTAATTAATAGATGTGAGAGTATTATTGATTGCCTGAACTAATGTTAGATGAGCAAAATACCTATTCGCAAATAGATTTGGTTTAGGGTTTTGTGAACAATCGAACCTGAACTTTAATGCTTGTTTGAATTGTTAGAATTTGCAAAGAGATTTGGTTTAGGGTTTTGTGAACAATCGAACCTGAACTTTAATGCTTGTTTGAATTGTTAGAATTTGCAAAGAGATTTGAAATTCTAAGATTTAGACATAGATACTCTTCGCAGCGAGAGTTGGTTGATTTTACATTAGTGTTTCGAGTTCAAGAACAGTTCCTCATATTTCTTAACATTCTGTCTAGATCTACAATTAGGTTTCACCTGAGAATTTCCCTGAACCTAGCGTTTCGTCTCCTGAATCTAAGTCTTTTTAATTGCTTTCTGTCTTTTACATCTAATCTTTCTTCTTAGTTTAATTCAAACCTAGAAAACCATAGTGTAGCTTTCACTTCCCTTGGGATTCGATAACCCTTTATACTTCAATTGCTTTGCTGTGCACTTGCAGTATTGATTTATTTGGGTAAAAGCTGAGCCCTATCAACTACTTGGATGAAGCCCGAGAAGCAATGCGTTTTCACCAGTTTGCGGGCTGAGCAGCTTCTTGTCGAGTTATATCACCAGCGATCCTGGTCGTCTTAGCTTCTAGCCCAGTCCGAACTTAGTGCGAGCCGCTCCCGTCGCCAGACGCAGAGGTGCCTCTTTCCGCGCTGCAGCTTCATCCACAGAGGATGCACCAGCTGAGGATCACCAACGCTCTTCATCTTCTAGGCGCAGCAGAGCACCCGCCACTTTGGAGCCTATTGGTCCTCATCACCTTCCAGTTGCTCCCGAGATTCCCATGGAGCAGGCTGCTTTTCAGAGATACGTGGTTCAGAGCATTTAGGCCATTTGGAACTCCATCACAGTTGTGTCCAACTGTGGCTGCGTCCGTCCTCCCATACCACCACGTGCTGATGATGAGTAGTATCTCCACATTCCTGGTTTAGATTTTCTTTTCCTTTGAGTCAGTTTTTCTTTCTCTTGAGTCAGCTTTTGTTTTCATTTGCTTCAGTACTTTGTTTCAAAACTTGTTGCAACTCTTTGAGATTATGGATTATGTTGTGCTTTTAACCGTGTGTTTGAGTTTTCTAATAGCTTGGATGACTCTAACAACAATCTGACTTAACAACATACATGTTCGAGTGGTGGAACTCTGTTTACGAACAGAGTGTCGATCGACACCACCAAGTGTCGATCGACACCAAGCGCAAGTTCAGGTAATCCAAATCTTGGTTCTGTAACAGTTTCACCCAAATTTTTTCTATCCAAACTCATTCTTGATACCACTGGAGACAGTGTTGTTCAAGTCTGGGGGAGGTAGTTGCTAACATTGTGTTTTGTTTTGAGAATTAGTTGATTTCAGTCAAAAAATTGTTTTATTGAGTCAAAATCAGTTGAAACTTTCAGTTTTTCTTGGAACTAACCGCAGAGTGTTAACACTTGAAGAACCATTGCTATAGTAGTTGATTGCAGGTCTTACTAAGTAAAAAGCTGCAAGTGGATCAATCTAACAGAGAGAGTTCAGATTCCCTTATAAGAACTAGGTATGCACTGAACTTGATTTCTCTTTCGGTCTGACAAGATAAGCAAATTGCAGTCTCTCCTTGATCTTCCATTGAGAAAAAAAAAGAAAAAAAAAATAAAGAAGTGTGACCAAGGAATAGTGTAAAGATCCTCATGAGCCTGTCTCCTAACAAGGAACAATATTAGTGAGAGCTCATGAACATGTCTCCTCACAAGGAACACAAGTAAAGAGCAGCACTATTCCAAGGTTTCAAAAGAATAAGAAGAGTCAATGAAAAGATCTTAGAACATCCTGAAAATGGGCAGCAGTTGACTAAGGGAAGAGAAAATAGGAGAGCTGTATAAAGAATGTCTTGTTCAGGCACTAAGGAAGGGAAAAGAATCTGTAAAGTTCTTTGGTCATACCATTGTTAAAGTTCGAAATTTTACAAAGGAAAGGATCTGGATTTGAACTGGGAGATTGCTAAGCTTGTGGTAAGTACACTGAAATATTACCTAATGTTGGCTCTATAGCACGTGGATTCAAGAGTGTTTACCATTGTGGCGTTCTGAAGGTTAGCTGAATTTTTCTGTTTTCAAACTTCTATTTTATTCTAAGTTTCTGTTTTACTTGAGGGCAAGCAAAAGCTAAGTCTGGGGGAGTTGATATATCATGGTTTTTAGCCGTTTTTGGACCATGATATAAGTGTTTTTATAGAGTCTTTTGTTACTTTTAGAGTCCTATTAGAGTCTTTACAGGATGAAGTACATTTGGAGCTTAATGGGAAGTTTTGGAACTTATTGGAGTATTCTGGAGAAGCAGTCGAAGTGATGAAGTCGGAGCTGAAATTACACGATGGGTGTCGATCGACACTAACCCTTGGTGTCGATCGACACCAATGAAGACCGCCAAGTTTCACGGATTTCCATCGAGAAAAGGAAATTGTCCCAAGTTTTGGAGAATTACAAGATTGCCCCCGACGAAAGTTTTCCTCTATAAATAGTTTTCAGGCATTGTTTAGCCAAACACCTTATCATTATTTTCTGTTTTTGAGACTTAGAGAGAGATTGATCCTGAGCTTTTGGGGAGACAATTCTATACTCTTCCGAGACGATTTCGAACCCCTGTATCATTCTCTATTCTTATTTTATGCAAGTTATTTCAATCATGATTTGTGTTTTCATCTCTATGTCTGAATAGTTTGCTAGTTAGGTTAGGGTGATTTAGGGTTGATGATGAGTTTGTAGAACCATTAGGCTGTTAGGGAAATCAATAGGATCTTCACCTTGATTTGTGCTCAACTTGATTTCTTAATTGATCACTTAGAAATCAAACCCTAGGTTATTTAATAGATGCGAGAGCATTATTAGTAACTTGAATTAATCGTAGGTGAGCAAAATATCAATTCGCAAAGAAATTTGGTTTAGGTTTTTAATGCTTTCCTTAGTTGTTTGAATTTGCAAAGAGATTTGGAATTCTGGAATTTAGGCATAGATAATTTTTGCAACGAGAGTTGATTGGTTTTAACTTAGTGATTCGAGTTCTAGACGGTTCTTAATAAATCCCTAATAGCATAATTTCTGCATTCTCGGATTCAACCTGATAATTACCCTTGCTTAGCGCCTTAGTCTCCTGAACTTTAATCCACATTAAATTCGTTTACTGATTTTCTTAGTCGCTTAGTTTACTTTATTTCGATTTTATCTAGCATAATCCGAACTTAGAAACCATAGTGTAGCATCTACTTCCTTTGGGATTCGATAACCCCTTATACTTCAACTGCATTGCTATGCACTTGCAGTGTTGTTTATTTGGGTAAAACTTAGACCCTATCAAATACCTCCCATTCTATTTCTAGGTTACTCTCGATCCTTAATTGAATCAGTTTCTTGAATACTGGTATTCTTGCTTCCTAACATAAAGTAAGTACCTGAAACAAAAACTAAATCATCACTCTCTTGTTGTGATCATTAACTCAAGCTCTAGGTTGTTTGCTTTCTAAATCTTTCTAAGTTTGTTTTATTGGAGGAGTTATTACAAAGTGTCTCAACAATTAAAAATAAATAAATGAAATAGTAAAAAACAGGACGAGAATCCGTTCTCATTTGAAGAAAAAAAAACTCATAAGAGACTTTCCAGCTATTTGTCATCTTTTAAAAACTAAAATTTAATTAATGATTTAAATTATATTAAAAATATTCACTGAAAAACTCTTTTTTGAGTATCTGAGATTGCTCTAACAATATTGGAATAAAGAAAGAAATGATAAACATACGTTAAGTGCTTTGGCAGTTAAGAAAAGTATTTGAACATTGCATATCCCCTTAAGAAGTTTCTTGCACAATCCGACCACATAATTTGCCTCATCATCCTATTTCCGGATTACATTCGATTGTTAACTGAATCTGGTTCTTGAATACCACCGTTACTTGATCCCATAAAAGTAAGTACCTGAAACAAAAAACTAAATCATCGCTCTCTTGTTTTGATTATTAACTCAAGTTGAGTGGCAGAGCAAGAAATAATTTGTATATATAGGGGTCAAATGTGTTTGATTTATTAACAAAAAATTATGCATTTTTTTATCATATAGTCTATATTAATACATAATATTTTGTACCGTCGAACCAAATAGTCATGAAAGTACCACAAAGAAAAAAGATACACACGTCAAAAGAGTTAAAACAAATTATAAGTAGTCACTCTAACATAATTTTATGAGGTCATAACCCTTCACTTCAAAATTAAAAAAAAAAAAAAAATCAACCATATTTTAAAATCTATAGAGGTCAGTTAACCCTATTCACAAGTTCATTTTTCACAATCATTCTGAAAAAATAATTTCTCAAAAATTATTAGGGGCTGTATATTTCACAATCATTCGTGATAATTCATGATGACATAAACAAAGAACTAAAGAATTGAGACAAAAATAGCTAAGAAAAATATAAACTTTAAGAAAAAATCACTTTTGAGGACTCAGCGCTGGTGGCTCATTACTCGGCCTCTGTAATTTCAAATTCACAGCCCAATTCTTAGCCTCAGCGACATCTCTCTCTTTGACTGACTCTTTTTTATTTGCCATTCAACATCCTGGACATCTCTTCTGGTGAGCTCACTGTCACCGTCGCTTTCTTCTCCAGTTATATTCCTCGTCCACGATCAATGCTCTTTCTCTCCATTATGTTCGTTAAGCAGTCAACTATGTAATCTAGAGCGACCACTACGTTCCTGATCGATGGTCCAGCGTTTGCGTTTTCTCTAGCACACATAAGCGCCACCTTGAGAGACTTCTCCAAAGTTTTTTTTCTTGTAACGATCTTGTATCGATAACATTGGCTCTACCATTTTTTTTTATGTTTCTATCAATGAAATGTCTTGCCTGTAAAAAACCAATAAAAGAGTCGTCATCATAAAAAAATCTATGGTCATGAGATAAAAAAATAAACAAAAAAGCTAATGTTTTTCTTAAGAGAGCATTACCCAATTCGCAAGTAAGCGATTGTAACCCATAAATGAGTCCCCAGCTCTGTGTCCACTAATAAGCTCTAACATCACAACTCCAAAGCTGTAGATATCAGATTTTGACGACAACTTCCCACTAATAGCCTACTCGGGGGCACAATAGCCCCGGGTTCCCATAACTCTAGTAGAGACATGAGTCATATCATCTTTCGGACCAAACATAGCAAGCTCAAAATCAGACAGTTTTGGTTTGTAGCCGTGATCTAGCAATATGTTTGCAGTTTTCAAATCTTTGTAGATCGCAACAGGTTTTGCTTTATTATGAAGGTGTTGTAATCCTTTAGCTGCTCCTGCAACTATCTTCATCCTTGTGCTCCAATCTCATCTGCTAAATGGTTACAACATCTTCATACTGAAGCAAAACCTGATGTGATCTACAGAGATTTGAAAACTGCAAATATATTGCTAGATCATGGCTAAAACCGAAGCTGTCTGATTTTTGGTTTGCTAAGTTTTGTCCGGACGATGATATGACTCATGTCTCTACTAGAGTTATGGCAATTCAAGGCTATTGCGCACCCAAGTATGCTACTAGCGGGAGGTTATCGTCAAAATTTGATATCTACAGCGTTGGAGTTGTGATGTTGGAGCTTATTAGTGGACACATAGATGTTGGAGACTCATTCATAGGTCTAAATCGCTTACTTATGAATTGTGTAATGCTCTCTTAAGAAAAACATTAGTTTTTTTGTTTTTTTTAATCTCTGGCCATATATTGTTTTTATGATGACAACCGTTTTGTTGGTTTTTTTACAGGTAAGACAGTTCATGGATAGAAACATAAAGAAGTAGATTCAATACAAGGTCATTACATGTAAGAAACTTTGGAGAAAACTCTCGAGGTGGCGTTTATGTGTATGAGAGAAGACACAAACACTAGACCATCGATCAGTGACGTAGTGGTCGCTCTAGATTACATAGTTGATTGGTTAACAAGTGGAGAGAAGAGAAAGAGCATTGAACGTGGAAGAGGCGTATAATTGGAGAAGAAAGCGATAGTGATACTGAGCTCACCGAAGGATACGTTGAGGATGTTGAGTGGCAAAGAAAAAGAAGTCAGTGAAAGAGAGAGAGAGATCCATCGCTGGGGCTAAGAATTGGGCTGAGAATTTGAGATTATAGTGGCCGAGCAATGAGCCACCAACGCCGAGTCCTCAAAAGTTAATTTGTTCTTAAAGTTTACATTTTTCTTCGTCTTTTTGTCCCAATTATTTAGTTCTATGTTTATGTCATCGTGATTTATAAGAAATTGAAATATACAGTATGGTTAAGAAATTGAACTCTCAACGTGAGGAAATGGAGAAACTTACTTGTGCCCATAATCAAAATCATATGATAAGATTATCTGGTAGATTCAGAGGTTTTTTGGTAGGAAGAAAATGGATAATGAAAATTAGGGTTGACGTTAGTGAGATAAGCTCCCAATAGCAATCCGTTTTAGGTGCGATTATGATTCGAGTGTGGGAGCCATGCGATTAGATAAGATTGTGAATGGAGATAAGATTGTGAATGAAGATAAGATTTAAGTGTGATAAGGTTACTTTATATTCTCGAATAGCATGCGTTATAAAAACAATTTGATAGTGATTAGAAAACAAAATTATCAAAACAGACATGCAATTAGATAAGATTGTGAATGGAGATAAGATTTAATTGATATAATGTTACCTTATATTTTCGAATAGGAATGCATTTTAGAAACGATTTGATAATGATTAGAAAACAAAATTACCAAAATAGACATGCCATTAGATAAGATCGTGAATGGAGATAAGATTTAAGTGTGATAAGATTAGATCGCAAAACGTAAAGAAGATCAAGAAGGTGAAATGCCCGGTTCTTGTCATACACGTAAGCAAACTTTATATCTTCTTTCAATATCCTTGGCCCTATTAGAATCAAGAAACGTTACTGATCTTACTAATCCATCGTTACGCAGGGAACATAGGATGATGTGGTGAATTGTCTACACGGAAACAAGCTATGGAAAATGGCGAAGGAACAACCTCGAGATCTATCCGGACTACATTAGACATCTCTACCGGTTTATTCAAGACATGGAGAATACAACCACCAACTCTCGTCTCATGAAGATTTGGCAAGAAATCCGCAGACGAGACGAAGCCAAAGGATGTTGTAGCTCCAGACTCTGCAATAGACCAGAATGCCCTCGGTGTCCCAAACCTAGCTGCGATTGCAGCTGCGGTTTCGGCGATTGCAGCTGCGGTTTCGGCGATTGCAGTTGTGGTTTCGGCGATTGAGGTTGTTGCAAGTGTTCGTGTCCGTCGTTAAAGGGATGTTTCTCTTGCTGCAAGAAACCGAGCTGTGTTGGTTGTTGTTGTTCCTGTCCCAAGTTCAAATGCTTCAGCTGCTTTGGGAAGCCTAAATGTCCGAAATGCCCTTGTTGGAAATGTCTAAAATGCACCGAATCTGAGTGTTGTCGGAGTTGTTGCTGTGTCGGTTGTCTTAGCTGGCTGTGTTGTTGCGGCGGAGGTAAGAGGAAGGAAGGGGAGAGGAGAGGAGGAGCCACGGTGGTAAAGAGTGAAGGGTAATATTGGTATTTTGATATTCTTGTATAGATTTTGTTCAAAGATTCGGTTAAACATTAGGAAGATTCATGGGAACAAAAGAGACAAAGAGATTTGAGGCGAAGAGTTCATTATCATTATCATTCTGAGAATGAAAAAAAAAATTAAAAACATGAAATCTTGATTCTTGTTCCAAATCGGGTTGGGCTCGAGGATCTCGAATCCAATTACCGATTAATTTGTTTTTTTATAATTCTTATCACTATACACATAACAAACAAAGTATTAAATTTGGTTGATTTCGTCACCCTTGGTCCTTGACCAAAAAACAACATTTAACACATAAACTTAACATCCTCAGTCATTAAACTAAGATGATAAGCAAAGTACAAACGACAGAGTAACATAGCAAATTTAATTGCTTTTGAGTCTAGCTCAGAAACCAAGAATACTCTTCTTCCCGAAGAGGAGACCGTTTCTTCGATATAGAAGAAGGCAAAGTAGAAGACAAACAAAGATTCTTAGATTACTTGGATCTTGCACTTTGGTAAAGCTATTCTTGGAGTCCTCTGAAGCCTCTTGAATAATTCAAACACAGCATTATCATGTAATGTATTGTAGTATACTACTAACTGTTCAAGACCCGACATTTTCTTCAAGAAGTGCCCGATCTAGACTATGTCCATCTCTCTGTTGTCATAGATGTTTCCAGACATAGTAAATATCTTTAGCAGCTTCACCGGAGAAGATGAAATTCAAGAAGGAATATTCTTGAGGCGTTCCCATCCGCACACGTTCCCACATCGATCGTGATGCTTGTGGTGGAGACCCTGAAGAAGAATAAAAGAAAAGGTTTTAGGGTCGGTCCTAAGATATTTGGAGTCGAATATACGATATTAAAAATCTAGACCATAGATAACACATTAAAAAAAACAAGCTGCTAAAATACACAAATTTGCAAATATAGAAAAGGAAACTACATATTTCTTCTTCACAACAAAATCATACAGAAAAAAACGAATCCCAAAAAATTCAAAAAACTCAGAGACCCCTTTCAAATGTTTCTCATGTATATGAGCCTTAAAGAGTAAACTGTAACTAATAAACATATATGGTTTAGTGAGTTTTTTTTTATATCCTTATAAAAAGGGTTTGTAGTTTTGGACAATTCCTGAGCAGACATGGCATTCCCATCCTATTTCAGGGTTACTTTCGATTGTTAACTTAATCAGATTCTTGAATACCACTATTACTTCATCCGATAAAAGTAAGTACCTGAAACAAAAAACTAAATCATCACTCTCTTGTTGTGATTATTAACTCAAGCTTTGTGGCAGAGCAAGAAATAGTTTGTATATATGGGGGTCAAATGTGTTTTATTTATTAACAAAAAATTATGCATTTTCTTTATCATATAGTCTATATTAATACCTAATATTTTGTACCATCGAACCAAATAGTCATGAAAGTACCACAAAGAAAAACGATACACACGTCAAAAGAGTTAAAAAAAAATATTAAAGTAGTCACCCTAACATAATTTTATGTGGTCATAAATCCTTTTACTTCAAAATTGTAAAAAAAAAAAAATCAACCATATTTTAAAATCTATAGAGGTCAGTTAACCCTATTCACAAGTTTATTTTTCACAATCATTCTGCAAAAATAATTTCTCAAAAATTATTATGTGCTGTATATTTCAATTCGTGATAATTAATGATGACATAAACAAAAAAACTAAAGAATTGAGACAAAAGAGTTAAAAAAAATATAAAAACTTTAAGAAAAAATCACTTTTGAGGAGTCGGTGTTTGTGGCTCATTGCTCGGCCTCTGTAATTTCAAATTCACAGCCCAATTTTTAGCCTCAGCGACATCTCTCTCTTTCACTGAATTTTTTTTCTTTGCCACTCAACATCCTCGACATCTCTTCTGGTGAGCTCACTGTCACCGTCGCTTTCTTCTCCTGTTATATTCCTCGTTCACGTTCAATGCTCTTTCTATCCATTCTGTTCGTTAAGCAGTCAACTATGTAATCTAGAGCGACCAGTACGTCGCTGATCGATGGTCCAACGTTTACGTTTTCTCTCTCACACATAAGCGCCACCTCGAAAGACTTCTCCAAAGTTTTTTTTCATGTAACGACCTTGTATCAATAACATTGGCTCTACCATTTTTTGCGTTTCTATCAATGAAATGTCTTGCCTGTAAAAAACCAATAAAAGAGTCGTCATCATAAAAAAATCTATGGTCATGAGATAAAAAAATAAACAAAAAAGCTAATGTTTTTCTTAAGAGAGCATTACCCAATTCGCAAGTAAGCGATTGTAACCCATAAATGAGTCCCCAGCTCTGCGCCCACTAATAAGCTCTAACATCACAACTCCAAAGCTGTAGATATCAGATTTTGACGACAACCTCTCACTAACAGCCTACTCGAGGGCGCAATAGCCCCGAGTTCCCATAACTCTAGGAGAGACATGAGTCATATCATCTTCCAGACCAAACTTAGAAAGCCCAAAATCAGACAGTTTCGGTTTGTAGCCGTGATCTAGCAATATGTTTGGAGTTTTCAAATCTCTGTAGATCACAACAGGTTTTGCTTCATTATCAAGGTGTTGTAATCCTTTAGCTGCTCCTGCAACTATCTTCATCCTTGTGCTCCAATCTCCTAACATCTGCTAAATGGTTACAACACCTTCATAATGAAGCAAAACCTGATGTGATATACAGAGATTTGAAAACTACAAATATATTGCTAGATCATGGCTACAAACCGAAGCTTTCTGATTTTTGGCTTGCTAAGTTTGATCCGGATGATGATATGACTCATGTCTCTACTAGAGTTATGGCAACTCAAGGCTATTACGCACCCAAGTATGCTACTGGCGGGACGTTGTCGTCAAAATTTGATATCTACAGCATTGGAGTTGTGATGTTGAAGCTTATTAGTGGACGCATAGATGTTGGGGACTCATTCATGGGTCTAACTCGCTTACTTATGAATTGTGTAATGCTCTCTTAAGAAAAACATTAGCTTTTTTGTTTTTTTTATTCTCTGACCATAGATTGTTCTTATGATGATGACCGTTTTGTTGGTTTTTCTACAGGTAAGACAGTTCATGGATAGAAACATAAAGAAGTAGATTCAATGTTATTAATACAAGGTCATTACTTGTAAGAAAGTTTGGAGAAAACTCTCGAGGTGACGTTTATGTGTATGAGAGAAGACACAAACACTAGACCATCGATCAGTGACGTAGTGGTCGCTCTAGATTACATAGTTGAATTGTTAACGAGTAGAGAGAAGAGAAAGAGGATTGAATGTGGAAGAGGCGTAGAATTGGAGAAGAAAGCGATAGTGATACTGAGCACACCGAAGGAGACGCTGAGGATGTTGAGTGGCAAACAAAAAGAAGTCAGTGAAAGAGAGAGATCCATCGCTGAGGCTAAGAATTGGGCTGAGAATTTGAGATTACTGTGGCCGAACAATGAGTCACCAACGCCGAGTCCTCACAAGCTAATTTGTTCTTAAAGTTTACATTTTTCTTCGTCTTTTTGTCCCAATTGTTTAGTTCTCTATTTATGTCATCGTGATTTATAACAAATTGAAATATACAATTAATATGGTTTTTGAGAAATGAAATTTGCAGAATGATTGTAAAAAATGAACTTGTGAATAAGAGTTTCATTGGATGCCCATAAAGCTGACAATTTTACATTGGTTGAGTATATACTACAAAGGTATTAAATTATCGCGAACGGTTTATGCTAAATCACTTTGACACTTTGTCATGGAGTGGATTGGGCTAACCCATTGCAGACGGCAGCCTCAAATAACTCATTTGTGTGGACATCATATCGATTTAAAAGGATGTTTTAACCTAAGTATTAGTTTTAAATTTTGATTAAATATGTATAAGATTTTATATTTAGGTTGGCACTCAAAACCCGGTCTAAAAATAACGAATATGCTATGATGTATATCATAGTACTTATGCATTTGATGATTTGGTAGATTTTTGATTATGGTGTAAATGGTTTTAAGTTAAAGGAGTCTAAGGAATAAATGGAATAGATTTTAATGGGATAGTAAAAATTGGAATGGAATAAAAATGGAATTCCATTCATTTTTTAATTTTTTTGAAGTAGAATATTTTTTTTAAATAATTTATTTTTTCTTTGTGGAAGGGATAATTTGAATGATTTTTTATTTTCTTTCATTATAACTGGTAACAATTTTATGGAATTTTGTGGATTTCTCAATTCTACATGATTTCATTCATAAAAATTGCAATCTTGTTACAGCCATATCTCTTGAGATAGAATCCATCTTTTTGGAACAAGATATCAACAATTACAAAAGCGATCTATATTGTTTTACACAGCATCAAGGTTTCTTTAAGATTCCCAAAGAAAGCTAATTTACTAGAAAAAATGAAAAGTAGACACGACGTGAGGAAATGGGGAACTTACTTGTGACCATAATTAAAATCATATGATAAGATTATCTGGTATATTCAGAGGTTTTGTGGTAGGAAGGAAATGGATAATGAAAATTAGGGTTGCCGTTAGTGAGATAAGCTCCCAATAGCAATCTGTTTCAGGTGCGATTATGATTCGAGTTTGGGAGCCATCCGATTAGATATGATTGTGAATGGAGATAAGATTGTGAATGGAGATAAGATTTAAGTGTGATAAGGTTACCTTATATTCTCGAATAACATGCATTTTAGAAACGATTTGATAGTGATTAGAAAACAAAATTACCAAAATAGACATGCGATTAGATAAGATTGTGAATGGAGATAAGATTTAAGTGTGATAAGGTTACCTTATATTTTCGAATAGCAATGCGTTTTAGAAACGATTTGATAGTGATTAGAAAACAAAATTACCAAAATAGACATGCCATTAGATTAGATTGTGAATGGAGATAAGATTTAAGTGTGATAAGGTTACCTTATATTCTCGAATAGCAATGCGTTTTAGAAACGATTTGATAGTGATTAGAAAACAAAATTACGAAAATAGACATACTCTGGCAGAATATAAATAAATATCCGAAAACAAAGCTCAAAAGAAAAAAGCATAAGCCCAAACAAAGAAAACCAAATATTATACTATACTCAAATAGAGATACTAGTTAATCAATCTATGACACTAATCCTGCGACTGTTGAAACGAGTTTCATCCACGACCTTTTCTATACGAATCATAGACACTGAAGCTGAGCAAAGAACCAATACACTTGAGCAGAACCAATACTGAAAAGAGAACTACTCCAAAGTCAAAGCAGCAACAACATCGGCAGAAACGAGCGCAAGATCAACCCACCAACAAATTGTGTTACTGTTTTGTTTATAGGTTTTATACAGGTTTATTTTAAAAAAATTTCATAAAAATTAGAAATGGCACATAAATTAGTTTATAGTTGATACATTGGTAAATATGATTATAAATATTTAGTTAGAACATATAATTAGGCTCTCGAATTATAATAATGTAATATCATCATTACAGTCAATAATATTTATAATCACAAAATCTAAAACCAATACCCATAATTGTTCATCATTATCATTTTCATAATTGTTCATCATTGTCATTTTAAATGCCTAACATATATATATATCTCCTATATGATTTTTAGTTTTTTTACCATTGATTCTTAGAGAACGTTATGAAGTTTTGCATTTAAATCCCCATTATCATCTCAACAGAGCTATCTTAAACTTTATAAAGACCTTGTTCAAAAATTAAAATTAAACAACTATCTTAAACTTTATAAAGACCTTGTTCAAAAATTAAAATTAAACCAACTATCAAAATAAAATCTTTTATTGATAATTAAAATAAAAATTATTTTAACTATAAATTTATTGAAAAGATTGTTTTTTTGTCTACTGAAAAAGATAGTTTAATTTTTAAAATATTTTCATGATTTTGTTTCATAAAATGTTTTTATCAAATTAAAAAATAAATAGATATAATTTAATAACTTTTATTTATATAACGTTATTCTTCTAGATTCTTTTTTCAGGTAAACTCTTCCACTAATTAAAATATTCTATGGTTCTAGATTCAATATTTTTGATTGGAGAAGAGTTATTTACTTTTCTATTAAATATTTAATAAAAGCATCATTTTGAGATTCTATGAATTCTTCGATTAATCTTCTTTGAGTTTGTAACTTCAAAAAAATCAGCTTTGAAATAAAATTCAAAGTTAAATAAAAAGAATTGAAAAAAAAATCACTAAGTTTCGATAGAGCTACTGGATATCAATAAAAAAAAAATCACTAAAAAGAATTGAAAGAATACAAATGAATTAAATTAAAACATGAGATTAGCTTAAGATTATGCTTCAAATGACTCAAACTGAAGATTAGGAATCAGTTTTTTTTTTTTTTTTTTTTTTGACAAGAAAACTTTTTTACAATTATTTTTTAGAGAATTGTTGAAGAAAACGTTTCGTTCTTTCAATATTCATAACAACATTAATTAGTAACAATGTAATCAAGTTAGAATGTCAACCTTCTCAAATTATATAAAATATTAAAACCTTTAACGTCCACTTTCCAAAATTTATAATTAATATCAAGCTAATTAATCTTTAATTTATTTCATTTTTATCTGGTTATGTAAACAAAATCAAAAGATATTTTGAAAATTATATTGATATTTACTTATTAATAGATATGAAAAACAATATATATATATGTATATATATATAGTTATATTGAATTTTTGTATCATAAATTATTATATTTTTTTTAAGATTCAAAAAAAAAACTTATTATAATTTTTAACCATGATTTATTTACTAAAAATATATTTAATGGACTTTTCAAAATTTTGGACTTTGGTCGATGTCTAAACACAGGTTGATGTCCAAGATCACACCTGTAAGGTTTGAGAAAGATGATGGGACGTCCCACCTGGAAAGCATTTCTTGACAAATTGAGAACATGATGTTCGTTCAATGGACTGATGGATCATGAATTGTTTCATGGATTTTGTTTCGAGAGAAATCAATGGCTGTGTAAACTGTGAGAATACGTTCTATTTTCATTTTCATTTACGAGAGAACATATATGGCAGCAGCTTCTTTGGTGGGAAGGAAAGACAAAATATGGGAAATTAGATGATTTGGTAGATTGCTGATTCTATCTTTTGAGACAGAATCCATCTTTTTGGAACACGAGACCATCAACTACAAGAGCAATCTGTATTTTTTTACACAATCATAAAGTTCCTTAAAGATTCACAAAAACAATTTACAAGAGAAAAATGAAAAGAAGACATAACTTGGAGGAAATGGGAATACTTACTTGCGCACATAATCAAATCATAAAATAAGATTATCCATCAGATTGAGAGGTTTTGTTATGGGAAGGAAATGGATAATGATAATTAGGGTTGCCACCAATGTGATATGCTCCCAATGGCAATCTGTTTCAGGTGCGATTATGATTCGAGTGTAGAGCCATGCGATTAGATAAAGTTGTGAACAGAGATGCGATTTAAGTTGGATAAGGTTACTTTATAATTCCTTAACAGCAATGCGTTTTGAAAATGATTAGAAAATAAAATTACGAATATAGACATAATCCAGCAGAATATAGAGAAATCTCCGGAACTAAAGCCCAAAAGATGAAAGTAAAAGCCCAAACAAGGGAAGTCAAATATTATACGATACTAAAAAGAGAGAAGTATAACCTCTATAAATTAATACTCGATAAATTAATAATAACTATAAATTAATAAATTTTGCTGGTCCCGAGTCGGGTCAGTGTAAAAATTAGCAAAATTCGATAAGATAATAATTTTTTTGAAACTCTTATGTAAATATATGGTCCCAGTAATAAAATAAATTAGTAATTATACATCTAAGCATATATATCTACATATATAACTAAGGTAATATAGTAAAATATAATTAAATTATTGTTTTAAATTTATAAACATTATTGATTTATCTTTAAATTCTTTGATATGATATTTTCTAAATGAATTTTATAATTTCGAAAATATTTTGTATTGTTTCTTGATGACGTTAAAAGTTCAAACCGAAAATATCTCTATAAATTAATAAACTATTAATTTATCGATAAATTAATAGATAAATTAATAACTTTATAAGATAATAAATTTTCGAAGTTCCAACATTATTAATTTAGAGAGGTTTTACTGTACTAGTTAATGAACATTCGACACTAAACATGGGACTATTGAAACTAACTTCATCCACGACCTTTTCTATATGAAGTAGAAACACTGAAGCTAGGCCAAGAACCAAGACAATCGAGCATAACCAAAACGTAAAGAGAACTAAGCCAAACTCAAAGCAGCAACAATAATGATAGAAACGAGCGTAAGATCAACCTACCAACCCACCAGCTTGTTTGGTTTGGCCCGTTACAAAACGGTATTACTAAGGAATAAGGATAAATTCAGTAGAATTTTCTATATTTGCTAAATAAGTACTTGTTTTTATAGGCATACTAAAGTTGACTCGTTAAACGTTCTTACTCGTTGTGAAATATATAAAACTGCTTAGAATCTCTAGAGAAGAAATATACAACTGTTTATAATTTCAAAGTCAAACCTAACATATTTACTTTTTTCGAGAATGAGTATGAATTGTAGATATTACCATCAGATGACTGCTCTTTTATAAATTGTTTATATCAAACCAAATACTTTTCATTTAAAAACTATTGAAGGGAAATGTTTTAAAAAAAAAAATTGAAGGAAATTTAATAAAATAAACTGTTCAAAGTTATAACGAATTAAAACGTGACTACTTCATTTCATAATTAAATAATTTATTAAAGTTTTTTGTAAAAAATATATTAATGCTTAATGCTAACAAAAATATATTAATTATTAATAAATTTATTAGTTATTCATAAATATATTAATGCATATACTAAATAGTTTTAGGTGTAACTAAAAGGGTTAGATAATTATTAATTAGTCAAAATATGTTGTTAAAAACGTAAAAAAAAAAGTGGTGCGTCATTAGACTCATTACTGTGGCCAAAAATTATGTCATCAAACTGCAATTTCTGATACGTTAAGGACTTAATTAGGGTAATCAAGTAGCAAGTGAGGAAATTATATATGAGATGATTTAGCATAAACTATTTTTGTCAACTACTTAACATCACAAACTAGCGGTTAAGAATTTACTCTATTAGTTAATTAAATTATAGTTGGCCATCTATGAATGTCTTAAGTAACAAAAAAAATTCTAATTTTCATAAGTTTTAAAGATTAGTAATTAGGTTTCGGTATATGAATTCTCCGATTTAACAAAAAAAAAAAATATTTTATCTAGATGTTCGGGAATGGCGAGACGGAATCCAAACAAGAGAATTGCATAGTCTTGGACAATTATCCCAAATCGCTGATTGATGTGAATCACCAGACAAATTAACTAACCGTAAGTACATGAATTATCTAAGGAATGTCGGTAAAAAAACGAACTAGAGAGAAAAAATAGAGAAAATCTGAACTAGAGAAGGAAAGATAGAGTTGGGCGAGACTTGTACGTATTTTCTTCGCATGTGGCCATAATTTCTCTTTTGATATAACTTTCGATCATTAATCGATTATACTCATTGCGTTTATGCTCAAATGTTTTTCAAGTCTATGGCTGAATTATACTCATTGCGTTTTTCAGTTTTCGTGTATGAATGTACTTTATGATTTTTGGTGAATGATGCATGCACAAGTATTTAAGATTTTTATGAATAAATTGGGATTGTCATTTATATTGATTGTGGCATAATAACTTATATGTTCATGAGGATTTCAATTCATCAACATATATCGAATATGAAAAGTTATGATGCAAAAACATAATGATGGAGTTCGAGTTCAAGAGTTGTGAGGATCGAGATGTGTCGAATCACACTCACGAGTTCAAAGATCAGTGATGACCGATATATACCGAATCATGGGTTTAGAAATTGTGATAACTGAACCGGTTTAAAGGTCGTCATGACCGATATGTATCGAATTACATGGAACTGAGTTTCATGTGCTAGCAAATACATAATATCCAATCGTCTGCTAGTACAATATACAAGTTGTTTGAGTTTTTTTTTCAACAATATAAGTGATTTATTGTTTAAATTTGAAATCGATATTTTTGTTTTTACAAGTTGCCACCGTTAGTGAAAAAAAAAAAAAAAAAAAAGTTGCCATCGTTTCCATATTTGGCCTAATCTTTTTCCTTTCTGGGTCACCTTGTGGACAAGGTCATAACTCATAACTTAGAGCATGTCAATGTTTAAGATACTTCGAAAGATTCTTAAAAAAAAAGAATATTAGTTTTTAAATCATAAAAAAGCTAAAGCAATACACATATTAAATGAGTCTATTAAAAAGTTAAGAACCGGTTTTTAAATAAGATACTTAAGAAACTCTTCTTCTTTGTCTCTCTTACTTTTTAATATTTTAATATTTTTTTTTGTTAAGAACCCCATTGAACATGCTCTTATAACTTAGTAACTATTAAATTCCAACAATATCCTTTATATTTACTTGAATTCCCCCATTTCGACCAGCCTCTTCGTGTACTCTTCGGCACACGCGGCAAAGATTAATTCAACACATTTTAATTAATTATTTGATAAATAATAATTTCGAAAAACTAATGTTAATACTATTTACGATTAAGGAAACAAAATCTCTTCTCCTCTCTTCCACCATTTGTTGACCACTTAGGAGGATTCAAAAACCCATAACTACACACAACACTCCCCATTTTATCTTGTATGGTCAATCCGTTGGCAGTGCACCGACGCTGCACCTTGCCTCTAAGCTTCCTCAGCTTAGAAGTGTTGTTCTTCATAGTGGCATCCTCTCTGGTCTTCTATTGGAGTAATTTGGGAAGCAAGATGTGTATCTTGCTCACCGTCTATGAAGTGAAGCACGTAAAACCCATAAAACTATAATGGAACGACTTGAGGAGCAAGATGTTAGTTCTAGTATATTTCTATTATTACTATATTACATTTATGTGTTAGATTTGGATTAGAAAAGTTTACATTATATGGTGTTAACAATATGTTAATGTTAACCACTATATATATATGTATCTTATTATCTTGTATGATCAACACAAACAATTCAATAATATATTCCCATTCTATAATAATTCTACATGGTATCAGAGCCTTCGATTCTTGTGGATCAAAGTTAAACGCTTCCGCACTAGAAATCTTGTGATCTCATCTTCAACAGAGATCATGGAGAAACTCACCGGAGGAGATGACATTGAAGACGGTGGAGATGATGATCCACATTATGACGTAGTTTGTGTTCACGTTGGGTTTTATTAAAAAAAAAAAGTTAATGGGTTTTTGGTTTTGTTTTGGTTTAAGTTAAATTTTTGATTTGAAATTTTATTTCTGATTTTTTTTAGCTAGCACACGTATGATTATCAAGATCTTTGAGGAATTATTAAGTTAGAGGGTTTTGGGTTTGCACAATTTTTTATCTTTATTTTTGAGATTTATTCTACAGTTTATTATTTCTCAAGATTTTTGGTTTCTCCTATTACGGGGGAGTTTGATTTTGGTTTTAGGGATTTTTATTGGAACGCTCATGTTATTAGGTCATTTTTAGTCCAATTTATGGACTGTCCGCGACAAGGACAATTATTTTTGGAGCTGCAGAAGTTGTGCCCACGGGATGTTATTATTCCCTTTCTTTCAAGGCCAAAGATGAGTTGAAGTTCCATCCCTATTTTGAAGATTGAAGTTTGTGCATGGAGGAGTCTGTTGACTTGTTTGTCCGTCCTCGACATGATGTCCACGACATACGTATTATGCTTGATGATTTCGCATATCATGTTTGTCGTGCGGGGGAGTATTGGATTAACTTGCGAAGCAAGATGTGTATCTTGCTCACCGTCTATGAAGTGAAGTCTGTAAAACTCATAAAGACTATAATGGAAAGACTTGAGGAGCAAGATGTTAGTTCTAGCATATTTCTATTATTATTATATTATATTTATGTGCTAGATTTGGATTAGAAAAGTTTACATTATATGGTGTTAACAATATGTTAATGTTAACCACTATATATATGTATCTTATTATCTTGTATGATTAACACAAACAATTCAATAATATATTCCTACTAAGTGATAACCTGCGCCATGCGCATGATGAGAAATTTATAAATAATTTTACTAAAGATGATTTTGAAATTGTTTAAAGTAAAAATAATTTAATCTGTTATATATATGTGAATAATATAATTTAATATTTCGACTTTTGGATATAATATTTTTAACTTATTATCAAGTTTAAATATTTATATTATTTCTTAATTTATATGGTTCTATTAATAAACCATATTAAACAAAAAATATTTATAAATAAGGATGTCTATTAAATCAAGCTTCTTACTTTTACAGTTTTTGTTTTTTTTATCATTTATGTTCTTTTTCTAATGATTTTTGAACCATCTACACATCCTCATTTTCAATAAGGGACATTTAAAACATACTCATATTTATTAATCATTGGATTAATTACATTCATTTTTAAAATTCGAATTATAACACATGTACAAAAAAAATATATATTTTTTACTATATGAATGTTGTGATGATTTATTTTTTTACAAAACTAAGTTTAAACAAAAATAAGATAAGAAATCTAGTGATTAAAAAAATAATTAGTATGATATATTTTTGGCAAGAAGTAGAAAGAAAGAGAATATCTTTATAAACTAAATGCTCAATTATGTATAAATAAATGATATAAACTATTGTCTAACCAAATTAATATGAGTGGCATAACATGTAATTAATCAAGTAACATAAGTCCATTTTTATATGTTGACTGAGAATTATTCTGGTGATGACACATCAGCAAAATGATACCATTATAAATAATATAAAAAATTAAGGTTATTTTCTAAAAATATTTCTCAATTAATATATAGAGGATTCTATAATAATTCTACATCTTCGGTTTTGTTGTGACATTTATTCGGTAAATATTCTCTTCCCTTTTCCTCTTTTTATTATGCCGATTAATGGAATTACTTGGGACCAAACCGCCCAAATCTAGCTAAATAAGTAAAACTCTAAGGTGAAATGCCCGGTTCTTGTCATACACGTAAGCAAACTTTATATCTCCTTTCAATATCCTTGGGCCTATTAGAATCAAGAAACGTTACTGATCTTACTAATCAATCGTTACGCAGGGAACATATGATGATGTGGTGAATTGGCTACACGGAAACAGGCTATGGAAAATGGCGAAGGAACCGTATGAGCCATTGCAACCTCGAGATCTATCCGGACTACATTAGACATCTCTACCGGTTTATTCAAGACATGGAGAATACAACCACCAACTCTCGTCTCATGAAGATTTGGCAAGAAATCCGCAGACGAGACGAATCCAAAGGATGTTGTAGCTCCGGACTCTGCAATAGACCAAAATGCCCTCGATGTCCCAAACCTGGAGCTGCGATTGCAGCTGCGGTTCGGCGATTGCGGTTGTTGCAAGTGTTCGTGTCCGTCGTTGAAGGGATGTTTCTCTTGCTGCAAGAAACCGAGCTGTGTTGGTTGTTGTTGTTCCGGTCCCAAGTTTAAATGCTTCAGCTGCTTTGGGAAGCCTAAATGTCCGAAATGCCCTTGTTGGAAATGTTTAAAATGCCCCGAATCTGAGTGTTGTCGGAGTTGTTGCTGTGCCGGTTGTTTTAGCTGGCTGTGTTGTTGCGGTGGAGGTAAGAGGAAGGAAGGGGAGAGGAGAGGAGGAGCCACGGTGGTAACGAGTGAAGGGTAATATTGGTATTTGGATATCTTGTATAGATTTTGTTTAAAGATTCGGTTAAACATTAGGGAGATTCATGGGAACAAGAGAGACTGTTTGAGGCGATAAGTTCATTATCATTTATCATTCTGAGAAAGAAAAAGAAAAATTTTTAAAAAAATGAAATCTTGGTTCTTGTTCCAAATCGAGTTTGGCTCAAAGATCTCGAATCCAATTACCGTTTAATTGTTTTTCTATAATTAAACACTTAACAAAAAAATGTGATGTATTGTACTATACTACTAAACTGTTCAAAACCCGGCATTTTCTCCACGAAGTGCCTGATCTGGACTATGTCCATCTCTCTGTTGTCATAGATGTGTCCAAACATATTTTTAGCAGCTTCTCCGGAGAAGATGAAAGGAAAGAACGAAAATTATCCAGGCGTTCCCTTCCGCCCACATTCCTACATCCATCGTGATCGTGATGCTTGTGGTGTAGACCCTGAAGACGAATAAAACAAGAGGTTTTAAAGTGCCGGTTCTAAGATATTTGGGGTCGAATATACAAAATTAAAAATCGAGACCATAAATAACACATAAAAAAAAATATCAAGTTGGTAAAATATTCAAATTTGCAAAAAAAAATTCTATCGTTAATTGAATCAGGTTCTTGAATACCGGTGCTACTTCATCCCAGAAAGTAAGTACCTGAAACAAAAAAAACCAATCATCACTCTCTTGTTGTGAAAATTAACTCAAGCTGAGTGGCAGAGCAAGAAATAATTTGTATAGGGGTCAAATCTGTTTTATTTATTAACAAAAAGCTATGCATTTTCTTTATCATATAGTCTATACATTAATACCTAATACTCCAAATTATTACATATACATTACATATTTGGATTGTTACGTGTATAAAACGATACACTCTTTGGATTCAAAATGATGTGCTCACAGAAACACGTTAGTCTCTTGAGGGTGGTGATAGAGATAGTGCAAGACTTCCAAAAATCCCACCGGAGGTTCATCAGAGTTAATTCTTCAAGCATGGGATAGTCAGAGAGAAGCTTTGCAAACCCATCATCACCTTCTTCAAATGAAAACCCAGCATCACCTTCTTCAAATGATAGAGACACTTAAGCTTTGGAAGAAAAACATCTCCCACCTCCATGTCAGAGGTGATACAGAGACCATCTCTCGGTCCTAACCTTAGCTTAACTAGTAACTTGCTCCTAAAGAGTAAGCCACGTAGGTAACACATTTGACACGTTTAGATCAAGATCCAGTACGCCACGTAGCAACACATTGACCATCCAACAAGTGACACAAGTTTGGATCAACACCAACTCCACAACTAAAGAGAGAATTTGTTATTATGATATACATCATAGCATATTTGTTCTTTTTAGACATGGTTTTGAGTGCCAATCTAAATATAAAATTTTATTCATCTTTAATCAAAATTTAAAACTAATACTTTGACTAAAACATTTTTTTGAATCGGTACGATGTCCACAAGGATAGGTTATTTGAGACACGGCAATGGGTTAGCCCAATCCATTTCATGACGAAGTGTCAAAGTGGTTTATCATAAACCGTTCATGATAATTTAATACCTTTGTAGTATATATTCAACCAATGTAAAATTGTGAGCTTTATTGGCATGGAATGAAACTCTTATTCATAAGTTCATTTCTCACAATCATTATGTAAAATTCATTTCTCAAAAATCATTTTGTAATGTATATTTTAATTTGTGATAAATCATGGTGACATAAACATAGAACTAAAGAATTGAGATAAAAAAAAAGAATAAGAAAAAATTAAACTTTAATAAAAATTTACTTTTGAGGAATCAAAGTTGGTGGCTCATTGCTTGGCTTTCGTAATCTCTAATTCTCAGCCCAATTATTGGCCTCAGCGACAACTATCTCTTTCGCTGACTTTTTTTTTTTCACTCAACATCATCGACATCTCCTCTGGTGAACTCACTGTCACCATCACTTTCTTTTCTAGTTTTACTCTTTGTCCACGTTCAATGCTCTTTATCTTCTCTCTGTTCGTTAAGCAATCAATTATGTAATCTAGAGCGAGCACTACGTCGCCGATCGTTGGTCTAGCGTTTGTGCCGTCTCTCACATACATAAACGCCACCTTGAGAGTTTTCTCCAAAGTTTTTTCCATGTAACGACTTTGTATCGATAACATTGGATCTACGACCTTCTTTATGTTTCTATCCATGAACTGTCTTGCCTGTCAAAAAACCAATAAAATGGTCATCATCGGAAAAACAATCTATGGTCATGAGATTAAAAACAAATACAAAATAAAACTTATGTTGTAATAAAATAAAATTTATTTTAACTATAAATTTATTGAAAGGATTTTTTTTTTTTTGTCAACTGAAAAAGATAGTTTATTTTTTTTAATATTTTCATGATTTTGTTTCACAAATTTTTTTTATCAAATTAAAAAACAAATAGATATAATTTAATAACTTTTATTTATATAACGTTATTCTTCTAGATTCTTTTTCAGGTAGACTCCCACTAATTAAAATATTCTATAGTTCTAGATTCAATATTTTTGATTGGAGAAGAGCTATTTACTTTTCTATAAAATATTTAATAAAAGCATCATTTTGAGATTCTATGAATTCTTCGATTAATATTCGTTGAGTTTGCAACTTCAAAAAAAATCAGCATAGAAATAAAATTCAAACTTAAATAAAAATAATTGAAAAAAATCACTAAGATTCGATAGAGCTATTGGATATCAATAAAAAAAATCACTAAAAGAATTGAAAGAATACAAATGAATTAAATTAAAACAAGAGATTACCAGAAGATTATGCTTCAAATGACTCAAACTGAAGATTGAGAATCAGTTTTGTTTTTTTTTTAATGACAAGAAAACTTGTTTACAATGATTTTCTAGAGAATTGTTGAAGAAAACGTTTCGTTCTTTCAATATTTATAACAAGATTAATTAGTAAAAATGTAATCAAGTTAGAATTTCAACCTTCCCAAATTATATTAAATATTTAAGTTTTTAACGTCCACTTTCTAAAATTTATAATTAATATCAAGCCAATTACCTTTTAATTTATTTCATTCTTATATGGTTATGTAAACAAAATCAAAAGATATTTTGAAAATTATATTGACGTTTTTACAATGATTTTCTAGAGAATTGTTGAAGAAAACGTTCCATTCTTTCAATATTCATAACAATAATTTATTTACTAAAAATATATTTAACCATAATTTATTTACTAAAAACATATTTAACCATAATAAGATTCAAAAAAACTTATTATAGTTTTTAACCATAATTTATTTACTAAAATATATTTAATGGACTTTTCAAATATTTGGACTCTGTTTGATGTCCTAACACGGGTTGATGTCTAAGAGCATACCTGTAAGGTTTGAGAAAGATGATAGGACGTGCCACTTGGAAAACATTTCTTGACAAATTGAGAACATGATGTTCGTTCAATGGATTGATGGATTCAGGAATTGTTCCATGGATTTTGTTTCGAGAGAAATAATTGGCTGTGTAAACTGTGAGGATACGTTCCATTTTCATTTCTATTCATTTGCTCGTCAAGATAATTGAATCGTAATAGTATCTATTGTATCATCCCCCATGTACTTGAGTGATACATCAATGATTTGAAGATGAGGAAACCGTGAAGCAACTTGAGGGATCACGAAGTTGGCTTCGAGGATCTACGTTCCACTTTTTTTCATTATCATTCTGAGAGAGAGAAAAAAAAGAAAACGAAGATAAAAATATGAACTCTTGATTTTTGTTCCAAATCAAGCTGGGCTCGAGGATCTCGAATCCAATTACCGATTCAAATATCAAATTTCTTTTATTTAGCCATCCTTAGCCCTTAACCAAGAAACATTATTTAACACATAAACTTATCATCCTTAATTAGTCTTAAAAAAGGAAAGCAAAATCATAAAAACACCAGTCATAATTTTAGAATTTAAGAAAAGTACAAACGACAAAAAACATAGCAAACTTAATTGCTTTTGAGTCTAGCTCGAGAATATTTTTCTTTCGGAAGAGCATATCATTTCTTCGATAAAGAAGAAGGCAGCATAGATGTCAAACACAGTTTCCCAGCGATTACTTGGATCTTGCACTTTGGTGAAGCGATTCTTGGAATCTTCTCAAGCCTCTTGAATAATAAATTCACAGCAAATTCATATACTGTATTGTAGTTTATGATCAACTGTTCAAGACACGACATTTTCTCCAAGAAATGCTTGATCTGATATATGTCCATCCCGCTGTTTCCATTTATGTGTCCAAACACACTAAATATCTTTAACACCTTCACCGGAGAAGATGAAAGACAAGAAGGAACATTCTTCAGGCGGTCACAACAGCACACATTCCCACATCCATTGTTATACTTGTGGCCGAGACCCTGAAGAGGAAAAAATGAAAAGCTTTCAAAGTTTAATTTGTAACTGGTAAACAAAGAAATGCTTGTTTAACAAAAAAGAAAAAAAAACAAAGATATGCTTTAATGGGTTTTCTTTTATACCTTTATAACAAGGGTTTCTAGTTTTGGACAGTTGTTGAGCAGTCTTGGCAATACCTCCCATCCTATCTCTGGATTACTCTCGATCGTTAATTGAATCAGGTTCTTGAATACTGGTATCCTTGCTTCCCAACATAAAGTAAGTACCTGAAACAAAAACTAAATCATCACTCTCTTGTTGTGATCAATAACTCAAGCTCAAGGTTGTTTGCTTTCTAAATTTTTATAAATTGTTTTTATTGGAGGAGTTATTACAAAGTGTCTCAACAATTAAAAATAAATAAATGAAATAGTAAAAAAGGGGATGAGAATCCGTTCTCATTTGAAGAAAAAAAAAGTCATATGAGATTTTTCACCTATTTGTCATCTTTTAAAAAAGGGGATGAGAATCCGTTCTCATTTGAAGAAAAAAAAAAGTCATATGAGATTTTTCACCTATTTGTCATCTTTTAAAAACTAAAATTTAATTTATTATTTAAACTATATTAAAAAATATTCACTGAAAAACTCCTTTTTGAGTATCTCAGATTGCTCTAACAATATTGGAATAAAGAAGGGATTGATATACATACATTAAGTGCTTCGGCAGTTAAGAAAAGTATCTGAACATTGCATATCCCCTTAAGAAGTTTCTTGCCCAATCCGACCACATAATCTGCCTCATCACCTTTTAATAACCTTGCACTTGCACTTTGATCTTCTGTTAGTCGAAGACCGATATGAGCTTCGATAAGCGAATCAAAACGGATTGTTGGATACACTTCTGCAATAGTATCAGAATAAGCTAGGTAGACAAGATTCGGAGTATCAAACGACACATCCTGTGGATTCTCATCCATGTCATCACATAAAAACGTTAGTCTCTTGAGGGTTGTGCTAGAGACAGAGCATGACTCCCAAAAATCCCACTCGAGGTTAATCAGAACTAATTCCTCAAGCACGGGACAACCAGAGAGAAGCTTTTTAAACTCATCATCACCTTCTTCGAAAAAAATTGAATCAAGATAGAGACACTTAAGCTTTGGAAGAAAAACATCTCCCGCCTCCAAGTCAGAGGTGAAACAGCCTCTCGGTCCTAATCTCAGCTTAACTAGTGACTTGCTCTTTAAGAGGAAAAGCATGGCGGGAAAATATTCCAATTTAGACACGTCTAGATCAAGATTTGATACGCCACGTGCCAACGCATTGGCCATCCAATGAGTGACACAATTTGGATCAACACCATCTCCACAACTTAGAGAGAATTTGTCAAGTGTTGCATTCCCTTGTACAATTTGCAAAGCAAACACTCTATCCACAAATTCAACAAAACTTGTGGGAGTCTCTTCATTTGCGTCATCAAAGTCAAAGTTTATCACAGACGCAAACAAAAAACGCCAACTTTTCGAGAGAACAGATGTGGTAGCTGCTTCTTTGGTGGTAATGAAAGATAAAATATGGGAAATTAGAGGATTTGGTAGATCGCTGATTCTATCTCTTGAGACAGAATCCATCTTTTTGGAACACGAGACCATCAACTACAAGAGCAATCTGTAATTTTTTACACAATCATAAAGTTCCTTTAAGATTCACTAAAAAGCTAATTTATTAGAGAAGAATGAAAAGTAGACACAGCTTGGAGGAAATGGGGATACTTACTTGTGCACATAATCAAATCATAAGATAAGATTACCCAATAGATTCAGAGGTTTTGCGGTGTGAAGGAAATGGATAATGATAATTAGGATAGCCGCCAATGTGATATGCTCCCAATGGCAATCTGTTTCTGGTGCGATGACGATTCTAGTGTAGAGCCATGCGATTCAAGTTGGATAAGGTTACCTTCTAATTGTGAACAGAGATGCGATTCAAGTTGGATAAGGTTACCTTATAATTCCATAACAACAATGCGTTTTGAAAACTATTATAAAATAAAATTACGAATATAGACATAATCTAGTAGAATATAGAGAAATCTCCGGAACCAAAACCCAAAAGATGAAAGTAAAAGCCCAAACAAGAGAAGTAAAATATTATACGATACTAAAAAAGAGAGATACTAGTTAATGAACCTTCGACACTAAACATGGGACTGTTGAAATGAACTTCATCCACGGCCCTTTCTATTTAAAGTAGAAACACTGAAACTGAGCGAAGAACCAAAACACTCGAGCATAACCAAAACCGAAAAGAGAACTACATCAAACTCAAAGCAGCAACAAAAATGATAGAAACGAGCGCAAAATCAACCTACCAACCCACCAGCTTGTTTGGTTTGGCCCGTTACAAAATGGTATTACTAAGGAATAAGGATAAATTCAGAGAATTTTCTATATTTGCTAAATAAGTACTAGTTTTGATAGGCATACTAAGGGGAAGTAAATATCAATCTGCTTATGTAAACAAAATCAAAAGATATTTTGAAAATTATATTGATATTTACTTATTAATAGATACGAAAAACAATATGTATATATATATATATAGTTATATTGAATTTTTGTATCATAACTTATTATAATTTTTTTTAAGATTCAAAAAAAAAACTTATTATAATTTTTAACCATAATTTATTTACTAAAAATATATTTAATGGACTTTTCAAAATTTTGGACTCTGTTCGATGTCCAAACACGGGTTGATGTCCAAGATCACACCTGTAAGGTTTGAGAAAGATGATGGGACGTGCCACCTGGAAAGCATTTCTTGACAAATTGAGAACATGATGTTCGTTCAATGGACTGAAGGATTCAGGAATTGTTCCATGGATTTTGTTTCGAGAGAAATCAATGGTTGTGTAAACTGTGAGGATACGTTCCATTTTCATTTCTATTCATTTGCTCGCCAAGACAATTGAATCGTAATAGTATTTATTGTATCATCCCCCATGTACTTGAGTGATACATCAATGATTTGAAGATGAGGAAACCCTGAAGCAACTTGGGGGATCACATAAGACACCATGATTCATTATCATTCTGAGAGAGAGAGAAAAAAATGGAAACGAAGATAAAAACATGAAATCTTGATTCTTGTTCCAAATCAAGCTGGGCTCGAGGATCTCGAATCCAATTACCGATTTAAATATCAAGTTTCTTTTATTTAGCCATCCTTAGCCCTTAACCAAGAAACAGTATTTAACACATAAACTCAACATCCTCAATTAGTCTTAAAAAAGGAAAGCAAAAACATAAAAACACCAGTCATAATCTTAGACGATAAGAATAGTACAAACGACACTAACATAGCAAGCTCAGAAACCAAGATTGTTCTTCTTCCGGAAGAGCATATCATTTTTTCGATAAAGAAGATGGCAGAGTAGATATCAAACAAAGATTCCCAGCTATTACTTGGATCTTGCACTTTGGTGAAGCTATTCTTGGAATCTTCTCAAGCCTCTTGAATAATAAATACACAGTAATTTCATATATTGTATTGTAGTTTATGATCAACTGTTCAAGACACGGCGTTTTCTCCAAGAAATGCTTGATCTGCTCTATGTCCATCCCGCTGTTTTCATCGATGTGTCCAAACACACTAAATATCTTTAGCACCTTCACCGGAGGAGATGAAAGACAAGAAGGAACATTCTTCAGGCGGTCACAGCAGCACTCATTCTGGACATTTCAAAGTTTAATACACATCCATTGTTATACTTGTGGCCGAGACTCTGAAGAGGAATAAATGAAAAGCTTTCAAAGTTTAATTTGTATCTGATAAACAAAGATATGCTTGTTTGACAAAAAAGAGAAAAAAAACAAAGATATGCTTTGATGGGTTTTCTTTTATACCTTTATAACAAGGGTTTCTAGTGTTGGACAGTTGTTGAGCAGTCTTGGCAATACCTCCCATCCTATTTTTGGGTTACTCTCGATCCTTAATTGAATCAGTTTCTTGAATACTGGTATCCTTGCTTCCCAACATAAAGTAAGTACCTGAAACAAAAACTAAATCATCACTCTCTTGTTGTGATCATTAACTCAAGCTCTAGGTTGTTTTCTTTCTAAATCTTTCTAGGTTGTTTTTATTGGAGGAGTTATTACAAAGTGTCTCAACAATTAAAAATAAATAAATGAAATAGTAAAAAACAGGACGAGAATCCGTTCTCATTTGAAGAAAAAAAAACTCATAAGAGACTTTCCAGCTATTTGTCATCTTTTAAAAACTAAAATTTAATTAATGATTTAAATTATATTAAAAATATTCACTGAAAAACTCTTTTTGACTATCTGAGATTGCTCTAACAATATTGGAATAAAGAAAGGAATGATATACATACATTAAGTGCTTCGGCAGTTAAGAAAAGTATCTGAACATTGCATATCCCCTTAAGAAGTTTCTTGCCCAATCCGACCACATAATTTGCCTCATCATCCTATTTCCGGATTACTTTCGATTGTTAACTGAATCAGGTTCTTGAATACCACTGTTACTTCATCCAATAAAAGTAAGTACCTGAAACAAAAAACCAAATCATCACTCTCTTGTTGTGATTATTAACTCAAGCTGAGTGGCAGAGCAAGAAATAATTTGTATATATAGGGGTCAAATGTGTTTGATTTATTAACAAAAAATTATGCATTTTCTTTATCATATAGTCTATATTAATACCTAATATTTTGTACCATCGAACCAAATAGTCATGAAAGTACCACAAAGAAAAAAGATACACACGTCAAAAGAGTTAAAAAAATTATAAGTAGTCACCCTAACATAATTTTATGAGGTCATAACCCTTCACTACAAAATTGTAAAAAAAAAAAAAATCAACCATATTTTAAAATCTATAAAGGTCAGTTAACCCTATTCACAAGTTCATTTTTCACAATCATTCTGCAAAAATAATTTCTCAAAAATTATTAGGTGCTGTATATTTCAATTTGTGATAATTCATGATGACATAAACAAAGAACTAAAGAATTGAGACAAAAAGAGTTAAGAAAAATATAAACTTTAAGAAAAAATCACTTTTGAGGACTCAGTGCTGGTGGCTCATTACTCAACCTCTGTAATTTCAAATTCACATCCCAATTCTTAGCCTCAGCGACAGCTCTCTCTTTGACTGACACTTTTTTCTTTGCCATTCAACATCCTGGACATCTCTTCTGGTGAGCTCACTGTCACCGTCGCTTTCTTCTCCAGTTATATTCCTCGTCCACGTTCAATGCTCTTCTCTCCATTATGTTCGTTAAGCAGTCAACTATGTAATCTAGAGCGACCACTACATCGCTGATCGATGGTCCAGCGTTTGCGTTTTCTTTAGAACACATAAGCGCCACCTCGAGAGACTTCTCCAAAGTTTTTTTTCTTGTAACGATCTTGTATCGATAACATTGGCTCTACCATTTTTTTATGTTTCTATCAATGAAATGTCTTGCATGTAAAAAACCAATAAAAGAGTCATCATCATAAAAAATCTATGGTTATGAGATAAAAAAAATAAACAAAAAAGCTAATGTTTTTCTTAAGAGAGCATTACCCAATTCGCTAGTAAGCGATTGTAACCCATAAATGAGTCCCCAGCTCTGTGTCCACTAATAAGCTCTAACATCACAACTCCAAAGATGTAGGTAACAGATTTTGACGACAACCTCCCACTAATAGCCTACTCGGGGGCGCAATAGCCAAGAGTTCCCATAACTCTAGTAGAGACATGAGTCATATCATCTTTCGGACCAAACTTAGCTGCTCCTGTAGAGATTTGCAGTTTTCAAATCTCTGTAGGTCTCATCAGGTTTTGCTTCATTATGAAGGTGTTGTAACCATTTAGCAGATGAGATTGGTGCACAAGGATGAAGATAGTTGCAGGAGCAGCTAAAGGATTACAACACCTTTTGGTCCGGACGATGATATGACTCATGTCTCTACTAGAAGTTATGGCAACTCAAGGCTATTGCGCACCCAAGTAGGCTACTAGCTGGAGGTTGTCGTCAAAATTTGATATCTACAGCGTTGGAGTTGTGATGTTGGAGCTTATTAGTGGACACATAGATGTTGGAGACTCATTCATGGGTCTAAATCGATTACTTATGAATTGTGTAATGCCTCTTTAAGAAAAACATTAGTTTTTTTGTTTTTTTTTAATCTCTGACCATATATTGTTTTTATGATGATGACCGTTTTGTTGGTTTTTTTACAGGTAAGACAGTTCATGGATAGAAACATAAAGAAGTAGATTCAATACAAGGTCATTACATGTAAGAAACTTTGGAGAAAACTCTCGAGGTGGCGTTTATGTGTATGAGAGAAGACACAAACACTAGACTATCGATCAGTGACGTAGTGGTCGGTCTAGATTAGATAGTTGATTGGTTAACAAGTAGAGAGAAGAGAAAGAGCATTAAACGTGGAAGAGGCGTATAGTTGGAGAAGAAAGCGATATTGATACTGAGCTCACCGAAGGAGACGCTGAGGATGTGGAGTGACAAAGAAAAAGAAGTCAGTGAAAGAGAGAGAGAGATCCATCGCTGGGGCTAAGAATTGGGCTGAGAATTTGAGATTATAGTGACCGAGCAATGAGCCACCAACGCCGAGTCCTCAAAAGGTAATTTGTTCTTAAAGTTTACATTTTTCTTCGTCTTTTTGTCCCAATTATTTAGTTCTTTGTTTATGTCATCGTGATTTATAACAAATTGAAATATACAGTATGGATTTTGAGAAATGAAATTTGCAGAGTGATTGTAAAAAATGAACTTGTGAATAAGAGTTTCATTGGATGCCCAAAAAGCTCACAATTTTACATTGGTTGAATATATACTACAAAGATATTAAATTATCACAAACGGTTTATGCTAAACAATTTTGAC
>JAHZTW010000005.1:22647241-22680988 GCA_020283515.1 Alliaria petiolata | reverse complement strand
TGCAGCTTTCTACTTAGTAAGACCTGCAGTCAACTACTATAGCAATGGTTCTTTCAAGTGTCAACTTCCTGTGGTTAGTTCCTAGAAAAACTGAAAGTTCCAACTGATTTTGACTCAATAAAACAAAATTTTTCAAATCTTTTGACTCAAGATAGACTCTCAAAACAAAACACAATGTTAGCAACTACCTTCCCCAGACTTGAACAACACTGTCCCCAGTGTTATTAAGAATGAGTTTGGATAGAAAAAAATTTGTGCTAAACTGTTAAAGATCAAAGAGAAAATTGGATTACCTGACTCTGCGTGCAGCGTCGATCGACACAGATGGTGTCTATCGTTGCTGTGTAAGATGATGGTGTCGATCGACACTCTGTCCGTAAACAGAGTTCAGCCACTCGAACATGAATGTTGTGAAGTCAGATTGTTGTTAGAGTCATCCAAGCTGTTAGAAAATTCAAACAAAGGGTTAAAAGCACAAGATAATCCAATGAACTCAATAAAAGCAACCAGTTTGGAAACAAAGTACTGAAGCAAATGAAGCAAAATGCAGACTCAAGAGAAAAAGAAAAACGGACTCAAAGTACTAAAAGGAATGGAGAAATCACTCGTTGTCATCAGAACATGGTGGTGTAGCAGGTCGAACGCAGCCACAGTTGGAAACAACCGTGATGGCGTTCCAAATGGCCTGGAAGCTCTGAACCACGTATCTCTGAAAAGCATCTTGCTCTATAGGAATCTCAGGAGCAACTGGCAGGTGATGAGGGCCAATAGGCTCCAAGGTGGCAGGTGCTCTGCGCCTAGAAGATGAAGGGCGTGTGGGATCCACAGCTGGTCGGGAGGAGGTACCTCTGCGTCTGGCAACGGGAGCAGTCCTGAGCTTGCTCAGACTGGGGTGAAATGCGAGGCGGCCTGGATCGGTGGTAATGTGAGTGAGGTCTCTGTCAGGTAACAGCACCATACGCTGCACTCTCTGCTCGTCGCTGAAAACCCATAGCCTCTCTGGCCTCACCCAATGAGCTCTCCGCAGATAATCCATATCAACCAAAGCACGCGATGTATCAATGGTGTAGCTGGAAGTGTCTATCCCGCAGTGTTGGAAGATAGGAGTGAGAAGACTTCCTATAGTCTCTGGCTTGGTCTTCGTCCCAATGAAAGGCTTCGTCTTCAAGGAAGCAAAATGATGTGCAAACACAGCGCCAAGGTTCGTGTTCTCTGGCGCGTCCGAATCCTCATAGATCTCAGACCAAAGAGCACGATAGAGCAGCACTAACTCAGACACGCGCATCTTCCCTGGCTCATGCTTACACAGAAGTGTAGTAGCAAATATGCGGACCAAGTAGCGAAGGGTAGGATGGCGAATGTCGGTCTGTGTGGAAGTCTTAGAGTCATACCTCCCATTTCCGAAGTGTGACTAGAAATCCTGGTTGTCCGGAAGCTGCGTCTGAAGAGAGACTCCAGTGGCATGCTCATTGGCCAACCCATAGATGCCACAAAGCTCTGGAAGTGGAATCCTGTAGCGAATCCCGCGGATAAGGAAGGTCAATGTGCCTTCCAAAGCATTCCAGACTATCTCGTTCCGGTAGCAGACGCGAGCTGTGGCAATGAACTGGCGGACTAGGTCGGGGTATAAATCGTATTGACGTGTCGCAATAGTGCCCATCCCAACTCTGCTCATCAGCTGTAGGACGTCGTCTTTGATGCCCAATGCGGTCATCGTCTTTTCGCAAGCGAATCGAGTAGGGGTGACCTCCACCTTCAGCCACGCATTGTAGAATAGCGTGTCATAGTCGTCCCAAGCCTCGTCGATGCCTCGAAGAGTACACAGGTCCTTTGCGACCTCTTTAGCCGGTGAGTCTTCCCAATTCCGTTCGACTCGAATCCTCGCGCTTTCACGTTTTGGCCACGGAGGAAGAGAGGGAATCACTGCATCACTAGCAGTCCCTGAAGCTGAGGCGTCACCATCTCTTGTTCTCTTAGGCATCTTTGTAGATCGAATAAATGGATAATGGATTATGAAAGATGGTGAAAATCCACACGGTTTAGAGCTTTGAATCACTCAATTTGGTGAAAAATTGAGAAAGTTGGGATTTGGGGAGAATTTGGTGTTTCACGGTTATGAAAATATAATGAAGAAGAAGAAGTGTTGGGGTTATGAAGACTTACCTGCGTCCCGTGTGGGTGTCGATCGACACAAATGGGTGTCGATCGACACTGAACATGATCAAGCTCTCTTCTTTTTTTTTTTTTATGCAAAAAGAAAACCATAATTAGTAAAACCAAAATAAAATAAAATAGATACTTACCAGTGGGTTGCCTCCCACTAAGAACTCGTTTAACGTCAATAGTTTGACTGTTCATGCGTTTAGGCAGATGGTGCATCATCCAGAGACACAATGTGTCCTTCTGGAATCTCGGCTTGAGCCCAATAGTGTTTCACCCTCTGTCCATTCACAATGAACTCTTCTCCTTTAGGGTTTGTCAAGACAATTACTCCATATGGTCTAACCTCTTTGATGGTGAAAGGACCTGACCAACGTGAACGCAATTTACCAGGAAACAATTGCAAACGAGAGTTATATAGGAGTACCTGGTCATTTGGTTCGAAGTGTCTGGAGACAATCTTTTTGTCATGATATGCCTTTGTCCTCTCTTTGTAGATCTTCGAGTTTTCATAGGCATGATGGCGAAGTCCGTCGAGCTCGTTGAGTTGCACTAGGCTTCTTTCTGCAGCTGGCTTCAAGTCAAAGTTCATCTTCTTGACAGCCCAATGCGCCTTGTATTCCAGTTCCACAGGAAGATGACAAGCCTTGCCATAAAGTAGCTGGAATGGTGTAATTCCAAGCGGCGTTTTGTAGGCAGTTCTGTAAGCCCAAAGTGCATCGTCTAACTTCGTAGCCCAATCCTTCCTTGTCTTACCTACTGTCTTCTCCAGGATTTGCTTGATTTGTCTATTGGAGACTTCGACTTGTCCACTCGTTTGGGGATGATAAGGAGTAGCCACACGATGTTGCATGTTTCTTCAGCAGCTTGTTGAACACCTTGTTGATAAAGTGAGAACCACCATCACTTATAACAATTCGAGGCATTCTGAATCTTGGGAAGATGATGGTTCGAAATAACTTAAGAACCACACCAGCATCATTAGTCTTAGAAGCAATTGCTTCCACCCACTTGGAGACATAGTCCACAGCCACCAAAATGTACTTGTTCCCAAAAGAAGAAGGGAAAGGGCCCATGAAGTCAATACCCCAACAATCAAAAATCTCCATTTCAATGATGAAGTTCTGTGGCATTTCATGTCTCTTGCTGATCTTCCCTCTCCTTTGACAAACATCACATTGAGTGATGAACAGCTGAGCATCCTTGAACATAGTAGGCCACCAAAAGCCTGCTTGAAGAACCTTGGAAACTGTCTTGAAAGTCGTGAAATGCCCAACATACTCAAAACCATGACAATGGAACAACACATCACGAACTTCACTCTCCGCAATGCATCTTCGATAAACATTGTCTGAACAATGCTTATACAAGTGAGGTTCATCCCAATAGTACCTCCTACGCTCTCTCATGAACTTCTTCTTCTCACAGTCTTTGAGATGTTTAGGCTCAATGTCAGCAGCAAAGAAGTTCACAATGTCAGCATACCACGGCCTATTTGCGACATTAATGGCAAAGATTGGCTGTCAAAACACTTCGTCCAAGATCCTGCGAACTGATGATGGTCCCTGGTGTCGATCGACACTTGGCGTATCTGCTCCGAAATCATGCTTTGAAAACGAGTTTCAACAAGGTAAACATTCTCCTCAGGCAGAAAATCATCAATTGGCACGTCATCTTCAATCCTAATCCTTGAGAGATGATCAGCTACTCCATTTTCAACTCCTTTATTGTCTTTGACTTCTATGTCAAACTCTTGAAGAAGCAGAATCCATCTCAACAACCTTGGCTTGGCATCCTTCTTCTGCATCAAGTACTTCAATGCAGAGTGATTAGTGTGAACAATCACTTTCGAGCCAACAAGGTACTGTCAAAATTTTTCAAAGGCAAAAAGCACAGCTAGCAATTCCTTCTCCGTTGTTGCATAATTCTTCTGCGCATCATCCAATGTTCTGCTAGTAAATGGCATGAAGCTTCTTGTCTTTCTTCTGTCCCAAAACTGCTCCTACTGCGAAGTCACTGGCGTCACACATCACCTCAAAAGGCAAATCCCAGTCCGGAGGTTGAACAATTGGAGCACTCACTAAGGTTTGCTTGATCTGTTCAAAGGCTGAATGGCATTCAGTAGTGAAATCGAACTTCACGTCTTTGCACAGAAGAGCAGTGAGTGGTCTTGCAATCTTGCTGAAATCCTTGATGAATCTTCTATAGAACCCAGCATGACCCAGAAAACTCCTCACTGATTTCACAGAATCAGGTGCTTGTAGAGTCGTCATTACTTTAATCTTGGCGCGATCCACTGCGATTCCTTCTGCTGAAACCTTGTGTCCAAGTACAATCCCATCTGTGACCATGAAATGACGCTTTTCCCAGTTCAGGACCAAGTGCTTCTCTTCACAACGTTGCAATACTGCGCATAAGTTGTCCAGGCAGTCTTTGAAATATGACCCATAAACGGAAAAGTCATCCATAAAGACCTCCATAAACCTCTCAATCATATCTGTGAAGATGGACATCATGCATCGCTAGAAGGTCGCAGGAGCATTACAAAGTCTGAATGGCATTCTGCGATATGCAAATGTACCATAAGGACATGTAAATGTGGTCTTCTCCTGATCATCTGGATGGATTGGAATCTGGAAGAATCCCGAATAGCCATCAAGGAAACATTAGTAGGGATGATTCGCCAATCTTTCCAGCATTTGATCAATGAAAGGCAAAGGAAAGTGATCCTTTCTGGTCGCGGCATTCAGCTTCATGTAGTCTATGCACATCCCGTGTCCAGTCACAGTCCTTGTAGGAATCAGCTCGTTCTTCTCATTCTTCACCACTGTGACTCCTGCTTTCTTAGGAACCACATGAACTGGACTGACCCAAGCACTGTATGAAATGGGATAGATGATCCCAACTTCCAAGAGCTTTATGATCTCCTTCTTGACTACTTCCTTCAGGTTCGGATTCAGCCTCCTTTGATGTTCAATCGATGACTTCGTCTCATCCTCTAGTTGAATCCGATGCATGCACAAGTCTGGTGAGATACCTGAAATGTCATTAAGAGAATAGCCAAGAGTTTTGCGATATTTGTGCAGCTTGCTTAGCAATAAAGTGAGCTCTGCATTGTTTAAGGAAGCATTCACAATGACAGGATAAGTTGAATAAGGACCAAGAAATGCGTACCTTAGCCCGGCAGGGAGCTGTTTAAGCTCAACTTTAGGTGCCTTAGCCTCACTCCAGTCGCCAAGTGCTGCATCCTTCGTGGATTTCACAGAGTGTCGATCGACACTAGATGGTGTCGATCGACACAGGTTCTCTTGTGCGACTAGTTGCAGCACTTGCTCACTAGCATCCAGCATCTTTGTGTATCCAGCAGCAGCATCGTCCAAGTGCTCAATGTCCTTTGTAGAAGTTTTCAAGGCTCGTTCCAAAGGGTCTATAGGATGGTTCTCTTGGAAAATTTCTTCAGCAAGGTTGGTGAGTGAATTGAACAATTACTTCCCCGGCAACGGCGCTATTATTTCCCCGGCAACGGCGCCAAAAACTTGATAGGGCTCAGGTTTTACCCAAATAAAACTATTGCAAGTGCAAATCAAATGCAATCGTAGTATAAGGGGTATCGAATCCCAAGGGAAGTAGATGTTGCACTAAGGTTTCTAAATTCAGATTATGCTAGGTCGAATAATATGAAAGTAAACTAAGCGATCTAAACTAGTAAGTAAACGAGATTAAAAGCGATGTAAGTTCAGAAGACGAAGACGCTAGGCAAGGGTAATTATCAGGTTGAATCCAAGAATGCAGAATCTAAGTTTATTAGGGATTTATTAAGAACCGTCTAGAACTCGAATCACTAAGTTAAAACCTATCAACTCTCGTTGCAGAAGTTATCTATGCCTAGATTTCTAAATCCCAAATCTCTTTGCGAATTTAAACAATTAAGACAAGCAATAAGAACAGGTTCGATTTGTTCACAAAATACCTAAACCAAATCTCTTTGCGAATAGATATTTTGCTCACCTATGATTAGATCAAGTTACTAATAATGCTCTCGCATCTATTAAATAACCTAAGGTTTGATTTCTAAGTGATCAATTCAGAAAATCAAGTTAAGCACAAATCAAGGTGAAGATCCAATTGATTTCCCTAATAATTCTAGTGATTCTACAAACTCTTCATCAAACCCTAAATCACCCTAACCTAACTAGCAAACTACTCAGACATAATTATGCAAACACAAAACATGGCTGAATAATATTGCATAAAAGAATAGAGAATGATACAGGGGTTCGAAATCTGGCTCAGATGAGTTAGAATTGTCTCCCCAAAAGCTCAGGATCAATCTCTCTCTAAGTCTCAAAAACAGAAAATAATGATAAGGTATTAGGCTAAACAATGCCTGAAAACTATTTATAGAAGAGGATTTTCGTCAGGGGCAGACTTGTAATTCTTCAAAACTTGGGATGATTTCCTTTTTGTAATGGAAACCCAATCAATGCGTCGGTCTTCATTGGGGTCGATCGACACCTTGCGTGTAAATCCACTCCTGACTTCATCACTTCGGCTGCTTCTCCAATAATGCTCCAAAAAGTTTCAGAATCTCTCTTTAAGCTCCAAATACTCTCCATCCTGTAAAGACTCTAATAGAACTCTAAAACTAACAAAAGACTTCTATAAAAACACTTATATCATGGTCTAAAAACGGGTAAAAACCATGATATATCAGATTGTGAATAGAGATAAGATTGTGAATGAAGATAAGATTTAAGTGTGATAAGGTTACCTTATATTCTCGAATAGCATGCGTTTTAAAAACGATTTGATAGTGATTAGAAAACAAAATTACCAAAACAGACATGCTAATTACATTAAATATTAAAGTCTTTAAAAACCACTTTCCAAAATTTATAATTAATATCAAGCTAATTACCCTTTAATTTATTTCATGCTTATATGGTTATGTAAACAAAATCAAAAGATATTTTGAAAATTATATTGACGTTTTTACAATGATTTTCTAGAGAATTGTTGAAGAAAACGTTTCGTTCTTTCAATATTCTTAACAAGATTAATTAGTAACAATGTAATCAAGTTAGAATGTCAACCTTCTCAAATTATATTAAATATTAAAGCCTTTACCGTCCACTTTCCAAAATTTATAATTTTTTTTTTGGGTCGGATTCCAAAATTTAAAATTAATATTAAGCTAATTACTCTTTAATTTATTTTATTTTTATCTGGTTATGTAAACAAAATCAAAAGATATTTAAAAAATTATATTGATATTTACTTATTAATAGATACGAAAAACAATATGTATATATATATAGTTATATTGAATTTTTGTATCATAACTTATTATAATTTTTTTTAAGATTAAAAAAAAACTTATTATAATTTTTAACCATAATTTATTTACTAAAAATATATTTAATGGACTTTTCAAAATTTTGGACTATGTTCGATGTCCAAACAAGGGTTGATGTCCAAGATCACACCTGTAAGGTTTGAGAAAGATGATGGGACGTGCCACCTGGAAAGCATTTCTTGACAAATTGAGAACATGATGTTCGTTCAATGGACTGAAGGATTCAGGAATTGTTCCATGGATTTTGTTTCGAGAGAAATCAATGGTTGTGTAAACTGTGAGGATACGTTCCATTTTCATTTCTATTCATTTGCTCGTCAAGACAATTGAATCGTAATAGTATTTATTGTATCATCCCCCATGTACTTGAGTGATACATCAATGATTTGAAGATAAGGAAACCCTGAAGCAACTTGGGGGATCACGTAACAGACCATGATTCATTATCATTCTAAGAGAGAGAAAAAAAAAATGGAAACGAAGATAAAAACATGAAATCTTGATTCTTGTTCCAAATCAAGCTGGGCTCGAGGATCTCGAATCCAATTACCGATTCAAATATCAAATTTTTTTTATTTAGCCATCCTTAGCCCTTAACCAAGAAACAGTATTTAACACATAAACTCAACATCCTCAATTAGTCTTAAAAAAGGAAAGCAAAAACATAAAAACACCAGTCATAACCTTAGATGATAAGAATAGTACAAACGACACAAACATAGCAAGCTCAGAAACCAAGATTGTTCTTCTTCCGGAAGAGCATATCATTTCTTCGATAAAGAAGATGGTAGAGTAGATATCAAACAAAGATTCCCAGCGATTACTTGGATCTTGCACTTTGGTGAAGCTATTCTTGGAATCTTCTCAAGCCTCTTGAATAATAAATACACAGCAATTTCATATACTGTATTTTAGTTTATGATCAACTGTTCAAGACACGGCATTTTCTCCAAGAAATGCTTGATCTGGTCTATGTCCATCCCGCTGTTTTCATCGATGTGTCCAAACACACTAAATATCTTTAGCACCTTCACCGGAGAAGATGAAAGACAAGAAGGAACATTCTTCAGGCGGTCACAGCAGCACTCATTCTGGACATTGCAAAGTTTAATACACATCCATTGTTATACTTGTGGCCGAGACCCTGAAGAAGAATAAATGAAAAGCTTTCAAAGTTTAATTTGTATCTGATAAACAAAGATATGCTTGTTTGACAAAAAAGAGAAAAAAAACAAAGATATGCTTTGATGGGTTTTCTTTTATACCTTTATAACAAGGGTTTCTAGTTTTGGACAGTTGTTGAGCAGTCTTGGCAATACCTCCCATCCTATTTCTGGGTTACTCTCGATCCTTAATTGAATCAGTTTCTTGAATACTGGTATCCTTGCTTCCCAACATAAAGTAAGTACCTGAAACAAAAACTAAATCATCACTCTCTTGTTGTGATCATTAACTCAAGCTCTAGGTTGTTTGCTTTCTAAATCTTTCTAAGTTGTTTTTATTGGAGGAGTTATTACAATGTGTCTCAACAATTAAAAATAAATAAATGAAATAGTAAAAAACAGGACGAGAATCCGTTTTCATTTGAAGAAAAAAAAACTCATAAGAGACTTTCCAGCTATTTGTCATCTTTTAAAAACTAAAATTTAATTAATGATTTAAATTATATTAAAAATATTCATTGAAAAACTCTTTTTTGAGTATCTGAGATTGCTCTAACAATATTGGAATAAAGAAAGGAATGATATACATACATTAAGTGCTTCGGCAGTTAAGAAAAGTATCTGAACATTGCATATCCCCTTAAGAAGTTTCTTGCCCAATCCGACCACATAATTTGCCTCATCATCCTATTTCCGGATTACTTTCGATTGTTAACTGAATCAGGTTCTTGAATACCACTGTTACTTCATCCAATAAAAGTAAGTACCTGAAAAAAAAAACCAAATCATCACTCTCTTGTTGTGATTATTAACTCAAGCTGAGTGGCAGAGCAAGAAATAATTTGTATATATAGGGGTCAAATGTGTTTGATTTATTAACAAAAAATTATGCATTTTCTTTATCATATAGTCTATATTAATACCTAATTTTTGTACCATCGAACCAAATAGTCATGAAAGTACCACAAATAAAAAATATACACACGTCAAAAGAGTTAAAAAAAATTATAAGTAGTCACCCTAAGATAATTTTATGAGTTCATAACACTTCACTTCAAAATTGTAAAAAAAAATAATAATCCATATTTTAAAATCTATAGAGGTCAGTTAACCCTATTCACAAGTTCATTTTTCACAATCATTCTGCAAAAATAATTTCTCAAAAATTATTAGGTGCTGTATATTTCAATTCGTGATAATTCATGATGACATAAACAAAGAACTAAAGAATTGAGACAAAAAGAGTTAAGAAAAATATAAACTTTAAGAAAAAATCCCTTTTGAGGATTAGTGCTGGTGGCTTATTACTCGGCCTCTGTAATTTCAGCCTTAGCGACAGCTCTCTCTTTGGCTGACTCTTTTTTCTTTGCTATTCAACATCCTGGACATCTCTTCTGGTGAGCTCACTGTCACTGTCGCTTTCTTCTCCAGTTATATTCCTCGTCCACGTTCAATGCTCTTCTCTCCATTATGTTCGTTAAGCAGTCAACTATGTAATCTATAGCGACCACTACATCGCTGATCGATGGTCCAGCGTTTGCGTTTTCTTTAGCACACATAAGCGCCACCTCGAGAGACTTCTCCAAAGTTTTTTTTTCTTGTAACGATCTTGTATCGATAACATTGGCTCTACCATTTTTTTATGTTTCTATCAATGAAATGTCTTGCCTGTAAAAAACCAATAAAAGAGTCATCATCATAAAAAATCTATGGTCATGAGATAAAAAAAATAAACAAAAAAGCTAATGTTTTTCTTAAGAGAGCATTACCCAATTCGCTAGTAAGCGATTGTAACCCATAAATGAGTCCCCAGCTCTGTGTCCACTAATAAGCTCTAACATCACAACTCCAAAGCTGTAGATATCAGATTTTGACGACAACCTCCCACTAATAGCCTACTCGGGGGCGCAATAGCCCCGAGTTCCCATAACTCTTGTAGAGACATGAGTCATATCATCTTTTGGACCAAACTTAGCAAGCTCAAAATCAGACAGTTTCGGTTTGTAGCTGTGATCTAGCAATATGTTTTCAGTTTTCAAATCTCTGTAGATCTCAACAGGTTTTGCTTTATTATGAAGGTGTTGTAATCCTTTAGCTGCTCCTGCAACTATCTTCATCCTTGTGCACCAATCTCATCTGCTAAATGGTTACAACACTTTCATAATGAAGCAAAACCTGATGTGATCTACAGAGATTTGAAAATTGCAAATATATTGCTAGATCATGGCTACAAACCGAATCTGTCTGATTTTTGGCTTTCTAAGTTTGGTTCGTACGATGATATGACTCATGTCTCTACTAGAGTTATGGCAACTCAAGGCTATTGCGCACCCAAGTATGCTACTAGCGGGAGGTTGTCGTCAAAATTTGATATCTACAGCGTTGGAGTTGTGATGTTGGAGCTTATTAGTGGACACATAGATGTTAGAGACTCATTCATAGGTCTAAATCGCTTACTTATGAATTGTGTAATGCTCACTTAAGAAAAACATTATTTTTTTTGTTTTTTTTAATCTCTGACCATATATTGTTTTTATGATGACGACCGTTTTGTTGGTTTTTTTACTGGTAAGACAGTTCATGGATAGAAACATAAAGAAGTAGATTCAATACAAGGTCATTACATGTAAGAAACTTTGGAAAAAACTCTCGAGGTGGCGTTTATGTGTATGAGAGAAGACACAAACACTAGACCATCGATCAGTGACGTAGTGTTCGCTCTAGATTACATAGTTGATTGGTTAACAAGTAGAGCAAAGAGAAAGAGCATTGAACGTGGAAGAGGCGTATAATTGGAGAAGAAAGCGACAGTGATACTGAGCTCACCGAAGGAGACGCTGAGGATGTTGAGTGGCAAAGAAAAAGAAGTCAGTGAAAGAGAGATAGAGATCCATCGCTAGGGCTAAGAATTGGGCTGAGAATTTGAGATTATAGTGGCCGAGCAATGAGCCACCAACGTCGAGTCCTCAAAAGTAAATTTGTTCTTAAAGTTTACATTTTTTTTCGTCTTTTTGTCCCAATTATTTATTTCTATGTTTATGTCATCGTGATTTATAACAAATTGAAATATACAGTATGGTTTTTGAGAAATGAAATTTGCAGAATGATTGTAAAAAATGAACTTGTGAATAAGAGTTTCATTGGATGCCCATAAAGCTCACAATTTTACATTGGTTGAATATGTACTACAAAGATATTAAATTATCACAAACGGTTTATGCTAAACAACTTTGACACTTTGTCATGGAGTGGATTGGGCTAACCCATTGCAGACGGCAACCTCAAATAACCCATCTGTGTGGACATCATATCGATTCAAAAGGATGTTTTAACCTAAGTATTAGTATTAAATCTTGATTAACGATGTATAAGATTTTATATTTAGGTTGGCACTCAAAACCCGGTCTAAAAAGAACGAATATGCTATGATGTATATCATAGTACTTATACATCATATGATTTGGTAGATTGCTGATTATGGTGTAAATGGTTATAAGTTAAAGGAATAAATGGAATATATTTAAATGGGATAGAAAAAATGGAATGAAATAAAAATAGAATTTCATTCATTCTTTAACGTTTTTGAAGTTGAATAATTTTTTTAAATAGTTTATTTTTTCTTTGAGGAAGGGATAATTGGAATGATTTTTTATTTTCTTTCATTATAATTGGTACCAATTTTATTGAATTTTGTAGATTTCTCAATTATACATGATTTCATTCATAAAAATTGCAATCATGTTACAGCCATATCTCTTGAGATAGAATCCATCTTTTTGGAACAAGATATCAACAATTACAAAAGCGATCTGTAATGTTTTACACAGTCGCAAGGTTTCTTTAAGATTCCCAAAGAAAGCTAATTTACTAGAAAAAAATGAAAAGTAGACACAGCGTGAGGAAATGGGGAAACTTACTTGTGCCCATAATCAAAATCATATAATAAGATTATCTGGTAGATTCAGAGGTTTTGTGGTAGGAAGAAAATGGATAATGAAAATTAGGATTGACGTTAGTGAGATAAGCTCCCAATAGCAATCCGTTTCAGGTGCGATTATGATTCGAGTGTGAGAGCCATGCGATTAGATAAGATTGTTAATGGAGGTAAGATTGTGAATGAAGATAAGATTTAAGTGTGATAAGGTTACCTTATATTCTCGAATAGCATGCGTTTTAGAAACGATTTGATAGTGATTAGAAAGCAAAATTACCAAAGCAGACATGAGATTAGATAAGATTCTGAATGGAGATAAGATTTAAGTGTGATAATGTTACCTTATATTTTCGAATAGGAATGCATTTTAAAAACGATTTGATAATGATTAGAAAACAAAATTACCAAAATAGACATGCCATTAGATAAGATTGTGAATGGAGATAAGATTAGATTTGATAATATTTATAACAAGATTAATTAGTAACAATGTAATCAAGTTAGAAAGCCAACCTTCCCAAATTATATTAAATATTAAAGTCTTTAAAACCCACTTTCCAAAATTTATAATTAATATCAAGCTAATTACCCTTTAATTTATTTCATTCTTATCTGGTTATGTAAACAAAATCAAAAGATATTTTGAAAAGTAGACACAGCTTGGAGGAAATAAGATAAGATTATCCAGTAGATTCAGAGGTTTTGTGGTGAGAACGAAATGGATAATGAAAATTACGGTTGCCGCCAATATGATATGCTCCCAATGGCAATCCGTTTCAGGTGCGATTATGATTTGAGTGTGAGAGCCATGCGATTAGATAAAGTTGTGAACAGAGATGCGATTCCAGTTGAATAAGGTTACCATATAATTCTTAAACAACAATGCGTTTTGAAAACGATTATAAAATAAAATTATGTAAATAGATATAATCTTGTTGAATATAGAAAAATCTCCGTAACCAAATCTTAAAAGATGAAAGCAAAAGTCCAAATAAGTGAAGCCAAATATTATATGATACTAAAAAGGAGATATACTAGTTAATGAACCTTCGACACTAAACCTGAAACTGTTGAAACGAGCTTCATCCAGGACTTTTTCTATACGAAGTGGAAACACTTAAGCTGAGGCAAGAACCAAGACACTCGAGCAGAACCAAGACCGAAAAGAGAACTACTCCAAGCTCAAAGCAGCAACAACAACGATAAAAACGAGCGCAAGATCAACCTAACAACCCACCAGTTTTTTTGGGTTGGCCCGTTACCAAACGGTATTACTAAGGAGTAAGGATAAATTCAGTATAACTTTCTATATTTGCTAAATAAGTACTAATTTGTATAGGCATACTAAAGTTGACTCGTTAAACGTTCTTACTCGTTGTGAAATATATATAAAACTGCTTATAATCTCTAGAGAAAAAATATACAACTGTTTATAATTTCAAAATCAAACCTAACATATATACCCTTTTCGAGAATGAGTATGAATTGTAGAATATTACCATCAGATGACGCTCTTTTATAAATTGCTTCAATCTAACCAAATACTCTTCATTTAAAAACTATTGAAGGGAAATGTTCAAAAAAAAAAAAAACTATTAAAGGAAATTTAATAAAATAAACAGTTTTTTTTCTGGTGCAACAATAAAATAAAAAGTTCAAAGTTATATCGAAATAAAGCGTGACTACTGCATTTAATAATTAAATAATTTGTTAAAGTTTTTTGTAAAAAATATAATAGTTCCTATGTTGACAAAAATATTTTAATGATTAATAAATATATTAGTTCTTCATAAATATATTAATGCATATACTAAATAGTTTTAGGTGTAACTAAAAGGGTTAGATAATTATTAATTAGTCAAAATATGTTGTTAAAAACTTAAAAACAAAAATTGGTGCGTCATTAGACTCATTACTCTGGCCAAAAATTACGTCAGGTATCAAACTGGAATTTGTGATACGTTAAAGGACTTAATTAGGGTTATCAACTAGCAGGTGAGGAAATTATTTATGAGAGTGTCAACTACCTAACATCACAAACTAACTCATATTTAGTAGTGAAGAATTTAATCTATTAGTTAAGAATACGAAATTCGAATATTTTCAGGGTAATTAAATCATAGTTGGCCATTATGAATGTCTTAAGTAACAAAAAAAATTCAGATTTTCATAAATTTTAAAGATTAGTAAACAGGTTTCGGTATGGTATTTTATCTTAGATGTTCGGGAATGGCGAGACGGAATCCAAACAAGAGAATTGCATAGTCTTGGAAAATTATCCCAAACCGTTGATTGAAATTAAGTCTACCGACATAAATCGTAGATGTGAATCATAAGACAAATTAACTAACCGTAAATACATGAATTATCTAAGGAATGTCGGTAAAAAACGAACTAGAGAGAAAAAATAGAAAAAAATCTGAGCTAGAGAAGGAAAGATAGAGTTGAGCGAGACTGTTACGTATTTTCTTCACATGTAGCCATAATTTCTCTTTTGGTATAACTTTCGATCATTAATCGATTGTTATTCATGTTTATGCTCAAATGTTTTTCAAGTCCATGGCTGAATTATACTCATTGCGTTTTTCAGTTTTCGTGTATGAATGTACTTTATGATTTTTGGTGAATGATGCATGCATAAGTATTTAAGATGTGTCGAATCAGTCTCATGAGTTCAAAGTTCAGTGATGACCGAGATATACCGAATCATGGGTTTAGAAATTGTGATAACCGAACCGGTTTAAAGGTCGTGATGACCGATATGTATCGAATTACATGGAATTGAGTTTCATGTGCTAGTAAATACATAATATCCAATCGTCTGCTAGTACAATATACAAGTGTTTTGAGTTTTTTTGTTGACCATTTAAGAGAAGGAAACAAAATCTCTTCTCCTCTCTTCCACCATTTGTTGACCATTTAAGAGGATTTTAAAGAAAACCTAAATCTCAAAAACCCATAACTACACACAAGACACAACACTCCCCATTTGATCTTGTATGGTCAATCCATTGGCAGTGGACCGACGCTGCACCTTGCCTCTAAGCTTCCTTAGAATTCATAGTGGCATCCTCTCTGGTCTTCGTGTTCTATGTCATGTCAAGTTCAAGTTTTGTTGTGACATTTATTCGGTAAAGATTCTCTTCCCTTTTGCTTTTTTTATTACGCCGCTTAATGGAATCACTTGGGACCAAACCGCCCAAATCTAGTTAAATAAGTACATATAACTAATCCAATATGTCCTGTGGATTGATGAAAGTGGCTAATTTGAAAGTTTTTCGATTTAGAAATGGCTAATTTGGAAGCTAACCGATCTTGGGGTTCTAACACCATCCTATTAACCGATTATTGTTGTTAAATCGCAGAACGTAAAGATGATCAAGAAGGTGAAATGCCCGGTTCTTGTCATACACGTAAGCAAACTTTATATCTTCTTTCAATATCCTCGGCCCTATTAGAATCAAGAAACGTTACTGATCTTACTAATCCTTTGTTACGCAGGGAACAGAGGATGATGTGGTGAATTGGCTACACGGAAACGGGCTATGGAAAATGGCGTAGGAACAACCTCGAGATCTATCCGGACTACATTAGACATCTCTACCGGTTTATTCAAGACATGGAGAATACAACCACCAAGTCTCGTCTCAAGAAGATTTGGCAAGAAATCCGCAGACGAAACGAATCCAAAGGATGTTGTAGCTCCAGACTCTGCAATAGACCAAAATGCCCTCGGTGTCCCAAACCTAGCTGCGATTGCAGCTGCGGTTTCGGCGATTGCGGTTGTTGCAAGTGTTCGTGTCCATCGTTAAAGGGATGTTTCTCTTGCTGCAAGAAACCGAGCTGTGTTGGTTGTTGTTGTTCCTGTCCCAAGTTTAAATGCTTCAGCTGCTTTGGGAAGCCTAAATGTCCGAAATGCCCTTGTTGGAAATGTCTAAAATGCACCGAATCTGAGTGTTCTCGGAGTTGTTGCTGTGCCGGTTGTTTTAGCTGGCTGTGTTGTTGCGGCAGAGGTAAGAGGAAGGAAGGGGAGAGGAGAGGAGGAGCCACGGTGGTAAAGAGTGAAGGGTAATATTGGTATTTCGATATTCTTGTATAGATTTTGTTCAAAGATTCGGTTAAACATTAGGAAGATTCATGGGAACAAGAGAGACTGAGAGATTTGAGGCGAAGAGTTCATTATCATTATCATTCTGAGAAAGAAAAAGAAAAATTAAAAACATGAAATCTTGATTCTTGTTCCAAATCGAGTTGGGCTCGAGGATCTCGAGGATCTCGAATCCAATTACCGATTAATTTGTTTTTCTATAATTCTTATCACTATACACGTAACAAACAAAGTATTAAATTTGGTTGAATTCGTCACCTTTGTTCCTTGACCAAAAAACAACATTTAACACATAAACTTAACATCCTCAATCATTAAACTAAGATGATAAGCAAAGTACAAACGACAGAGTAACATAGCAAATTTAATTGCTTTTGAGTCTAGCTCAGAAACCAAGAATACTCTTCTTCCCGAAGAGGAGACCGTTTCTTCGATATAGAAGAAGGCAAAGTAGAAGACAAACAAAGATTCTTAGATTACTTGGATCTTGCACTTTGGTAAATCTATTCTTGGAGTCCTCTGAAGCCTCTTGAATAATTCAAACACAGCATTATCATGTAATGTATTGTAGTATACTACTAACTGTTCAAGACCCGACATTTTCTTCAAGAAGTGCCTGATCTAGACTATGTCCATCTCTCTGTTGTCATATATGTTTCCAGACATAGTAAATATCTTTAGCAGCTTCACTGGAGAAGATGAAATGCAAGAAGGAATATTCTTGAGGCGTTCCCATCCGCACACGTTCCCACATCGATCGTGATGCTTGTGGTGGAGACCCTGAAGAAGAATAAAAGAAAAGGTTTTAGGGTCGGTCCTAAGATATTTGGAGTCGAATATACGATATTAAAAATCTAGACCATAGATAACACATTAAAAAAAAAAAACAAGCTGCTAAAATACTCAAATTTCCAAATATAGAAAAGGAAACTACATATTTCTTCTTCACAACAAAAGCATACAGAAAAAAACGAATCCCAAAAAATTCAAAAAACTCAGAGACCCCTTTCAAATGTTTCTCAAGTATATGAGCCTTAAAGAGTAAACTGTAACTAATAAACATATATGGTTTAGTGAGTTTTTTTTTTATACCTTTATAAAAAGGGTTTGTAGTTTTGGACAATTCCTGGGCAGACCTGGCATTCCCATCCTATTTTCGGGTTACTTTCGATTGTTAACTTAATCAGATTCTTGAATACCACTCTTACTTCATCCCATAAAACTAAGTACCTGAAACAAAAAACCAAATCATCACTCTCTTGTTGTGATTATTAACTCAAGCTTTGTGGCAGAGCAAGAAATAGTTTGTATATATAGGGGTCAAATGTGTTTGATTTATTTACAAAAAATTATGCATTTTCTTTATCATATAGTCTATATTAATACCTAATATTTTGTACCATCGAACCAAATAGTCATGAAAGTACCACAAAGAAAAACGATACACACGTCAAAAGAGTTAAAAAAAAATATTAAAGTAGTCACCCTAACATAATTTTATGAGGTCATAAATCCTTTTACTTCAAAATTGTAAAAAAAAAATCAACTATATTTTAAAATCTATAGAGGTCAGTTAACCTTATTCACAAGTTCATTTTTCACAATCATTCTGCAAAAATAATTTCTCAAAAATTATTATGTGCTGTATATTTCAATTCATGATAATTAATGATGACATAAACAAAGAACTAAAAAAATTGAGACAAAAGAGTTAAAAAAAATATATAAACTTTAAGAAAAAAATCACTTTTGAAGAGTCGGTGTTTGTGGCTCATTGCTCGGCCTCTGTAATTTCAAATTCACAGCCCAATTCTTAGCCTCAGCGACATCTCTCTCTTTCACTGACTTTTTTTTTTCTTTGCCACTCAACATCCTCGACATCTCTTCTGGTGATCTCACTGTCACCGTCGCTTTCTTCTCCTGTTATATTCCTCGTCCACGTTCAATGCTCTTTCTTTCCATTCTGTTCGTTAAGCAGTCAACTATGTAATCTAGAGCGACCAGTACGTCGCTGATCGATGGTCCAACGTTTGCGTTTTCTCTCTCACACATAAGCGCCACCTCGAAAGACTTCTCCAAAGTTTTTTTTTCATGTAACGACTTTGTATCAATAACATTGGCTCTACCAAATTTTTATGTTTCTATCAATGAAATGTCTTGCCTGTAAAAAACCAATAAAAGAGTCGTCATCATAAAAAAAATCTATGGTCATGAGATAAAAAATAAACAAAAAAGCTAATGTTTTTCTTAAGAGAGCATTACCCAATTTGCAAGTAAGCGATTGTAACCCATAAACGAGTCCCCAGCTCTGCGCCCACTAATAAACTCTAACATCACAACTCCAAAGCTGTAGATATCAGATTTTGACGACAATCTCTCACTAACAGCCTACTTGACGGCGCAATAGCCCCGAGTTCCCATAACTCTAGTAGAGACATGAGTCATATCATCTTCCAGACCAAACTTAGAAAGCCCAAAATCAGACAGTTTCGGTTTGTAGCCGTGATCTAGCAATATGTTTGCAGTTTTCAAATCTCTGTAGATCACAACAGGTGTTGTAATCCTTTAGCTGCTCCTGCAACTATCTTCATCCTTGTGCTCCAATCTCCTAACATCTGCTAAATGGTTACAACACCTTCATAATGAAGCAAAACCTGATGTGATATACAAAGATTTGAAAACTGCAAATATATTGCTAGATCATGGCTACAAACCGAAGCTGTCTGATTTTTGGCTTGCTAAGTTTGGTCCGGACGATGATATGACTCATGTCTCTACTAGAGTTATGGCAACTCAAGGCTATTGCGCACCCAAGTATGCTACTGGCGGGACGTTGTCGTCAAAATTTGATATCTACAGCGTTGGAGTTGTGATGTTGGAGCTTATTAGTGGACGCATAGATGTTGGGGACTCATTCATGGGTCTAAATCGCTTACTTATGAATTGTGCAATGCTCTCTTAAAAAAACCATTAGCTTTTTTATTTTTTTTTATTCTCTGACCATAGATTGTTCTTATGATGATGACCGTTTTGTTGGTTTTTTTACAGGTAAGACAGTTCGTGGATGATTTTCTAGAGAATTGTTGAAGAAAACGTTTCGTTATTTTAATATTCATAACAAGATTAATTAGTAACAATGTAATCAAGTTAGAATGTTAACCTTCTTAAATTATATTAAATATTAAAACCTTTAACGTCCACTTTCCAAAATTTATATTTAATATCAAGCTAATTACTTTTTAATTTATTTCATTTTTATCTGGTTATGTAAACAAAATCAAAAGATATTTTGAAAATTATAATGATATTTACTTATTAATAGATATGAAAAACAATATATATATATAGTTATATTGAATTTTTGTATCATAACTTATTTTTTTTTTTTAAGATTCAAAAAAAAAACTTATTGTAATTTTTAACCATAATTTATTTACTAAAAATATATTTAATGGACTTTTCAAAATTTTGGACTTTGGTCGATGTCCAAACACGGGTTGATGTCCAAGATCACACCTGTAAGGTGTGAGAAAGATGATGGGACATCCCACCTGGAAAGCATTTCTTGACAAATTGAGAACATGATGTTCGTTCAATGGACTGATGGATCAGGAATTGTTTCATGGATTTTGTTTCGAGAGAAATCAATGGCTGTGTAAACTGTGAGGATACGTTCTATTTTCATTTCTATTCCTTTTCTCGTCAAGACAATTGAATCATAATAATATCTCTTGTATCATCCCTCATGTACTTGAGTGATACATCAATGATTTGAAGATGAGGAAACCCTGAAGCAACTTGGGGGATCACATAACACACCATAATTCATTATCATTCTGAGAGAGAGAAAAAAAAATGGAAACGAAGATAAAAAAATGAAATCTTGATTCTTGTTCCAAATCAAGCTGGGCTCGAGGATCTCGAATCCAATTACCGATTCAAATATCAAATTTCTTTTATTTAGTCATCCTTAGCCCTTAACCAAGAAACATTATTTAACACATAAACTTAACATCCTTAATTAGTCTTAAAAAAGAAAAAGCAAAAGCATAAAAACACAAGTCATAATCTTAGATTATAAGAAAAGCACAAACAGCAGAAACATAGCAAACTTAATTGCTTTTGAGTCTAGCTCAGAAACTAAGAATATTCTTCTTCCGGAAGAGCAGATCATTTCTTCGATAAAGAAGAAGACAGAGTAGATGTCAAACAAAGATTCCCAGCGATTACTTGGATCTTGCACTTTCGTGAAGCTATTCTTGGAATCTTCTCAAGCCTCTTGAATAATAAATACACATCAAATTCATATACTGTATTGTAGTTTACGATCAACTGTCCAAGACACGGCATTTTCTCCAAGAAATGCTTGATCTGATCTATGTCCCTCCCGCTGTTTTCATCGATGTGTCCAAACACACTAAATATCTTTAGCACCTTCACCGGAGAAGATGAAAGACAAGAAGGAACATTCTTCAGGCGGTCACAACAGCACACATTCCCACATCCATTGTTATACTTGTGGCCGAGACCCTGAAGAAGAAAAAATGAAAAGCTTTCAAAGTTTAATTTGTAACTGATAAACAAAGATATGCTTGTTTGACAAAAAAAAAAAAAACAAAGATATGCTTTAATGGGTTTTCTTTTATACCTTTATAACAAGGGTTTCTAGTTTTGGACAGTTGTTGAGCAGTCTTGGCAATACCTCCCATCCTATTTCTGGATTACTCTCGATCGTTAATTGAATCAGGTTCTTGAATACTGGTATCCTTGCTTCCCAACATAAAGTAAGTACCTGAAACAAAAACTAAATCATCACTCTCTTGTTGTGATCATTAACTCAAGCTCAAGACTGTTTGCTTTCTAAATTTTTATAAATTGTTTTTATTGGAGGAGTTATTACAAAGTGTCTCAACAATTAAAAATAAATAAATGAAATAGTAAAAAAGAGGATGAGAATCCGTTCTCATTTGAAGAAAAAAAAAGTCATAAGAGATTTTTCACCTATTTGTCATCTTTTAAAAACTAAAATTTAATTTATTATTTAAACTATATTAAAAAATATTCACTGAAAAACTCCTTTTTGAGTATCTCAGATTGCTCTAACAATATTGGAATAAAGAAGGGAATGATATACATACATTAAGTGCTTCGGCAGTTAAGAAAAGTATATGAACATTGCATATCCCCTTAAGAAGTTTCTTGCCCAATCCGACCACATAATCTGCCTCATCACCTTTTAATAACCTTGCACTTGCACTTTGATCTTCTGTTAGTCGAAGACCGATATGAGCTTCGATAAGCGAATCAAAACGGATTTTTGGATACACTTCTGCAATAGTATCAGAATAAGCTAGGTAGACAAGATTCGGAGTATCAAACGACACATCCTGTGGATTCTCATCCATGTCATCACAGAAAAACGTTAGTCTCTTGAGGGTTGTGCTAGAGACAGAGCATGACTCCCAAAAATCCCACTCGAGGTTAATCAGAACTAATTCCTCAAGCACGGGACAACCAGAGAGAAGCTTTGTGAACCCATCATCACCTTCTTCGAAAAAAATTGAATCAAGATAGAGACACTTAAGCTTTGGAAGGAAAACATCTCCCGCCTCCAAGTTAGAGGTGAAACAGCCTCTCGGTCATAATCTCAGCTTAACTAGTGACTTGCTCGGAAAAGCATGGCGGGAAAATATTCCAATTTAGACACGTCTAGATCAAGATTCGATGCGCCACGTGCCAACGCATTGGCCATCCAATGAGTGACACAAGTTGGATCAATACCATCTCCATAACTTAGAGAGATTTTGTCAAGTGTTGCATTCCCTTGCACAGTTTACAAAGCCAACACTCTATCCACAAATTCAACAAAACTTGTGGGAGTCTCTTCATTTGCGTCATCAAAGTCAAAGTTTGTCACAGACTAAAACAAAAAACACCACCTTTACGAGAGAACAGATATGGCAGCAGCTTCTTTGGTGGGAAGGAAAGACAAAATATGGGAAATTAGATGATTTGGTAGATTGCTGATTCTATCTTTTGAGACAGAATCCATCTTTTTGGAACACGAGACCATCAACTACAAGAACAATCTGTATTTTTTTACATAATCATAAAGTTCCTTTAAGATTCACTAAAAAAGCTAATTTACAAGAGAAAAATGAAAAGAAGACATAACTTGGGGGAAATGGGGATACTTACTTGCGCACATAATCAAATCATAAAATAAGATTATCCATCAGATTCAGAGGTTTTGTGGTGGGAAGGAAATGGATAATGATAATTATGGTTGCCGCCAATGTGATATGCTCCCAATGACAATCCGTTTCAGGTGTGATTATGATTCGAGTGTAGAGCCATGCGATTAGATAAAGTTGTGAACAGAGATGCGATTCAAGTTGGATAAGGTTACTTTATAATTCCTTAACAACAATGCGTTTTGAAAACGATTAGAAAATAAAATTACGAATATAGACATAATCCAGCAGAATATAGAGAAATCTCCGGAACCAAAACCCAAAAGATGAAAGTAAAAGCCCAAACAAGGGAAGTCAAATATTATACGATACTAAAAAGAGAGAAGTATAGCCTCTATAAATTAATACTCGATAAATTTATAATCACTATAAATTTATAGATTTTGCTGGTCCCGAGTCGGGCCAGTGTAACAATTAGCAAAATTCGATAAGATAATAAGAAAATAATTTTTTTGACACTCTTATGTAAATATATGGTCCCAATAATAAACTAAATTAGTAATTATACATCTAAGCATATATATATATCTACATATATAACTAAAGTAATATTGTAAAATATAATTAAATTATTGTTTTAAATTTATAAACATTATTGATTTATCTTTAAATTCTTTGATATGATATTTTCTAAATGAATTTTATAATTTTGAAAATGTTTTGTATAGTTTCTTGATGAACGTTAAAAGTTCAAACCGAAAATATCTCTATAAATTAATAGTTTAATAAACTATTAATTTATCGATAAATTAATAACTCTATAAGATAATAAATTTTCGAAGTCCCAATATTATTAATTTATAGAGGTTTTACTGTACTAGTTAATGAACATTCGACACTAAACATGGGACTATTGAAACAAACTTCATCCACGACCTTTTCTATATGAAGTAGAAACACTGAAGCTAGGCCAAGAACCAAGACAATCGAGCATAACCAAAACGTAAAGAGAACTACGCCAAACTCAAAGCAGCAACAATAATGATAGAAACGAGAGTAAGATCAACCTACCAACCCACCAGCTTGTTTGGTTTGGCCCGTTACAAAACGGTATAACTAAGGAATAAGGATAAATTCAGTAGAATTTTCTATATTTGCTAAATAAGTACTAGTTTTGATAGGCATACTAAAGTTGACTCGTTAAACGTTCTTACTCGTTGTGAAATATATAAAACTGCTTAAAATCTCTAGAGAAAATATACAACTGTTTATAATTTCAAAGTCAAACCTAACATATATACCTTTTTCGAGAATGAGTATGAATTGTAGAATATTACCATCAGATGACTGCTCTTTTATAAATTGCTTATATCAAACCAAATACTTTTCATTTAAAAACTATTGAAGGGAAATGTTTTTAAAAAAACTATTGAAGGAAATTTAATAAAATAAACAGTTTTGTTTCTGGTGCAAAAAATAAAATAAACTGTTCAAAGTTATAACGAATTAAAACGTGACTACTGCATTTAATAATTAAATAATTTATTAAAGTTTTTTGTAAAAAATATATTAATGCTTAATTCTGACAAAATATATTAATGATTAATAAATATATTAGTTATTCATAAATATATTAATGCATATACTAATTACTTTTAGGTGTAACTAAAAGGGTTAGATAACTATTAATTAGTCAAAATATGTTGTTAAAAACGTTAAAAAAAAAGTGGTGCGTCATTAGACTCATTACTGTGGCAAAAAAATACGTCATCAAACTGAAATTTGTGATACGTTAGGGTAATCAAGTAGCAGGTGAGGAAATTATATATGAGATGATTTAGCATAAACTATTTGTGTCAACTACTTAACATCACAAACTAACTCATATTTAGCGGTTAAGAATTTACTCTATTAGTTAATTAAATTATAGTTGGCCATCTATGAATGTCTTAAGTAACAAAAAAATTCTAATTTTCATAAATTTTAAAGATTAGTAATTAGGTTTCGGTATATGAATTCTCCGATTTAACAAAAAAAAAATATTTTATCTAGATGTTCGGGAATGGCGAGACGGAATCCAAACAAGAGAATTGCATAGTCTTGGACAATTATCCCAAACCGCTGATTGATGTGAATCACCAGACAAATTAACTAACCGTAAGTACATGAATTATCTAAGGAATGTCGGTAAAAAAACGAACTAGAGAGAAAAAATAGAGAAAATCTGATCTAGAGAAGGAAAGATAGAGTTGGGCGAGACTTGTACGTATTTTCTTCGCATGTGGCCATAATTTCTCTTTTGATATAACTTTCGATCATTAATCGATTATACTCATTGCGTTTATGCTCAAATGTTTTTCAAGTCTATGGCTGAATTATACTCATTGCGTTTTTCAGTTTTCGTGTATGAATGTACTTTATGATTTTTGGTGAATGATGCATGCACAAGTATTTAAGATTTTTATGAATAAATTGGGATTGTCATTTATATTGATTGTGGCATAATAACTTATATGTTCATGAGGATTTCAATTCATCAACATATATCGAATATGAAAAGTTATGATGCAAAAACATAATGATGGAGTTCGAGTTCAAGAGTTGTGAGGATCGAGATGTGTCGAATCACACTCACGAGTTCAAAGATCAGTGATGACCGATATATACCGAATCATGGGTTTAGAAATTGTGATAACTGAACCGGTTTAAAGGTCGTCATGACCGATATGTATCGAATTACATGGAACTGAGTTTCATGTGCTAGCAAATACATAATATCCAATCGTCTGCTAGTACAATATACAAGTTGTTTGAGTTTTTTTTTCAACAATATAAAAGTGATTTATTGTTTAAATTTGAAATCGATATTTTTGTTTTTACAAGTTGCCACCGTTAGTGAAAAAAAAAACAAAAAAGTTGCCATCGTTTCCATATTTGGCCTAATCTTTTTCCTTTCTGGGTCACCTTGTGGACAAGGTCATAGCTCATAACTTAGAGCATGTCAATGTTTAAGCTATTTTGAAAGGTTCTTAAAAAAATCATAAAAAAATCTAAAGCAATCAGAACATGACACATATTAAATGAGTCTATTAAAAAGTTAAGAACCGGTTTTTAAATAAGATACTTAAGAAACTCTTCTTCTTCGTCTCTTTTACTTTTTAATATTTTAATATTTTCTTATTTTTCTTCTTTTTCTTAAGAACCGGTCTTTAACTCTTCTTCTTCTTATTATTTTTTTTTGTTAATAACCTTTTGTTAAGAACCCCATTGAACATGCTCTTATAACTTAGTAACTATTAAATTCCAACAATACCCTTTATATTTACTCGAATTTCCCCATTTCGACCAGCCTCTTCGTGTACTCTTCGGCACACGCGGCAAGGATTAATTCAACACATTTAAATTAATTATTTGATAAATAATAATTTCGAAAAACTAATGTTAATACTATTTACGATTAAGGAAACAAAATCTCTTCTCCTCTCTTCCACCATTTGTTGACCACTTAGGAGGATTCAAAAACCCATAACTACACACAACACTCCCCATTTTATCTTGTATGGTCAATCCGTTGGCAGTGGACCGACGCTGCACCTTGCCTCTAAGCTTCCTCAGCTTAGAAGTGTTGTTCTTCATAGTGGCATCCTCTCTGGTCTTCTATTGGAGTAACTTGGGAAGTAAGATGTGTATCTTGCTCACCGTCTATGAAGTGAAGCACGTACAACCCATAAAAACTATAATGGAACGACTTGAGTAGCAAGATGTTAGTTCTAGCATATTTCTATTATTACTATATTACATTTATGTGTTAGATTTGGATTAGAAAAGTTTACATTATATGGTGTTAACAATATGTTAATGTTAACCACTATATATATGTATTTTATTATCTTGTATGATCAACACAAACAATTAAATAATATATTCCTATTCTATAATAATTCTACATGGTATCAGAGCCTTCGATTTTTGTGGATCAAAGTTAAACGCTTCCGCACTAGAAATCTTGTGATCTCATCTTCAACAGAGATCATGGAGAAACTCACCGGAGGAGATGACATTGAAGACGGTGGAGATGATGATCCACACGATGACGTAGTTTGTGTTCACGTTGGGTTTTATTATAAAAAAAAAAGTTAATGGGTTTTTGGTTTTGTTTTGGTTTAAGTTTAATTTTTGGTTTGAAATTTTATTTCTTATTTGTTTTAGCTAGCACACGTATGATTATCAAGATCTTTGAGGAATTATTAAGTTATAGGGTTTTGGGTTTGCACAATTTTTTATCTTTATTTTTAGATTTATTCTACAGTTTATAATTTCTCAAGATTTTCGGTTTCACCTATTACGGGGGAGTTTGATTTTGGTTTTAGGGATTTTTATTGGAACGCTCATCTTTCGGAAGAGCATATCATTTCTTCGATAAAGAAGAAGGCATGGTAGATGTCAAACAAAGATTCCCAGCGATTACTTGGATCTTGCACTTTGGTGAAGCGATTCTTGGAATCTTCTCAAGCCTCTTGAATAATAAATTCACAGCAAATTCATATACTGTATTGTAGTTTATGATCAACTGTTCAAGACACGGCATTTTCTCCAAGAAATGCTTGATCTGATATATGTCCATCCCGCTGTTTCCATTTATGTGTCCAAACACACTAAATATCTTTAACACCTTCACCGGAGAAGATGAAAGACAAGAAGGAACATTCTTCAGGCGGTCACAACAGCACACATTCCCACATCCATTGTTATACTTGTGGCCGAGACCCTGAAGAAGAAAAAATGAAAAGCTTTCAAAGTTTAATTTGTAACTCATAAACAAAGATATGCTTGTTTGACAAAAAAGAAAAAAAAACAAAGATATGCTTTAATGTGTTTTCTTTTATACCTTTATAACAAGGGTTTCTAGTTTTGTACAGTTGTTGAGCAGTCTTGGCAATACCTCCCATCCTATTTCTGGATTACTCTCGATCGTTAATTGAATCAGGTTCTTGAATACTGGTATCCTTAAGCAAGTACTCTTATGTTGTGATCATTAACTCAAGCTCAAGGTTGTTTGCTTTCTAATTTTTTATAAATTGTTTTTATTGGAGGAGTTATTACAAAGTGTCTCAACAATTAAAAATAAATAAATGAAATAGTAAAAAAGAGGATGAGAATCCGTTCTCATTTGAAGAAAAAAAAGTCATAAGAGATTTTTCACCTATTTGTCATCTTTTGAAAACTAAAATTTAATTTATTATTTAAACTATATTAAAAAATATTCACTGAAAAACTCCTTTTTGAGTATCTCATATTGCTCTAACAATATTGGAATAAAGAAGGGATTGATATACATACATTAAGTGCTTCGACAGTTAAGAAAAGTATCTAAACACTGCATATCCCCTTAAGAAGTTTCTTGCACAATCCGACCACATAATCTGCCTCATCACCTTTTAATAACCTTGCACTTGCACTTTGATCTTCTGTTAGTCGAAGACCGATATGAGCTTCGATAAGCGAATCAAAGCGGATTGTTGGATACACTTCTGCAATAGTATCAGAATAAGCTAGGTAGACAAGATTCGGAGTATCAAACGACACATCCTGTAGATTCTCATCCATATCATCACAAAAAAACGTTAGTCTCTTGAGGGTTGTGCTAGAGACAGAAAATGACTCCCAAAAATCCCACTCGAGGTTAATCAGAACTAATTCCTCAAGCACGGGACAACCAGAGAGAAGCTTTTTGAACCCATCATCACCTTCTTCGAAAAAATTGAATCAGGATAGAGACACTTAAGGTTTGGAAGAAAAACATCTCCCGCCTCCAAGTCAGAGGTGAAACAGCCTCTCGGTCCTAATCTCAGCTTAACTAGTGACTTGCTCTTTAAGAGGAAAAGCATGGCGGGAAAATATTCCAATTTAGACACGTCTAGATCAAGATTCGATACGCCACGTTCCAACGCATTGGCCATCCAATGAGTGACACAAGTTGGATCAACACCATCTCCACAACTTAGAGAGAATTTGTCAAGTGTTGCATTCCCTTGCACAATTTGCAAAGCAAACACTCTATCCACAAATTCAACAAAACTTGTGGGAGTCTCTTCATTTGCGTCATCAAAGTCAAAGTTTGTCACAGACGCAAACAAAAAACGCCACCTTTTCGAGAGAATAGATGTGGTAGCAGCTTCTTTGGTGGTAAGGAAAGATAAAATATGGGAAATTAGAGGATTTGGTAGATCGCTCATTCTATCTCTTGAGACAGAANCCAACGCATTGGCCATCCAATGAGTGACACAAGTTGGATCAACACCATCTCCACAACTTAGAGAGAATTTGTCAAGTGTTGCATTCCCTTGCACAATTTGCAAAGCAAACACTCTATCCACAAATTCAACAAAACTTGTGGGAGTCTCTTCATTTGCGTCATCAAAGTCAAAGTTTGTCACAGACGCAAACAAAAAACGCCACCTTTTCGAGAGAATAGATGTGGTAGCAGCTTCTTTGGTGGTAAGGAAAGATAAAATATGGGAAATTAGAGGATTTGGTAGATCGCTCATTCTATCTCTTGAGACAGAATCCATCTTTTTGGAACACGAGACCATCAACTACAAGAGCAATCTGTAATTTTTTACACAATCATAAAGTTCCTTTAAGATTCACTAAAAAGCTAATTTATTAGAGAAGAATGAAAAGTAGACACAGCTTGGAGGAAATGGGGATACTTACTTGTGCACATAATCAAATCATAAGATAAGATTACCCAATAGATTCAGAGGTTTTGCGGTGTGAAGGAAATGGATAATGATAATTAGGGTTGTCGTCAATGTGATATGCTCCCAATGGCAATCCGTTTCTGGTGCGATTACGATTCGAGTGTAGAGCCATGCGATTCAAGTTGGATAAGGTTACCTTATAATTGTGAACAGAGATGCGATTCAAGTTGGATAAGGTTACCTTATAATTCCATAACAACAATGCGTTTTGAAAACTATTAGAAAATAAAATTACGAATATAGACATAATCTCGTAGAATATAGAGAAATCTCCGGAACCAAAATCCAAAAGATGAAAGTAAAAGCCCAAACAAGAGAAGTCAAATATTATATAATACTAAAAAAGAGAGATACTAGTTAATGAACCTTCGACACTAAACATGAGACTGTTGAAACGAACTTCATCCACGACCTTTTCTATATAAAGTAGAAACACTGAAACTGAGCGAAGAACCAAAACACTCGAGCATAACCAAAACCGAAAAGAGAACTACATCAAACTCAAAGCAGCAACAAAAATGATAGAAACGAGCGCAAAATCAACCTACCAACCCACCAGCTTGTTTGGTTTGGCCCGTTACAAAATGGTATTACTAAGGAATAAGGATAAATTCAGAGAATAAATTCTATATTTGCTAAATAAGTACTAGTTTTGATAGGCATACTAAAGTTGACTCGTTAAACGTTCTTATATATTCGTTGTGAAATATATAAAACTGCTTAGAATCTCCAGAGAAGAAATATACAACTGTTTTTAATTTCAAAGTCAAACCTAACATATATACTATTTTCGAGAATGAGTATGAATTGTAGAATATTACCGTTAGATGACTGCTCTTTTATAAATTGCTTATATCAAACCAAATACTTTTCATTTAAAAACTATTGAAGGGAAATGTTAAAAAAAAACTATTGAAGGAAATTTAATAAAATAAATAGTTTTGTTTCTGGTGCAACAATAAAATAAACTGTTCAAAGTTAATTATAACGAACTAAAGCGTGACTACTGCATTTAATAATTAAATAATTTATTAAAGTTTTTTGTAAAAAATAGATTAATGCTTAATGCTGACAAAAATATATTAATGATTAATAAATATATTAGTTATTCATAAATATATTAGTTATTCATAAATATATTAATGCATATACTAAATAGTTTTAGGTGTAACTAAAAGGGTTAGATAAATATTAATTAGTCAACAGATGCTAGATGATGTCACTACAAAAAATCATGTGTGTTGTATCATTTATTTTATTTGTTAATATTATTTATTGATTGATGCAAATTCAGTTGCATCATTTAATTAAATGACCCTGGAAGTGGTGACTCTAATCATTTACATCAGTATTATTTGATTGATGTTAATATGTATCATTTGTAATAAATGATATTAATATTTACATCATTTAAAATAAATGATATTAGTATTTTGCATCAATTAGAATAAATGATATTAAAATTTGCATCAGTTAGAATAAATGATATTAAAGACTAAAGTTTACATCAGTTTATAAATGGTATCTCGACGTACACCATGTTGTCGGCGCTGACGAAGAAGACAGAGGAGCAATACAAGACCTTCAAGACGCTGGCAACAGAGAGTCAAACCCAGAGCCAACGCATCGGAAGCTTAGGCCCGACAATGAATCCACCTGAAAAGTTCAGAAGACTTGGCCTCAACCGCGCTCAACTTCTAGACTCCAGGAGCGACTGGCAGGAGGCCTAGGGTATCAGGAGGTCTTCGGCCGCAACCTGCCTCCGGAGAACAGATGCCTACAACTACAAGGTCAAACGTCACCGAGCCACCACGGTTGATCCAAAGAGGAGCCAACTAGCGGAGGGACCAGCAACGAGATCGAGTTTTCGGTGAGCCCACTGACGAGTAGGTGTCATCGACGATGACAAAAGGAATCCAAACTGATGGAGGCCCGACGTAACCTAACACTACTCTCACCGCGGCAACGAACCAGGATTCCAGAAGAAGGGTTCGGCTTGGATCAGAACCAACACTTAACTGAAGAAGAGGAAAACCTCTTATGGGTCGAGCATACGCAATACTCCGATGAGCCCCGAATGACAAACCAAAGCCATTTTGCCGAGCTAAGCGATACAAACAGAGTCGACGGTCTTGGCAAAATCTGAGCCTATTTGGCTAGAGAAAACGCCAAGTAAGAGCTATCAGATCACAAGTTCACAAAGTAACCAACGCAGCACTGGAGATAGATCTCATTTTAGAGGAGACCCAGAAGACGCCATTCATGATGCACATCATCGAGTCAAAAGTGTCCAATCCAGAAAAGATTCGAGTTCCAATCTACGAAGGGATGACCAACCCGAAGGAACACATCAGAGCGTTTCGCGTTGCAATGGGATGAGCCATCTTTAGATAAAATGAGCAATGGGACCAGCGAACAGATGGAGGCACAGGTGAAAACGTCGACGAATCGATAGGCGTAACGTCCATTGAAGGAGGATTACCCGAAGAGGATCCGACACAGTCCAAGAATAAAGCTCATGCAACCCTCGCCTCGGCCCCAGGAGCAAGTATTGCTGAAGAAGAGATCGGCTCAGAACAAAATCGATATTTAACAGAGGAAGAGGAGAACCTCCTGAAGGTACGAAAGATGTCATACACCGATGAACCGAAAGCAACAAGGCTGTCTCAATTCATCGAGCCACATGAGACTAGCCTGCCGAAGTGACGAGCCCAATAAGATCTGAGCCTCTCTAGCTCAAGCATCAGCCGAGGAGAAGGCCGACCCCCCTCGATTGTGATAGGGCTCAGGTTTTCTCCTAATAAAACTACTGCAAGTGCACAGCAAATGCAATCGTAGTATAAGGGGTATCGAAATCCCAAGGGAAGTAGATGCTACACTAAGGTTTCTAAGTTCGAATTATGCTAGGTCGAATTATGTGAAATTAAAACTAAGTAATTAAAACAAGTAAATAAATCGGATTAAGATGGGTTTAAAGTTCAGGAGACTAAGGCGCTAGGCAATGATAATTATCAGGTTGAATCCAAGAATACAGAATCTAAGTCTATTAGGGATTTATTAAGAACAGTCTAGAACTCGAAACTCTAAGTTAAAACCAATCAACTCTCGTTGCAGAAATTATCTGATAACATGCATATTTTACCCGTTTTTACTATCATAAGTGAGTGCTTTAATAAGCATTTCACTAAGGTTTTGATGCATAAACACTAGATTTCGAGTATTTGGTTGTTCAAGACTCTTTTCAGGTAATCTTAGCAAAAGACGCATATTTTGGAGCAAAATGGACAATTTCGGAAACAGTGCCCGAGGACAGAAGTTCAACACCAATGAAGGCCTTCCCACCGCGAGATCAAGCTCATATTTGGAGACAAGGTAGCCTTATCAGCTGTCTTTCACCTCGAAGTGGTTTGAGAGCAATCCCACGGTTGGATCTCAAGTTATGAAGGAAGCAAGAAGGTCCGTCAAGCACCCGGAAGGACGAGCTGGCCGCGCCACGGCCAAACCAGACGACCAGTGGCTGCGCCACGGCCAGTCGCTCGCGCGGCCAGGCCACTCACGGATTCCCGAGACCATTTGAAGCCCAACTTAAACCCGCAGCCGTCTTATGCAAGCCAAGACCTAATCCACGACCTAGGGCACTTGAAGACCTATATATACTCGACCTTTAGGGGTTTTTAGGGCATCACCACTTAGCATCACGAAATTCTCTTGTTACAAACATCTCTTGGCGGCCGCGAATCTTTGATTCGTGGTTTCCACTTTGTTCTTTGAGGGAGATTGATTTGTTCTTGAACCCTCTTTTATTTTAATCGATTTATACAAGTTATGCATTCATCAATCACGTTTTCTACTTCTTCTTTTATGTCTGAGTAGTTTACTTTCGTTGGGTGTTCTTTAAGGGGATCTATGGGGAATTTCATTAACTGTTGTTGAACCGATTGTTTAGGCCGAAGATTAGGATTTTCTGTCTCACCTTATTCGTTCTTATTGCATGAGTCTGGCGTCATGAACTATATTCTGATCGCAGGGTCTTGAGAACGACGAATGTCCTGAATCTCAGATCTAGAC
>JAHZTW010000005.1:22628562-22646289 GCA_020283515.1 Alliaria petiolata | reverse complement strand
AACACAAATCATGACTGAAATAAATTGCAAAAAAAGAATAGAGAATGATACAGGGGTTCGAAATCTGGCTCAGATGAGTTAGAATTGTCTCCCCAAAAGCTCAGGATCAATCTCTCTCTAAGTCTCAAAAACAGAAAATAATGATAAGGTATTAGGCTAAACAATGCCTGAAAACTATTTATAGAAGGGGATTTTTCGTCCAGGGGCAGACTTGTAATTCTTCAAAACTTGGGATGATTTCCGTTTTGTAATGGAAATCTGATCAGCGAGTCGGTCTTCATTGGTGTCGATCGACACCTTGCGTGTAAATCCACTCTCTTGACTTCATCACTTCGGCTGCTTCTCCAAAATGCTTCAAAATGTTTCATATTCTCCCATTTAGCTCCAAATGCTCTCCATCCTGTAAAGACTCTAATATGACTCTAAAACTAACAAAAGACTCTATAAAAACACTTATATCATGGTCCAAAATTGGGTAAAAACCATGATATATCAGATTGGTCCAGAGAGGAGCCGACAACATGCATAACCAGCAAGTAGGTTTAGGTTCGTGTAATAACACTGATGGAACAGCAGCTACTATGACCAATAACGGAGACCGAGCCAAGATAGATCTAGCTCATAGCCAGAATCAAGTCGATGCGACATTCGTCTCAACTCTAGATGAAGCAAGAACTATCGAAGCAGAACTATCGAAGCAGAACTCAGCTCGGAACTAAACGGACATATGACGGAGGAAGAAAAAAAATCCTATTGATAGAAGAGATGGAGTACGCCGACAAACCCGAGATGACGAGCCGAAGACAATTTGCCGAGCTGCAAGAGATGAGTCGAGCGCGAACCGACAAACTTGACGAAATCTAATCCTTTCTAACTCGAAACACAGCCAAGCCGCCACGATCGACTCAAGCAGGAATTGGCGGCGAAAGAGACCAGTAAGCAGAAGTGGGGTCGGGTTCGAATAATGTCAGATCGGCAGCTTTTACGATCACAGAATTAAGCCGAGCCAAGGAAGACCCAACTCATGTCCCGAATCAAAGTATTGAATAGCAAGTTGATGAAACATTCACCTCGGCATATGGAGCGAAGACCGCCGAAGGAAGATAAATCTCTTGTGGATCAAACATGCACAATACGCCAACGAGCCAAAGACGATGAGTCGAGGCAATTTTGCTTAGCTGCAGGAGATGAGCCGATCCCGAAGTAATGAACTTGACGAAATCCAAGCCTACCTGGCTCGGGCAACAACTGAATTCAGAGCCGTCCGATCCCAGGTGCCCAAGGCAACTAGCTAGGCACCAGAGATAGATGGTATGATGGAGAAAAGAGAAGAGGCGAGCTAGAGATGCGTAGATCAGACACACAGGTGTACAAGGAAGCGTGATGAGGAGCTCGGACAAAATATCATCTTTGAATCCATCTGAAAAGCAGACTCCACTTACGAATTGTTTAAAACTGAATGAACAACCCCCTCGACAAACAGCGACAAAGACTGCAAAATATTTTCCACGAAATGCGACAAATGTCAGCGCCACGCTCCGACGATTCACCATCCAACTGAGCTTTTATATTTAATCTCACCATTTACCTGTTTATGCGATAGACAATGGACATCATCGGAGCGCTGCACCGGTCGAAGCAAAAAAGATTTATGCTAGTCTGAACCGAATACTTTTCCAAGTGGGTTGAAGCAGATTCCTATGCTAGCATTAATGACGCCCAAGTCGAGAGTTTCGTACGGAAAAATACCATATGTCGACACGGAGTCCCACACGAAATCATCACTGACATCGACTCTCAATTCATTTCAACTCGCTTCGAGACATTCTGTGAAAAGTGAAAGATAAGGCTAAGCAAATCCACGCCCTGTTATCCGCAAGGAAACAGACAAGCAAAAGCAGCAAATAAGACTATCCTTGATGGATTTAAGAAGCGGCTCGACGCCAAGAAAGGACGCTAGGCCAACGAGCTGGAAGGAGTCTTGTGGTCGCAACGAACCACCCCACGGCGAGCCACATGCGAGACACCCTTTGCCCTTGTTTATGGAACACAATGTGTAATCCCTTTCAAAATAGAGTTTCCTTGAGTCCGACAAAGACTCCTCTCTTGCCAAGAAGATCTAAATCACCTTATGCTCATGGACGACCTAGACCTAGTCAATGTTAGACTCGATCAAGAACTCATCAGAATTCAAAACTACCAACAAGCTACCGCTAAGTACTATAACTCTAATGTCCGAAGCCGGAAATTCAACGAGGGAGAACTTGTCCTTCGAAATTTCTTCCAGAACAATGCTAAAAGAAACGTGGGCAAACTGGGGGCTAATTGGGAAGAACCTTATCGAGTAACCAAAGTAGTCCGACCGGAAGTGTACGAGCTCGTCAACAACGCAACCAACGTTCCAGTACCATGATCATGGAACGCAACACACTTAAATAAGTACTATCACAAGATCTTATTTCTCGTAAATATGAACTACGGGGCGGCTTGATGAGTTCGACGTCACATTCATAGCTCAAAGTTAACAAGCCGACGATGTGGTGCAACCCACGAGGCATGACTTGTGCTATGGCTAACGAATATTTCCACAAGTATTGCAGAATCAACCCCGGGATCGAAAACCACAATTGACACATGCAAAAGAAGCTCTCATACATCCTAAACTGGTTCTGCTTTGGCTTGTTTGCTCGATCTGTTGGAGACATGAGCACAAACTCGATCGCCTCGCTGATTCCAATGCGATTCCTTAAGTCTAGTAGACTCTTCTCTATCGATAGACCTGTGCATTCGGATACTCGTTCGGATACGGGTCGGGTTTATCGGGTGTTGGTTATTTTGATTTTATGCTATAAGCCCCATTCATTTATTTTTGATTTTCGGGTCGGGTTCGGATCAGTTTATGGTAGGTTCGGGTCCGATTGTGGGGATTAGTCGGAGAGATCCTCTAGGGTTCTTTGATCCATCCTCATCTTATTTCGGTCTGATTTATATCTCTCTAGTCTCTACCGTCCGTCCAGCCGACACCTTTTTATTTGTGAGCCTTGAGGTCTCATTTATACTTCTTCTGGCGGGATTCCTATTGGCTACACGAGCCCCGTCAATTAGGCCTGCAGCCTACAGGGTTGGTCAACAACCCTGACGCCTGATTCCTGCCATGACTTGAAGTGTCCGCCAAACCTCATCTGAAGCCTACCGGGACACGTTCGATAGGGGCCATGTTGAATAGGTCCATCAGCTGACGTGGAACCTTCTGATTGGTACTACAACAAATATGGGTATTGATAGCAGAGGATTAACGTTATGTTATGGTTATTATAGCGTTTTCATGAATGCTATTAAAAGAGACGCTATATACGATAGCGTTTTTGAGCCGGCGCTATCGTAGGGTATCCTATAATAGCATCTTTATAATGTTATATTACAATTATTAATAACACATCGACCGTGCTATATTTAATTATATAATAGTACTTTTAGGTTGCTATATATAAATTAAGCGTAGCTCTCTTTTCTTGCTATGATTTAATTTTCAGTAGCTTTATGTTAGTGCCACTTGATTAATTCTCGTAGGATAGGTGTTGAGCTTTTATTATGAGTTACTAAGTGAGTGTACCATGACTTCATGTGTCTGCTATAACGATCAATTAGGTTGCTCTTCTGATTACTATAAACCACGTCTATACAGCATATTCACATGAAGTTACAATTTAAAAAGAGAAACCTGTAATGAAGCTGAAATTGTATTCCATAATTGAAAATATCAAACATTGTCGTCATAATTCCCAACAAGGAGCATACAATTCAATGTCATAATTCCCTAACAAAGAACACAAGTCATCATTTGCCACAACAACAAGAGTAGAAGATCATACGATTCTTACTTGACATCAAATGATGACAACTTTGTCTTCAGGCCATGCTATAGTGGTTCCAATAGCATCCTCCATACACTCAATTGCATAATTAGGCCTCCAAACCTTGGCATCAGGCACCTTCACTACATCAATCCACCCACGGACTGCATTATGACCCAAGGGAACAAAACGCACTAACTGGTCTGGGTTGTTTGAAGACCAGCGTCCTTCTGCAACAATCCTCTTCTGACCGGTAATGTCCAGCAGTCTGCACTTCTGATCTTCCTTGACAATCCGTTTTGGAGAAGTATGCTGCATAGTATAAATAATACGTAAGGGTTACCAAATACATCACTGATAACGATCATGACATATTCTATAAGTAACAAAAACATTTAAATTTACCTGCTGAGAGGAATTTGAAGGAGATTGTGAAAGTGGTTTTGAACTCTTCACAGGAGCTGCTGGAGTGAGTACTTGTGACTGCGTACGAGGAGATTTGTAGGTGGCGCATCTGTATTTAAATCTTCAAATAAAAATCTGTTGACTGGCCATGCTACAAACGACTTCAAAGAGTCATGAAGATTTGAGATTTCTTCTGTTGGCCGCCAAAGAAATGTCTCAGGTTCATTAACCGCATCCACAAAAACTTTAATGGCATTTGGTCCAAGAGGAAGGCCATTCACCAAAGCTTTGGGATCACGAGTCTGCCAACGGCCTTCGGCTACATGTTTATCATCATTTGATAGCCAATGTAGAAGTTTGCACTTGTTCATGAAAGTTGTGTTTGGGCTCTGTTAAACAAATAAATCAAATATAGAAAAACATTACTAGATTTAAGAACACTAAAACGTATATATCAAATCCTAACTACAATCAATCAAATGAGGCGCTGATTAAGAAAACCTTACCTTAGACGGAATGTCTTATGGTTCTAACTCATGCTCAATAACAACAACACAATCATGAGGCCACGCAATAGTTTCTCCTACAGCTTGATAAATACTAAACATATTTGGTGCAGCTCTCCAAAGAAATGCATCTCCTTCAAGAGCCGTCTCAACCAACACCTTCACTGAATTAGGACCCAACGGTACATTGTTGACGAAGTCCATATGATCAAAATACAGAATACGACCCTCGGCTACTTTGAATTCAGAGCCAAACCAATCAAACATAATGCACTTAGGCTGTGCTTTTTGGTTTACACTCTACAAATATTATTGAAAAAATAGTTAGAATCCGTTAACTTTCAGTACCAGACATCAACTAATCTAATTATACACTAACACTTACTCTTGGTGATGAATTTTCACCCACTTCCGAAAATTGACACTGTAATTTGACAACAAATAAAACATGTTACCATTTTTCATAGACCATTAATATAATGACACTTACACATACACACTTACTTGACTATTCAGTTTCGCAAGAGCATCTTGTAATTCATTGACCTGCTGCTACAACTGAACTTGGGCATGAATCTTTTGATATCCCATATCAAAAGATTTCAGAAACTTCTTGACATCATAAGTTGATGTGTGCAGAACATTGTCTTCAAGTAACATTTTTGGCAAAGTTTCCAGTAAATCATCGAAGCTCTTGTCTGACCAGCCATTCTGAGTCTTTATCCGAAACAGTGTAACTGTAGCTGATAGCTTGCTATGATTCACACACGTTGGATACAATGGCATTTCAGCTTCTGCAAGTTCTTCTTGCCTATCCTCACCCTCAGCAGCCTCGCATAAATCTGAACCCTTACAAGTTAAATCTTCATCAGACCATTTTGCAGCTTCGTATAAACCCATAATCTCAGCATTCCACACTCTATCTTGACCATCTACTACAGCAACAGAGTTATCTTCTCCATGGTGAAACCAATCAGTCCGTCTCTTGTAAGTCTCATCCACTCCATTTATAACTAAATGAGACACAACCTCGTTGCATGTATGGCGCTGTAAATTGCGGCATCCAGCGTATGGACATATTATCTTTCCATTAACTGCTAATTTGGCACTAACAGCTTTAACAAAACCCCGAGCACCACTCTCGTATGCAGAATCAACTCTTGAGTTCATGTAAAACAAAAGTAAAAGAAAAAGACATAAGTATCACAACAATGGTCCAAATGCATAAACAGAACACTTTTAACAATTGTACATACCTGCATAAATGCACCCATGCCTTGTCCAACATTTTTTTTAACAATCCTAATTAGGTCCCTTGACACAGTTCAAACAGCACATGATACAAGCAACAATGACCATAAGGTAAACATATTTTCTACAATCAATCACGGAGACACTGAAACTACAAAAGGCGAAGATGTCGATAGATGTGTCTAACCTTTATAGTGATTGTGTTCTTCCCCCGAAATCTCAGAACTTAGATTCCAAATTTTGTGTACTTGTGAACCCACACCTGTTAACAAGAACCTGTAATTATTGTCCAAATACAACAACCAACGAAACACAATGCTGTCTATTGCTACTATGAACTCACTTTGAACTCACCTTAAGACCTTGAAAATCTGGGATTGATTTCGGAGTTGAGGAAAGCTGATGCGAATTACGAGAGTAAGAGAGATCGAATCGAGATGGCGAGCAATGGAGTCAGCGGAGATGGTGAGCAATGGAGTCGGCGGAGATGGCGAGAGATCTAGAAGATGAACTCGACGGAGATGGCGAGAGATGGAGAAGATGAACTCGACGGAGATGACGAGCAAAGCAGTCGGCGGAGACGGCGATAAATGGAGTCGGTGGAGATGGCGAGAGATATAGAAGATGAACTCGACGGAGATGGCGAGAGATGGAGAAGATGAACTCGACAAAAAAAGGTAAAGGTTTTGTCTTTTTTTTTCCTTCTTTATTTTGTCTTTTTTTTTTGCATACTGCTATCAAAAGTAATGGTTTTGCTCATAGACCGCGAAAATGCCTTATTTTTTTCTAAGTGTTGGCGCTTACTCATAAAATTAAGGCGAAATCACGTGTTTTTAGTTTCTGCTTATTGATTTTTGGGCATAGCATTACTGTAATGCTATGATTCTAATTTAAAAACTCCCATTTCAATTTTAATAGCAGTTACAGAAATTGTGCTATTATAATGTGCTACCAATACCCATATTTGTTGTAGTGTGGCGTTTCGGAAATTGGTCCCAACAATTATCCTCGACTCCCTGATTCCTCTATGAGAGGGCACAAAGTTGAATTTCGATCGTCTCTGTTTCTATAAAACATAAGCAAGTTTTCTTTTTAGACCCGAAGGGTTTGGCGCGGGGCCAGATTAGACGAGGCCTATCCCGATTGGCAGCACATACCGGGAGAGAATGAACTGTGACGGGATTTGTAAATAATGAAATTGAGTTTTCATAGAAACAAGTGACTTGCCTGCGAGGGAGCTCTTCCCAGAGGAATTTACTCGCATCGCTTTGCTGGCGCTAGGCGACGGAAGCATCTTCCTCCCCTATTGACTTTATAGGAATGGTGCTACCTCGATTCACCGTGGGGATCGAGACGAGACATCGGTGATTAGGTGACACCTGCCCAAGAACCACGAGGGATCGAGACGAGACATCAGTTATCTAGTCTAAAGCCATTCCGGCATACTTACACTTCTTCATGATGACCGTGGGGATCGAGACGAGATATCGGTTATCATGTGTCCTCTAGATCCAACTATAAAACCTCAGGAAAAAAAAAAAAAATACACCATTTGAATATGTGAAATGAAATTGGTGGAATACTATTCAATAAGATAAATATTTTATATTTTCAATGTTTTCAATATTTTGTTTTAATAATTAATATAATTTATATTATAATTTTTAATAAAATGTTCTTCAAATATTATTTTTAAAAATCATCTATCCAAAAGTTATTTAACTACTTCACTAATTAATCAAATTTTTATATTATTGTTTATTACCCATTATATTAATTTTAATTATTAAATCGTATAGTTTTTAATTATTCCACAAATTAATTTTTTCAGTTATTCTACTAATAAAATAATAAAAAATTTAAGTCTAAAAAGGTAGAATCCATCAAAAATTATCCGAGAAGCTAATAAAATAATAAAATTACCTAGATTCGATCCAAAATCTACTCCAAAAATTTGAATATCTAAGGGAGTCGAATCTGGAGCCGGATAGTAAAATCTCAGATCCATCAAAAATGGATCTAGATCAGAATATATTGATTCTAAGATCTCCCCAAAAACAAATGTGAAATCTCAAAAACACGATCGAAAAGTGTTTTCTGATGGCTGACGCTCAAATCAGTTAACAATTGAAGAAAGACTATGAAAATAATGTTTGATACCATAAACAATCGGAAATTAGAAATAATTGTTAAATTAAAAAAAAAATATTCTGTTATTTTAAAAATAGAATTGTAAATTGAAATTTATAACATGATAAGTAAACACTCAAATGAAAATTTTAAACTCTTAAAGATATATTCTTATTTTATTTTCGTCATTATTTAATTTATAAATATTTTCTCTGCTACCATTTATGATTCTTTGTTTGTTTTGGACTTTATATGTTGCAATAATGAACTAAAAGGTTAGGATTAATAGAATAATCCAACTAAAGGTTCATGGTAGAACAATAGAATAGTACGTAAGAGGTTGCGTACGGTAGTCGGTAGCGATGCGTGGGAGGATTGGTTTATGGATGCTCTCTTGATAGTCACTGATTGGGGCCTTATATACTTCTAAACCTCAGATTTAAAGAAAATCTCTAATGGAAGAACTTGTAATGCTTCCTAAGAACATGTTCTCGTTTATCTTCGCGGGAGACTTCATGGTCTTCGAGGCGAGAGAGAGAGTAGAGCGTTTTGTGAGTGATGAGAGATAAGCTCGCTTCGAGGGTGAAGAATCATCTTGATCAAATATCAAATCAAGGATCGCTGCATCTGGTGGTTTCTCTCCGACCAATGATCGTTTTTGTCCAATGTTTCTCATCTTTACGGTTAGTGATAATTTCTCTCCGATGTTTATCGTTTGATTTGATTTGGTAGTTTGTGATCTGCGTTAACTCGAATCTGATCGGAATTGCTGATTCTCGGCTGTGTGTGATTGTTGTTTCTGATTTTCCACTTGGTTTGATCAATTTAGCTTACGAGGGAACGTATTACGCAGGGAAAACAAGAGAATTGGTGTTGGTGTTACCAAATTCTTCGCTGAATTTGAACTCGATCCGGAGCTTTTTTTTCTGGTAACAAAACAAAAGCGTTGTTTTCGTTCTTTGATGCGTTGTCTAAGACGTAAGAATCTTTTTGTTCTTATTTCGGATAGATGATTGTGATTATATGTTATCGTATAGGGGTTTGTGTTGGTGTTAAAATTGGTTTAGCAACATTATATAAGAGGTTTATATGCCTTCTCGATACATCGAATAGGAGAAATAGAGATGCTTAAGGAACTGCTTTCNCAATAATATTAAATATGGTAACTGATTTCAACAAATTTAATATAAATATTTTGTATTTATTTTAGCATCGGTTTTTAGAAATTTCAAAAAGTGATGGTAATGATATTTTAGCATCACTTTCTAATTGATACAAATATTTGAGTTAACGTCACTTATAACAACTGACCTCAATCTCATGTTTTAGTGTCACTTATGATAATTGACCTTAATCTTATGTTTAGCATCACTTATGATAATTAGCAACATTAAAAGAAATGATTCTAAAATATAATTATAAGTCATTTATAAAAGTGATGCAAAATAAATTTAGCATCATTGAATTTGGCATCACTTTTAAGAGTGATGCTATAATTCTTGCATCACTTTTAAAATAATGCTAACTTTAAAAATAAATGATGTTAAACACAATGATTTTTATAGTGTTTATATGCCGATCAGTTACATCTGTTTCGAACTAAAGTTCTCTTGGACATGCCTCTATTTAACTGAACTTAGCAATACCAAGAGAAGCTTGGAGAGGGATAGTACCCAATAATAGTTATTTCTTTGATATAGGTAAAGGGACTCTTCATCTTATTGTTTCTATGTTTCAATATATTTGTTCACTTATAGACTCCGTTGTTGGTTTTGTTGGTTTAAGTATCTAGCTGTTTGACAAAAAAAAAGTATCTAGCTGTCATGGACTACACTCTATACCGCTTATTCTCGACAAGGATTTGGTGAATCACATACTTTTTGACACAATCCATGTAAATGAAGAGGTCCCAAAGAGTCATGGATACCTATTTTCTCACCATAGCTAATCCATGTACGTTTCAAACCATAACCCTTATCTTTGATAATTCTTTGTTTCATTAATTTTTTCTCATGGATGGAGTAAGATTAAGTAGTCAAGTTACCATCTTTAAAGCATAAATCTTTGTTTTTTTTTTCTCTCTGCTTAAAACCGAAACCCAATTTCCTTACCAATATTTTAAATTCATTTCATTTGCAAGGTGACAGAGGAAAAGCTTTAACCTCAAATAATACTACCACAAGTGTGTGGTTAATCGATGTAGCATTTAAAGATCGAATCCTCGGGGTAGTTTGAACAACACACTAAGAATCCAAGTAACTTGTTAAGCTAAGCTAAAATTATTTTTGGAGCTTTTAGATTTTGACTAAACAACTTAAACAAAATAAACTAGATGCAAATGCAAAAATAAGTAAACACGACAAGATAGCCTGTCTCTTATACACATCTAGATGTGTATAAGAGACCATCTGACAACAATAAGTGAATCCAGTAGGTGGCACGCAAGGTTGGGACACATAAATCTCGAGTCAATTAAATCTATGATACAAAAGGAGCTTGTAGAAGGAATCCTGCGGGTACCTATTGAAAAGGAGATATGCGAGTCATGTTTACTTGGAAAGCAAACTAGGAAGGTCTTTCCACAAGCCACCACATATCGAGCGAGCAACATACTTGAGCTTGTACATGGGGATCTTTGTGGTCCAATAACGCCAAGCAAAACCACAGGAAATAGGTATATTTTCGTGCTCATAGATGATTATTCTCTATACATGTGGACGATGCTGTTGAAAGAGAAGAGTGAGGCTTTCGGAAAGTTCAAGAGGTTCAAGAATTTGGTGGAACAAGAAGCAGGAGCTAGTATTCGTACATTCAGAACGGATAGAGGAGGAGAATTTGTGTCACAAGAGTTCAACACGTTATGTGACAATTCCGGGATAAAACGACATCTCACTGCACCATACACTTCGCAACAGAATGGTGTTGTGGAGAGATGCAACATGACACTCATGGAGATGTCAAGAAGCATTCTGAAACACATGCATCTGCCGAACTATCTCTGGGGAGAAGCGATTAGACACTCAACATACCTCTTGAATCGGATAGCCACAAGAGCACTAAAGGACAGAACTCTGTATGAAGCCTTTCGGAACAAGAAACCAAACATTGATCACCTACGAATCTTTGGCTGCATCAGCTATGCGAAGATAGAAAAGCCACATCTAAAGAAGCTAGCCGATAGGTCTAGAGTCCTGGTTCACCTAGGGATAGAACCGGGCTCAAAGGCTTACCGCTTGTTAGACCCGCAGAACAGAAGGATTGTAGTAAGCCGGGACGTGGTGTTTGATGAGACAAAAGGTTGGAATTGGAGTCATAGAAACTTAGAGGGGAACAGGATGAGAGTTTCAGTGTCACGTTTGGAAGTTTCGGTAACCGTGGTATTCAAGGAGTTATGGAGAGTACAGAAACAGAAAAGGAAGGCGATGAAGAGTGTCCTGAAGAAAGTGACGAAGAAGGATGTGATAATGGTGAGATCACAGAGAACATAGAGCTTCACGACCAGGTCCAACCAGAGTTAAGATGATCATCAAGACAGAGTACAAAGCTGAAATACCTTGATGATTATGTCTTAATAGCGGAGGAAGAAGTAGAAAGGTTGATGTTGTGTTTGAATAATGAACCGAGGGACTTTCATGAAGCAAAGGAATCAAGAGAATGGATACTTGCGTGCGAAGATGAGATTCATTCTTTACTAAAGAATAATACTTGGACTCTTGTAGATCTCCCACGAGGTGCTAAAGCAATAGGTCTAAAGTGGGTTTTTAAGTTGAAGCTGAACTCGGATAACAACATCAATAAGCACAAGGCTCGATTAGTCGCTAAGGGATATGCGCAGAGACATGGGATTGATTAGGATGAAGTATTTGCTCATGTGGCTCGACTTGAGACAATACGACTTCTCATCAGTCTTGCAGCGACAAGTGGATGGGAAATTCATCATCTTGATGTAAAAACAGCTTTCCTCCACGGTGAATTAAAGGAAACCGTTTATGTCATGTAGCCGGAGGGTTTCGAAGAAAAGGGGAGTGAAGGAAAAGTGTGTAAGCTCCATAAAGCACTGTACGGACTAAAGCAGGCACCAAGAGCATGAAACCACAAGTTAAATCAAGTTCTCAAGGAGCTACAGTTTGCTAAATGTTCTAAGGAACCGTCGGTTTTCAGGAGGGTGCTGAATGGAAATCTTCTTCTTCTAGCAGTTTATGTAGATGATTTACTTGTCACGGGGACAAGCGTAAAAGACATTGACGAGTTTAAAGAAGAGATGGCATCGAAATTTGAGATGAGTGATCTCGGTAGACTAACATACTATCTAAGGATCGAAGTGAAACAACATGAAGGAGGAATAACGTTAAGTCAAAGACGATATGCGTTAAAGATCTTAGAAGAAGCTGGAATGAGAAACTGCAATTTGGTTCATACACCAATGGAGTCCGGGCTGAAACTCTCGAAATCCAAGGATGAGGAAGACATTGAGGCTACGAGCTTCAGAAAGAAGATCGGATGCTTCCTTTACCTATTACACACCAGACTAGATTTGTCTTATTGTGGAGGGGTGTTGAGTCGGTATATGCAAAGCCCTAAAGAGTCTCATGGAGTTGCAATGAAACAGTGTTTAAAGTATCTACAAGGCACTACTTCGTATGGGCTAATGTATGAGCGTCCAACGTTAAAGGTACCAAGAATGGTAGGCTACAGTGACAGTAGTCACAATTTGGATCCGGACGATGGAAAGAGCACAACAAGTCATGTGTTCTACCTTGATGGAAGTCCAATATCCTGGTGTTCGCAGAAACAAGAAACAGTAGCTCTATCGTCTTGTGAAGCAGAGTTTATGGCAAAAGCCGAAGCAGCGAGGCAAGCAATCTGGCTTCAAGATCTGATTGGCGAGATCATGGGATTGTTGGGTGAAAAGGTTGTTGTTCGTATAGACAATCAATCTGCAATTGCCCTTACCAAGAATCCTGTTTTACATGGCAGGAGTAAGCATATACATACCAGGTTTCACTTCATAAGAGAATGCGTCGAGAGTGGCAAAATAGAAGTCGAACATGTTCCCGGGAGTGAACAGAAGGCTGACATATTGACAAAGGCTCTTAGAAGGATCAAGCTCAAGGAGATGAGAGATCTCATTGGCGTGAGAGACGTGGCGAAAAATGACTTCAAGCTTAAGGGGGAGAATGTTGGATTAAGCTTTAAGAAAGCTTGAGCGGGAAGCTATCCTAATCCTAACCGAGTTATGGTTATCAAAGAGATAAGGAAAATATATTTAGGAGTTATCTAAATATAAGTGTTTCCTATTAGGATTAGGAAAGTGTTCTAAAAGAAAAAAGGAAATATGTTTAAGTGTTTTCTTATATAAGAAGTTGCCGAGTTGTGTGTTGAGAGATTGAGAGTTTAAGTTTTGAGCTATTTTCTTAAGCAATAAAGAGAGTTATTCTTTATCTTGATTTCTTGTGTTACTCAACGATTCAAGAATTGGTATCAGAGCGGTTTGAGATCGCAAAGAAGAGATGGGGGACATCGTTGTCACGAAACCGAAAGAAGGAGGAGGAGGACCTTCTACGATTCAATGTTCCATGCTAAACTCAACCAACTATACGATATGGGCCATAAGAATGAAGATTGCGCTCAAAGTTCAAAAAGTATGGGAGGTAATAGAGACAAACGCAGGACCAAGGGACGGAGAAAAGAATAACATGGCCATAGCCTTGTTGTTCCAATCAATACCCGAAGCACTTATTCTGCAAGTAGGAGAAATGGATACGGCAAAGAAGGTGTGGGAAGCGATCAAAGCAAGACATGTGGGAGCAGAAAGAGTTAAAGAGGCAAGGCTACAAACGCTAAACTCAGAGTTCGATCTTCTCACGATGAAAGACGAATTCTCGGGAAAGCTATCAGAGATATCTTCCAAATCCGCGGCGCTAGGAGAGACAATTGAAGAATCAAAGCTGGTTAAAAAATTTCTTAAGAGCCTTCCGAGAAAGAAATACATACATATTGTAGCTTCTCCTGAGCAAGTGCTTGATTTGAAAACCACAAGCTTTGAAGACATCATAGGACGTCTCAAAGCTTATGAAGAACGTATCTTTGAGGAGGAAGAAACAAGTGGTATCAGATCTCATGTTCTAAAAGGTAGACTTGGAGAAGTGGGTTGGGCCAGATATTCGTTGTGGGAGGAGATCCCTAAAGGCAACCTTGCGATTAAGGATGCCGGTGCCTTGTGTCGAAAGTCTTCCTAGCGGTGCAGCAAGGGTTGCCAAGGGTTAGGTGAAGAGTTTCGTTGGTGAGTACGGCGGTACAAGATGGGTGGCAGATTTCGCCTGAAGGTTGGAGGCTAAGGGTTCGTGTGGTCCTTGGCGTTAAGGGAGGATTGTTGGGATATCAATCCAAGTCTCACATCGAAAGTTCAGACAGTAATGGTCTAATATATAAGTAATGTCCAACTCCAATTAGTATGAGACCTTTTGGGAGGAGTCCAAAAACAAATCCGTGCGAGCTTTGCCACCTGGGCTCAAAGCGGACAATATCATATTAAAGGGGAAGTTGGACATGAATTTGAAAAGCCCAACAGCGGAAAGCAAACAAGGTAATAGTCCATTCTTAATTCTTTTTGTTCTTGTGCGTGAAGAAGATTGATATTAGTTTGTTTTAACCTTGAAATCTGCTAATTTTGTTCTGTATATACTTTAAACTTTGTTTGTGCTACTTGCAATGATTTAGATTAATATGGATAAATCTGGATTAGCAAACCTCGTTTATTTAGGGTAATAGTCTAACCTCGTTTATTTAGGGTAATAGTCTTCTTAGCTCTAATTGCAACTGTAGAAGTTAAACTATATGTTATGTGTTTTCTTATATTTAAAGTACATCACTAATATCAGTTTTTATGTTTATGCTATTTCAGGAAAAACTAAAAGCGAGAAGGGAAATCGATAAGAGACGTCCTCTCTCCAAATTTCAACGTATGCACTCCTTCATCTTGTAATATTTAACTTATATAAGAGCCAAGGTTAGAATGTGCATAGGCAGATCAAGGAACTTAGAATATAAGGTTTGTAATTGTAAATTTGTAATACAGAACGATATTTGCTTAGAATAAGGTTTTTTGTCTCTCTCACTAAATCGCACTTGCTAATAAATCTTGCGTTAACTAAGTTTTATATTATTAAATTTATAGATACCGGAACAATTGGTAGGAAGAATAATTACAGGATCACAACAAATGGGACAAGGGATAAGGGATTATGCGGAGTTACTCCAGTGCAGCAGATCAAGGAACTTACAGAACATGCTACGTACTTCTTCCTTCAAACAAACACAAACACAGCTTTGCCAATATGTATTGAGATATTTTTGTTTCTATAAAAGTAGACATATTTCTTCTATAGTTTTCTTTAATTTATGTTTTAAAAAAACAATAATATTAAATATGGTAACTGATTTCAACAAATTTAATATAAATATTTTGTATTTATTTTAGCATCGGTTTTTAGAAATTTCAAAAAGTGATGGTAATGATATTTTAGCATCACTTTCTAATTGATACAAATATTTGAGTTAACGTCACTTATAACAACTGACCTCAATCTCATGTTTTAGTGTCACTTATGATAATTGACCTTAATCTTATGTTTAGCATCACTTATGATAATTAGCAACATTAATAGAAATGATTCTAAAATATAATTATAAGTCATTTATAAAAGTGATGCAAAATAAATTTAGCATCATTGAATTTGGCATCACTTTTAAGAGTGATGCTATAATTCTTGCATCATTTTTAAAATTATGCTAACTTTAAAAATAAATGATGTTAAACACAATGATTTTTATAGTGTTTATATGCCGATCAGTTACATCTGTTTCGAACTAAAGTTCTCTTGGACATGCCTCTATTTAACTGAACTTAGCAATACCAAGAGAAGCTTGGAGAGGGATAGTACCCAATAATAGTTATTTCTTTGATATAGGTAAAGGGACTCTTCATCTTATTGTTTCTATGTTTCAATATATTTGTTCACTTATAGACTCCGTTGTTGGTTTTGTTGGTTTAAGTATCTAGCTGTTTGACAAAAAAAAAGTATCTAGCTGTCATGGACTACACTCTATACCGCTTATTCTCGACAAGGATTTGGTGAATCACATACTTTTTGACACAATCCATGTAAATGAAGAGGTCCCAAAGAGTCATGGATACCTATTTTCTCACCATAGCTAATCCATGTACGTTTCAAACCATAACCCTTATCTTTGATAATTCTTTGTTTCATTAATTTGTTCTCATGGATGGAGTAAGATTAAGTAGTCAAGTTACCATCTTTAAAGCATAAATCTTTGTTTTTTTCTCTCTGCTTAAAACCGAAACCCAATTTCCTTACCAATGTTTTAAATTCATTTCATTTGCAAGTTGACAGAGGAAAAGCTTTAACCTCAACTAATACTACCACAAGTGTGTGGTTAATCGGTGTAGCATTTAAAGATCGAATCCACGGGGTAGTTAGAACAGCACACTAAGAATCCAAGTAACTTGTTAAGCTAAGCTAAGATTATTTTTGGAGCTTTTAGATTTTGACTAAACAACTTAAACAAAATAAACTAGATGCAAATGCAAAAATAAGTAAACACGACAAGATAGCTAAGCAGAAGATCTTAAACAAACACAAATAAAAGGTTAAAGCAAAAGTCAACTTAAAATGCAAATAAACAAGATTGATTCAATAAGAAGAAATATTGATCATGGGAAAAGATAATTGATAAAGGATGATTAACAAACAATTAATGATACTAGAACATTCAATCAAGATCAATTCCAAAACATGGATCCCACAAGATAGATTAGTTCATTTCATTGAATCTAAGCCATTTATCAAATCACTTAATTAGACTAACATTTCGATTGCAATTAAGAGGTCAATAATCATTAAACAAATGTCCACAATCAATAATTCACTTTAATCATCAAGTGTCAATTGGCTAAGTATGAAAAACATGTTTATAGGTAGTCTAGACATTTCATCGAAAACATTCTGGGCGCAAAATATCTATAATTATATAATATATTTATATTGTTAATTTATTGTTTAATTGTTACTACACCCGCAAATCAACCAGTCATAAGTATCCTGCAAATATATTCATTTGCAACCGTTATGCTAGTCCTACAAACAGCTTAGTAACACTGTTAATCGTGATCACCTGTTTTCACAAACTTCGATATCCGCAATCAAAACCGTTGTGTTTAGACAAGGAATTGTATCCCATCGGCTACGGATATTCATTGTTGCACTTTTTTGTGTCAGTGTAAACATTTTAAGTGGCAGAAATACTATGCTTTCGACAGGTTTAAGATATAATTAAGTTAAGTTTCGATTATTTGGACTACTCGGATTATTAAAAAGGGCATAGTTAAATTGAGATAAAATGAAACCAACCAAATTGATGCAACCATATATTTGGTTTTGAGTTTAATTATATTTTTTTTTCATATTTAAGATTTTATTCACTTTTTATGATTTTGATTAAAGATATTAAAAGAAAAGTATTCTCAAACCATTGTTTCGGCATACAAAAAGGTGAATCAA
>JAHZTW010000005.1:22503942-22524566 GCA_020283515.1 Alliaria petiolata | reverse complement strand
ACTTGCGCACATAATCAAATCATAAAATAAGATTATCCATCAGATTCAGAGGTTTTGTGGTGGGAAGGAAATGGATAATGATAATTAGGGTTGCCGCCAATGTGATATGCTCCCAATGGCAATCCGTTTCAGGTGCGATTATGATTCGAGTGTACAGCTATGCGATTAGATAAAGTTGTGAACAGAGATGCGATTCAAGTTGGATAAGGTTACTTTATAATTCCTTAACAACAATGCGTTTTGAAAACGATTAGAAAATAAAATTACGAACATAGACATAATCCAGCAGAATATAGGGAAATCTCCGGAACCAAAGCCCAAAAGATGAAAGTAAAAGCCCAAACAAAGGAAGTTAAATATTATACGATACTAAAAAGAGAGAAGTATAACCTCTATAAATTAATACTCGATAAATTAATAATCAATATAAATTAATAAATTTTGATGGCCCCGAGCCGGGCTAGTGTAAAAATTAGTAAAATTCGACAAGATAATAAGATAATAACTTTTTTGAAACTCTTATGTAAATATATGGTCCCAGTAATAAACTAAATTAGTAATCATACATCTAAAAATATATATCTACATATATAACTAAGGTAATATAGTAAAATATAATAAAATTATTATTTTAAATTTATAAACATTATTGATTTATCTTTAAATTCTTTGATATTATATTTTCTAAATGAATTTTATAATATCGAAAATATTTTGTATTGTTTCTTGATGAACGTTAAAAGTTCAAACCTAAAATATCTCTATAAATTAATAATGTTTATTATTAATTTAGGATATAGACAATAACTTCAAAAGTTCAAACCAAAAATATCTCTATAATTTAATAATGTTTCTTCTAGATAAATTATTTTTTATAATTTTTATTATTAAAAATTAAGATTTAGTGATTTATTAGACTTTTCTAGTAAACTTCTCTAAATGTATTGGTTTCTAACCTAATTTAGCTATGTTGTTTTAAATTGATTTATTTTTTATTATTTTTTTATTTTTAATATATGGAAAATATATATGTTTTGGTTATTTATCAAAGTTTTTTATAACATTAATTTTTTATAATTTTTTTAATTAATTCTAAGGAAATTATTTGAGAGAAGTCTCCTTGGGAAGTCTACTCTACAGTATAAGTCGCATGTGAGAAGTATACTTTGGAAGTCTACTCGAAAAGTCTACTTTCTAAAGTAGACTTCCTGGAAAGGTCAAGAAGTGTTCTCGTGAAGTCTACTCTCTCGTATTAGACTTCTCTAGGGTAAAACCGTCTTTATCTCGAACGTTTTTTGTTTGGTTATAAGGGTGAGGATTGTAATTTCACTACCCCTATGAGTTACTTTTGCCAAACATGTAATAGAAGGTCTAGTTTTGGAGAAAGAATCAAGTTTTAGGTCATTTTTAGTAATTCCCCCATGATATTTTATAAATGAATTTTATAATTTCGAAAATGTTTTGTATTGTTTCTTGATGAACGTTAAAAGTTCAAACCGAAAATATCTCTATAAATTAATAACTCTATAAGATAATAAATTTTCGAAGTCCATACATTATTAATTTATAGAGGTTTTACTGTACTAGTTAATGAATATTCGACACTAAACATGGGACTATTGAAACTAACTTCATCCACGACCTTTTCTATATGAAGTAGAAACACTGAAGCTGGGCCAAGAACCAAGACAATCGAGCATAACCAAAACGTAAAGAGAACTACGCCAAACTCAAAGCAGCAACAATTATGATAGAAACGAGCGTAAGATCAACCTTCCAACCCACCAGCTTGCTTGGTTTGGCCCGTTACAAAACGGTATTACTAAGGAATAAGGATAAATTCAGTAGAATTTTCTATATTTGCTAAATAAGTACTAGTTTTGATAGGCATACTGATATATCATGGTTTTTACCCATTTTTGGACCATGATATAAGTGTTTTATTGAGTTTTAGTGTTATTTTTGAGTCTATTTAGAGTCTATGCAGGTTCAGGTACAATTGGAGCTGAACTGGAGGTTTGGATACATTTTGGAGCATAATGGAATGAAGTCACGAAGTTGGATTGAAGATGCACAATGAGTCTCGATGGACACTAGCTAGTGTCGATCGACACCCGAGTTTCCCGATTCCAAAGACGAGAAGCTTCCATTATTTTAAAGAAAAGAAAATCATCAAGACTTTTTCTAATCCTCCAGGGAATTGAAGATTCGTGCCTTTGCCTATAAATAGAGTTTTTCAACCATTGTTTAGGCATCAGAATTTTATAATTAAGAGAGACAAAGAGAGAGTTTAGGTTTTGAGAGCTTTAGGGAGATAAATATGCACTCTGTTCTTGAGAGATTTGCAACCCTTGTATCTCTTCTATTCTTTTTATGCAAATTACTTATTCTATGATGTTTGTTGCATCCATGTCTGAGTAGTTTCATTGTTAGGTAGTGGAGAATTCAAGGGATTGATGATAGGTTGTTAGAAATGGTTTACTATTGGGATTATTTGCTTGTTCTTCATCTTAGATTGCTTTTAACTCTGAATCTTAGGACTGATCACCTAGATTTCGAAACCCTAGGTAATTAAACGGACGCGAAAGCGTAGTTATTCACCTAGCGATCAGATTTTTAGATGAGCATTGAATCTATTCGCAACGACAGTTGGTTTAGGTCTTTGTGAACAATATCGAACCTGAAATTAATGCATGTTTCTATCTTTGAACTCACAGCGAAAGTTGGTTTTCTAGGTTTAGACATTGATAACATCTGCAGCGAAAGCTGGTTTGTTTGCTTTTCGTGTTTTGAGTTCTATAACAATTAATCCTAATAGTAATCAAAACCTTCAACCTTAGTCTTCCTGAGATACCTCACCGCCTAGCGCTTTGTCTCCTGATTTTAAGAACCCTAATTCGATTTGCTTTGTTTACTTTATTGCTTTTTACTGCTTTCTTATTTTACTCTTGGACTAAAATCAGAATTAGAATCTGTCTAGTTACATCAATTCTCTGATGAATTTGACCCCTAAGTACTACAGTGATCTCTTAATTTGAGAGAGTATCTCAGGGCTAATTTGAGCATATCAAATTTTGGCGCCGTTGCCGGGGAATTGATTTCTATCTAGACAGATTTCTTGTTTGGAAGTTTTAACTAAGTTTTAGCTAACTATTTTACTAACTACTTTTCTTTCTTTTGTTTCAGGTGTATGCAGAAACGCTCCACCAGAAGCAACAAGGAAGCAGAGCTAACTTTGCTTAACTTAAAGGCACTTGCGGAACTAGAGCGTACGAACCGAAAATCTGCAAGAGCGTCGATCGACACCAACAATATCGATCGACACCCTTCGCAGACGAAGATGCCAAACGCTATAGTTTTGATGCAAGATGCCGCAGGTCTGCTACGAGACCGAGAAGGAAACCGGCGCAATGAAGACGGGGCGCGTCTTGATGACAATGGAGCTGTGATCGTTGAACAAGTCAATGACGCAGAGGATGAGCGCACCCTTGGCGACTACAACAGGCCAGATCAGTTCTACGCCAATAGAGCTGCAATCCGCCTACCCACTTTTCAGAGGAATGACTTTGAGCTGAAGCCCGCATTCTATACTCTTGTGGCTCAGCACCCTTTTCATGGTCTTCCTCATGAGCATCCGATGGATCATCTGGAGAGGTTTGAAGACCTGGCGTCAAGTATTAAGGCACATGGAGTGACTGAAGATTATCTCTTCTGCAAGCTTTTCCCCTATTCTCTTGGAGGAGATGTTGCGTACTGGCTGAAGCAATTGGAACATGGTTCTTTGACCACTTGGGAGGAGACCAAAAACGCATTCCTCAACAACTTCTTTGATGATGCGAGGTCCGAGGAGCTGCGAATGAAGATTTCTACCTTTTCTCAAGGACCTAGCGAAGCATTCAAGGGTTCTTGGATCAGATTCAAGGCATACCAGAGAGATTGCCCCCATCATGGATTCACTGATGTTCAGCTGCTGGGAATTTTATTTAGAGGAATAGACTGGGGGTACAAGATGGCTATAGATGCTGCGAGCAATGGGAACTTCAACACTAGATCCCCAGCAGAAGCAGTAAAGCTGATTGAGAACTTGGTATCTAGCAATAGTAATGCAGACCTTCAAAGGAAAGCATCAGCTGGCGCAAATGATGGAGGACAAATCGCAGAGATGAAGGCCATGCTAGGGTCTATGCACAACCTTCTAGTGGGGAAGAAACAAGTCCAATTTGCTGCAGAGGTGGAGCATTTCGAACCAACTGTTGAGGTTCAAGAAAAAGACTGCAATTTCATCAATGGAGGTGGTTTTCAAGGGAACAAGTTCTACAATGGAAACAACCAGAGAAGTTCCTTCTCTGGAGTTCAGAATGCAGGAGGGTATTCTCCAAGATCCCAGTTTCAGAAGACTGAGTTTCAGAAGCCTTTCAAGAGCACCAACTACACCAGAAACTATGGGTCTTCCTCCTATCAAAACCCACCAGCTCAATCTTCTGCAGATAAAGGTATGAAAGCAATGATGGAACAACTTTTAGAGGGTCAACAGAAGATGACAATGAGCTTTAATGGGAAGATTGATACCTTGTATCAAGATGTTACTGGAAAGATGGACGCCATGTATCAAGACTTGAATGGAAAATTTGAATCTCTGAACAACCATTTCAAGAAATTGGATACTCAGGTGGCTCAAACTGCAGAATCTGTGAGAAGACAAGAAGGATTTCTTCCTGGGAAAACTGATACAAATCCCAGACAACATGTCAATGCCATCACGACGAGGAGCAGAAGCAAGCTGGAACCAGAGCAGAAGAAAAATCTAAGTGCTGAAGACCTTGTGGAGCTGCAGGAATTCGAAGAAGAAGTTGAAGACGCTGCTGCAGATCCAGTGTCGATCGACACAAATGAGTGTCGTTCGACACCAATGGTAAATCTCGAAGTCGACGAAAGCTTAAAATCGAGTGTCGATCGACACAAGGCTGGTGTCGATCGACACCCTACCCAGATGACTTCATAAACATCCAAACCTGCAGATATTTCCGTGGAACGAGTTTACAAACCCAAAATCTCATATCCCAGATCCCAGAAGAAGACCAAACAAGAGCTAGAAGACGCCAGATGCAAGGCAATCATGGATAAACTCGTTGTTGAGATCCCATTGATTGATGCTTTGAAGATTACTCCTGTTCTTATGAGATATGTAAAGAGGATGGTGACTAAGAACTTGGGGCTCGAAGACGGAGTTGCTATGATTTCAGAACAAGTCATTGCTGTTATCCAGAACAAGTTACCAGAAAAGCTAACGGATCCTGGAAGCTTTTTTTTGGATTGTTCTATCTTTACAGAGAGATTTGAGAGATCTCTTTGCGATTTGGGAGCTAGTGTCAACCTCATGCCACTCTTAGTTGCCAAAAGTCTTGTGATGACTGATTTCAAGCCAACCAAGATCTCTCTAATCCTTGTAGACAAAACCACTCGAATTCCAGAAGGTATCTTGGAGGATGTTCCAATCAAGGTTGGTGATTGCATGATTCCAACTGATTTTGTGGTACTGAAATATGGAGAAGAACTCAAAGATCCTCTTATCTTGGGAAGGCCTTTCCTAGCCACATTAGGAGCTATCATTGATGTCAAGAGAGGACGCATTGCATTGAATGTAGGCGTCTTAGTCATGAAATTTGACATGGACAAGCTAATGAAGAGGCCAACAATAGATGGTCAAACTTTCTATGTGGATTCACTCACCAATCTAGCTGAAGAAATTTTTCAAGAGATTATTCCTGAGGATCCTTTGGAGAGTATACTGGCCAACTCTACAGCAGAGATGCGACATCTAGATGAGACTTCTGTCGGATTCAACAAAATGATGAACACAAGCCAGCAAGTGCTGCAATTAGTCGCACAGGAGGACATGTGTCGATCGACACACTGCGAAATCAGCCAAAAACGCAACACTTGTCGAATGGAGTGAGGCCAAAACACCTAAAGTTGAGCTTAAACAGCTTCCTGCCGGACTAAGGTACGCATTTCTTGGTCCTAATTCAACTTATCCTGTTATTGTCAATGCTACTTTGAACAATGCAGAGCTCACGGTACTGCTAAGCAAGCTGCGCAAATTTCGCAAAGCTCTTGGCTATTCTCTTGATGACATTTCTGGTATATCTCCAGACTTGTGTATGCATCGCATTCATCTTGAGGATGAAACCAAGACATTAGTAGAGTATCAGAGGAGGCTGAATCCGAACTTAAAGGAGGTCGTGAAGAAGGAGATTCTGAAGCTTTTGGCCGCATGGATCATTTATCCTATCTCAGATAGCGCCTGGATCAGCCCAGTTCATGTGGTTCCTAAGAAAGGAGGAGTCACAGTGGTGAAGAATGAGAAAGAGAAGCTGATTCCTACAAGAACGGTGACTGGACACAGAATGTGCATCGATTACAGGAAGCTGAACGCAGCCACAAGGAAGGACCATTTTCCATTGCCTTTCATCGATCAGATGCTGGAAAGGCTTGCGAATCATCCTTACTATTGCTTCTTGGATGGGTATTCTGGTTTCTTTCAGATTCCCATTCACCCAGATGACCAGGAGAAGACCACATTTACATGTCCTTATGGTACATTTGCATACCGCAGAATGCCATTTGGACTTTGTAATGCTCCTGCGAAATTCCAGCGCTGCATGATGTTTATCTTCACAGACATGATTGAAGATTGTATGGAAATCATTATGGATGACTTCTCTGTCTATGGGTCTTCCTTTAAAGGCTGTCTAGACAATCTCTGCAAGGTGCTAGCTCGATGTGAAGAAAAACACTTGGTTCTGAATTGGGAGAAATGTCACTTCATGGTTCAAGATGGCATTGTACTTGGATATAGAGTTTCAGCTGCTGGAATTGAGGTAGATCGCGCCAAGATTGAAGTGATGACAAGTTTGCAGGCGCCAAATTCAGTGAAGACAGTGAGAAGTTTTCTAGGCCATGCTGGGTTTTACAGAAGATTCTTCAAAGATTTCAGCAAGATTGCAAGATCTCTTACTGCTCTGCTTTGCAAGGATTTGAAGTTCGAGTTTTCTGCAGAATGTCACTCAGCTTTTGAGAAGATTAAGAAAGCTCTGGTGAGCGCGCCTATTGTACAACCACCAGACTGGGATTTGCCTTTTGAGGTGATGTGTGATGCTAGTGATTTCGCAGTGGGCGCTGTACTTGGGCAGAGGAAGGACAAGAAGCTTCATGCAATCTATTATGCAAGCAGAACACTNATTATGGATGACTTCTCTGTCTATGGGTCTTCCTTTAAAGGCTGTCTAGACAATCTCTGCAAGGTGCTAGCTCGATGTGAAGAAAAACACTTGGTTCTGAATTGGGAGAAATGTCACTTCATGGTTCAAGATGGCATTGTACTTGGATATAGAGTTTCAGCTGCTGGAATTGAGGTAGATCGCGCCAAGATTGAAGTGATGACAAGTTTGCAGGCGCCAAATTCAGTGAAGACAGTGAGAAGTTTTCTAGGCCATGCTGGGTTTTACAGAAGATTCTTCAAAGATTTCAGCAAGATTGCAAGATCTCTTACTGCTCTGCTTTGCAAGGATTTGAAGTTCGAGTTTTCTGCAGAATGTCACTCAGCTTTTGAGAAGATTAAGAAAGCTCTGGTGAGCGCGCCTATTGTACAACCACCAGACTGGGATTTGCCTTTTGAGGTGATGTGTGATGCTAGTGATTTCGCAGTGGGCGCTGTACTTGGGCAGAGGAAGGACAAGAAGCTTCATGCAATTTATTATGCAAGCAGAACACTTGATGAAGCACAGCGAAATTATGCAACAACTGAGAAGGAATTGTTAGTTGTGGTTTTTGTTTTTGAGAAATTTCGACCATACCTTGTTGGTTCCAAGGTAGTGGTTCATACTGATCATTCCTCACTCAAATACTTGATGCAGAAGAAGGATGCTAAACCCAGATTGTTGAGATGTATTCTACTTCTTCAAGAGTTTGATATTGAGGTAATGGACAAGAAAGGAGTTGAAAATGGAGTTGCTGATCATCTATCCAGAATTAAGGTAGAAGATGATATGCCAATTGATGACTTCTTGCCAGAATAGACTATCAATTCGATTGAGACTGTATTGAAAGGAAGAAATGCAGGAAACCTGCAACTTTCTGCATAGTCGGAATCAGTGTCGATCGACATTAATCTGTGTCGATCGACACCCTGAATCGAAGAAGATAACCCCGACGCAAAAACTCGTGTGTCGATCGATACACCTAGTGTCGATCGACACTCCCTGCAGATCGCGACACTGATTTTGAAAGCTATGGAGGACGCGTTTAAGTCACCTATGATGGCTGTTTCCACTTGCCAGAGACCGTGGTATGCTGATATTACCAACTACCTTGCTGCAGAGGATGCACCTACTGATCTTAAATATTATGAGAAGAAGAAGTTCTACAGAGAACTTAGGAGATATTATTGGGATGAGCCTTATCTTTACAGGCATTGCTCAGATGGAGTCTACAGAAGATGTATTGCAGAAGCTGAGATACAGGACGTGCTGTTTCACTGCCATGGTTCAGACTATGCAGGACATTTTGCAACATTCAAGACATTTTCCAAGGTTCTTCAAGCTGGATTCTGGTGGCCAACAATGTTCAAAGATGCTCATGCATTCATCTCTGGATGTGATGCTTGTCAAAGGAAAGGGAAGATTAGCATAATACATGAGATGCCACAAAACTTCATCCTTGAGATTGAAGTCTTTGATTGCTGGGGCATTGATTTCATGGGTCCTTTTCCCCCTTCTTATGGGAATAAGTACATCTTGGTTGCTGTGGATTATGTGTCCAAATGGGTTGAAGCAATTGCCAGTCCAACCAATGATTCTTCTGTGGTACTTAAGCTGTTTAAGTCCATTATCTTCCCCAGATTTGGAGTACCTCGGATCGTTATAAGCGATGGTGGCAAGCACTTCATTAACAAGGTCTTTGAAAAGCTGCTGAAGAAGTATGGTGTCCAACATAGAGTGGCTACTCCTTATCATCCTCAGACAAGTGGGCAAGTAGAAGTTTCGAACAGGCAGATTAATGAGATTCTGGAGAAGACAGTTGGCGCCACAAGGAAAGATTGGGCTGTGAAACTGGATGATGCGCTTTGGGCTTACAGAACAGCCTTCAAAACGCCACTTGGTACTACACCATTTCATCTACTTTATGGGAAAGCTTGTCATCTTCCAGTGGAGCTCGAATTCAAGGCAGCATGGGCAGTGAAATTGCTGAATTTCGACATCAAGTCTGCTGCAGAAAGGCGCCTGATACAGCTGAATGAATTGGATGAGCTCAGACATCATGCTTATGAGAATTCAAAGCTGTACAAAGAGAGGACAAAGGCCTATCATGACAAGAAGATCATATCCAGGCAATTCGAACCGAATGACCAGGTACTCCTTTATAACTCTCGTTTGCAATTGTTTCTTGGAAAATTGCGCTCTCGTTGGTCAGGTCCTTTCACAATCAAAGCTGTCAAGCCATATGGAGCCATAGTCCTGATCGACCCAAATGGCAAGGAGTTTACAGTCAATGGACAAAGGGTGAAACATTATTGGGCACAAGCCGAAATCCCAGAAGCACAAACGATGCCTCTGGCTGATGCACCCATCGCCTGATCACCTGCCAAAGTCAAGCTAATGACTGTAAAAAAGCGCTTAGTGGGAGGCAACCCACTGGTAAGTTATTTTTGAGTCAGTTTTTCTTTCATTTTTGAGTCAGTTTTCAGTTTGATTTGGAACTTTGGTTGAGTTATGAGATTGGACTAGATATTGGTGCTTTTAATCGTGTTATGTGAGTACTCTGACAGTGGAAGCTTTGGAGAACTCGGATTTACACTTTTATAGGACCCAATTACGATTTTGGGAAGTCAGAATCCGACTACAGACACAGTGTCGATCGACACTAGTCTGTGTCGATCGACACCCCCCGCGAACACAGGTAAGTACTTTCTCCTTGCTCGTTTCATGGTTCCTTTTCATTTATTCTTTCCAACTTCAGGCTTAATAACACTGGGGACAATGTTGTTCAAGTCTGGGAGAGGAAAATACTGATATATTTTGCTTTATTTTGGTTATTAAGAGTCAGTCAAAAATGTGTTTTATCGAGTCAAAATCAGTGAAATTTTTAGTTTTCAGAAGAACTAACCACAGAAGATTGACACTTGAAGAACATTGCCACAGCAGTTGATTGCAGGTTTTACTAAGTAGAAAGGTGCAAGTGGAATCAGTCTAACAGGACGAGTTCAGATCCCCTTATAAGAACTAGGTATGCGCAGAACTTGATTCCCCCTTTCAATCCGAACAGATAGTCAATTGCAGTCTCTACTTGATCTTCCCTTGAGAAAAGAAAGAAAAAAGAGTTTAAGTCTGGGAATAGTGCCTTTGTCATGAGTCTGTCTCCTCACAAGGAACAATATTAGTGATGCTCTTGAACATGTCTTCTCACAAGGAACACAAGTAGAGAGTAGCACTATTTCCAGAGATTTCATAAGAAAAAGAAGAGTCAATGAAAAGATCTTAGAATACCCTGAAAATGGGCAGAAGTTGACTAAGGGAAGAGAAAATAGGGGAGCTGCATGAGAATGTCTTGTTCAGGCACTAAGGAAGGGAAAAGAATCTCTAAAGTTCTGTGGAAATACCACTGTTAGAGTTCAAAATATTAACAAGGAAATGATTTGGATTTGAACTGGGAGATTGCTAAGTTTGTGATAAGTACACTGAAATACTACCTAAGGTTGGCTCTATGGTATGTCGAGTCAAGAAGTGTTGGTTCAATGTGGCATTCTGAAGGTTAGCTGGATATTTCTGTTTTCAAACCTAGACTCTATACTAAGTTTATGTTTTGCTTGAGGGTAAGCAAAGGCTAAGTCTGGGGGAGTTGATATATCATGGTTTTTACACATTTTTGGACCATGATATAAGTGTTTTTATTGAGTTTTAGTGTTATTTTTGAGTCTATTTAGAGTCTATGCAGGTTCAGGTACAATTGGAGCTGAACTTGAGGTTTGGATACATTTTGGAGCATAATGGAATGAATTCACGAAGTTGGATTGAAGATGCACAATGAGTGTCGATCGACACTAGCTGGTGTCGATCGACACTCGAGTTTCCCGATTCCAAAGACGAGAAGCTTCCATTATTTTGAAGAAAATGAAATCATCAAGACTTTTCCTAATCCTCCAGGGAATTGAATATTCGTGCCTTTGCCTATAAATAGAGTTTTTCAGCCATTGTTTAGGCATCAGAATTTTATAATTTAGAGAGACAAAGAGAGAGTTTAGGTTTTGAGAGCTTTAGGGAGATAAATCTGCACTCTGTTCTTGAGAGATTTGGAACCCTTGTATCTCTTCAATTCTTTTTATGCAAATTACTTATTCTATGATGTTTGCTGCATCCATGTCTGAGTAGTTTCATTGTTAGGTAGTGGGGAATTCAAGGGATTGATGATATGTTGTTAGAATTGGTTTACTATTGGGATTATTTGCTTGTTCTTCATCTTAGATTGCTTTTAACTCTGAATCTTAGGACTGATCACCTAGATTTCGAAACCCTAGGTAATTAAACGGACGCGAAAGCGTAGTTATTCACCTAGCGATCAGATCTTTAGATGAGCATTTAATCTATTCGCAACGACAGTTGGTTTAAGTCTTTGTGAACAATATCGAACCTGAAATTAATGCATGTTTCTATCTTTGAACTCACAGCGAAAGTTGGTTTTCTAGGTTTAGACATTGATAACATCTGCAGCGAAAGCTGGTTTGTTTGTTTTTCGTGTTTCGAGTTCTAGAACAATTAATCCTAATAGTAATCAAAACCTTCAACCTTAGTCTTCCTGAGATACCTCACCGCCTAGCGCTTTGTCTCTTGATTTTAAGAACCCTAATTCCATTTGCTTTGTTTACCTTATTGCTTTTTACTACTTTCTTATTTTACTCTTGGACTAAAATCAGAATTAGAATTTGTCTAGTTACATCAATTTTCTGAGGAATTCGACCCCTAAATACTACAATAATCTCTTAATTTGAGAGAGTAGCTCAGGGCTAATTTGAGCATATCACATACTAAAGTTGACTCGTTAAACTTTCTTACTCGTTGTAAAATATATAAAACTGCTTAGAATCTCTAGAGAAGAAATATACAACTGTTTATAATTTCAAAGTCAAACCTAACATATATACCTTTTTCGAGAATGAGTATGAATTGTAGAATATTACCATCAGATGACTGCTCTTTTATAAATTGCTTATAGCAAACCAAATGCTTTTCATTTAAAAACTATTGAAGGGAAATGTTTTAAAAAAAAATATTGAAGGAAATTTAATTTTTTTTTTGGTATTTGGGATGGAGACATTGTCTCCCCCATTTTATTCAAACTTAAGAAAACTACAAACGTACATGTCGGGCTTGTGCAAAGCCGTTTACATCATCTATCATAATCGAAACAACCTCTTCCGGAGCAAAATAAAAGCCATGAAAACCTAACGGTAAAGAAAAAACATAGTTAGCTAACCCATCCGCAAGGCGGTTAGCCTCCCTATGCACATGTGTAACCCGGACCAACCAGTCCCTTGAAAGAAAGCCATGACACAAGCGTACCAGGAAAGACAGGGGGTGCCCATCATCAATCCCTGCTTGTAAGAAGCCCACCACGATATCCGAATCCACCTCAAGTTCTAATCGTGTAACGCGTCGGTTCCATGCCAAATAGAGTCCATAATAAACTCCCCATAACTCAGCTAGCGGAGCCGAGCACACCCCAATGTTGAGAGCAAAACCACCGAGCCAACTCCCGTCCGTGTCTCGCAGCACACCACCTGCAGTAGCAGGGCCAGGGTTTCCTTGAGACGCTCCATCCGTATACATTCGCATCCATCCACCAGTTGGTGGTGTCCATGCTATTAGCCTTTCCACTCTATCCGCCACTATCCCCTTGCTCCGAAAACTAGCGTGTGCTGTACTAACTTCCTTCGCCAGGTCCTTAATGAAATGAACACGGTCCCTGCAATTTTTGTTAGTACCAAAGACATTCCCACAACGCCATTTCCATCCCCACCAAACCGCCAGAGCAAATAGCGTAGCCCAGTCCCCACTATTTACTTCAGATTTTTCTCCCAAGTTTGCAAATATCCACTCAATAATAGACTCCTCAAAGAAAACTCTCATCTTCCTTCTCGGGACAATCCTACTCCAGATTCCGGACATTGCAGGACAATCCCGAAGTACATGGATTATGGATTCATCTCCCCCTTTGCAAACTTGACAAACTCCTGTGTCACTAAGATGGCGTCTATTCCGTTCCATGTTCGTCATAATGACTTGGTGCACAACAAGCCAAAGGAACAATCAGACTCTTTCGGGTGCCAGTACGTGCCATACTCGCTGAAACAATAACCTCATATTCTGCCCTTGCTCCCTACTCCGCGTAAGAAGATAATAGGCCGATTTTACCGTAAACGTACCATCTTGAGTCAATCTCCAAGACCGTCGATCACTTGCCCCTGTCACGTCGTCCAATACCACTGCCGCCAGCTGTAACCGGATGTGTATGGAAACATACGGCATAATCTGAGGGAGCCACCACCCAACCCCATTCCTCCAAAGGTCCCGTACTGTAGCATTTACCAGCGCCGCCGGTATCTCCGCCGTAGCCATCTCTACCAGTGGGACATTCAACAACCATGTGTCTTTCCAGAACCGGATTCGTCTTCCATCTCCAATAACCCAGCTTATCCCCGGGATTACTGCCTCTTTCATTCCGAGTACCACACTGCGCCATGTGGAGGAACTATTACTCTTAACACTGATCCAAGAATCCGCCCTCTCCTCTGTAACTTTGTATTTACCACGCAACACCCTTGCCCAAAGACTCGTGGTTATCATGGATCAATCGCCATCCCAGTTTTGCTAATAGAGCCGTATTCATCTCTTGTGATAACCGGATCCCTAAACCTCCTTCTCTCTTCGGTAAACAAACCCTTTTCCACGCGACTAAGTATTGCTTCTTCTGCTCTAGTGTATCCCCCATTACAAACGATCACGAAATCTTGTCAAGCCTCGCAAGCATCGACTTTGGGAGAGCTATGGTGCTAATCGAATGAACTGGTATGGAGGACAACACTGCCTTTGTAAGTGTAACTCTACCCGCGAAGCTCAACATACGGCCTTTCCAACCTGTAAGCCTGGATGAGATTCTCTCCAAAACCTCCGCGAAAGTATCTTTATTGATTCGGCGTTGTAAAACCGGCATTCCCAGATATTTACCTAGATCTTGTGTTGCACTGATTCCACTCTCATCACTAATCAACTTACCAAGCTCTCGACTGACATTACCGGAAAAATATATTTTCGACTTCTCGAGACTCACCTTCTGACCAGACGCTACACAAAATCTCTCAAGCACTCTTCTAATTACTCGAATTTGGGCTACGGAAGCTTCCGCAAATAAGATGAGATCATCTGCAAAATAAATATGGGACAATTTGGGACAATTTGGGACCTCTTCGAGAGATACTTATTGGCTTCCATTCCTTCCTTTCTATGGAGTTCTCTATCAGATGGCACAATCTTTCGATACAGAGAACAAACAAATATGGTGACAAGGGATCCCCTTGACGCAAACCACGTTTCGGTAGGAACTCTTCCGTTCTTTCCTCATTCCATAGTAAACTCATAGCCGGACCCGAAAAACACTGCATGATCCACACAATCCAAGCCTCATGAAGTCGTACTGCCCGAAGAGTATCTTCCAAAAAATCCCATCTAATGCGGTCGTAGGCCTTTTCTAGATCAAGCTTCAGTAACATCCAACCCCTCCCTCCTTTCTTCCTCCTCATCGAATAGACTGCCTCTTGCACAACCACAATATTATTTGTACTTAGTCTACCCGGAATAAAATAAACTGTTTTGTTTCTGGTGCAACAATAAAGTAAACTGTTCAAAGTTATAACGAATTAAAATGTGACTACTGCATTTATTAATTAAATAATTTATTAAAGTTTTTTGTAAAAAATATATTAATGCTTAATGCTGACAAAAATATATCAATGATTAATAAATTTATTAGTTATTCATAAATATATTAATGCATATACTAAATAGTTTTAGGTGTAACTAAAAGGGTTAGATAATTATTAATTAGTCAAAATATGTTGTTAAAAACGTAAAAAAAAGTGGTGCGTCATTAGACTCATTACTGTGGCCAAAAATTACGTCATCAAACTGAAATTTGTGATACGTTAAGGACTTAATTTGGGTAATCAAGTAGCAGGTGAGGAAATTATATATGAGATGATTTAGCATAAACTATTTGTGTCAACTACTTAACATCACAAACTAACTCATATTTAGCGGTTAAGAATTTACTCTATTAGTTAATTAAATTATAGTTGGCCATCTACGAATGTCTTAAGTAACAAAAAAAATTCTAATTTTCATAAATTTTAAAGATTGGTAATTAGGTTTCGGTATATGAATTCTCCGATTTAACAAAAAAAAAAAATATTTTATCTAGATGTTCGGGAATGGCGAGACGGAATCCAAACAAGAGAATTGCATAGTCTTGGAAAATTATCCCAAACCGCTAATTGATGTGAATCACCTGACAAATTAACTAACCGTAAGTACATGAATTATCTAAGGAATGTCGGTAAAAAAACGAACTAGAGAGAAAAAATAGAGAAAATCTGAGCTAGAGAAGGAAAGATAGAGTTGGGCGAGACTTGTACGTATTTCTTCGCATGTGGCCATTGATCCTCAGTAACAATCAAATTATAGTTTCTCTTGATCTCATCAACCATGTCCTTTGCCGTGAGTTTAGGATTCACTCTTAATCTTTCTTCAAACAACTGAGCAATCGATGAACTCTTCAACATCTTTGAGTAACCCGACCTGATACATATGTGCTTACCCATGTACATCTTAATCTGCAACTTGTGTTTATTCTTTTCATAGGAGCAATAAACTCTCCACGCACAATTATCTTCTTTATCAGAGCAAATCGCACCAAGCTTCTTTTGTGTGGACAAGAATAGCTTAATATCGTATCTGGTTTTTAGAGAGTATCTCAGAAGTGCCTGCTTAAACTCAGAAGCAGACCGAACGTTTTACCTAAGGCTATAATTTCATCGGGTGATGTTGTATCTTCATGAGATTCTCTACGCGTTTCCTCTTCCTCATCGTCGGATGACAAAGGATCTGGTATGTTGGCATCGTTCCAGATGTCGTCTCCACTGTCTTCATCACTCTCGTCCTCTCTCGCAATTTCTCCAAATTGGACTGCTAACTCTTCAACCACTTCTTCTTCAACAGCCACACCATTGTTGTCGTCTTCTAACTCACCACCATTGTCGTCGTTCTCTAAATCACCTCCATCCCTATCAGTAGTAACCGGGCAATCATCTTCTAGTATAGCTTCACGATCGTCTCCATCATTCTCGTCCCTGACAACAACTTCTCGTTCTCTGCCTCGACGTGGTGCGAGTTTCTTCATTCTGGTCATATTTTCACCGAATTAAAGTGACGATGATTTGACGCTGTAGATGCAGTTTTGGAGAAGAAGAAATCAATTTGAGATTTTGGAGAAGAAGAAATCGAGTTGGGAATTAGGGGTTTGAACATCGACTTGAGAATTTTTGGTTTGGTTGTGGACAAGGTCATAACTCATAACTTAGAGCATGTCAATGTTTAAGATACTTTGAAAGGTTCTTAAAAAAAGAATATTAGTTTTTAAATCATAAAAAAATATAAAGCAATCAGAACATGACATATATTAAATGAGTCTATTAAAAAGTTAAGAACCGGTTTTTAAATAAGATACTTAAGAAACTCTTCTTCTTTGTCTTTCTTACTTTTTAATATTTTAATATTTTTTTGTGTTAATAACCTTTTTTAAGAACCCCATTGAACATGCTCTTATAACTTAGTAATTTATTAAATTCCAACAATATCATTTATATTTACTCGAATTCCCCCATTTCGACCAGCCTCTTCGTGTACTCTTCGGCACACGCGGCTGATAGGGCTCAGGTTTTACCCAAATAATCAACTACTGCAAGTGCACAGCAATGCAGTTGAAGTATAAGGGGTATCAAATCCTCAGGGAAGTTANTTACAAGATAGATAGCAAAGAAGATGAACAGATTAGAAAATGAAAAGATGAGAAGATGGATGATTGAATACCGAAACCTCGAGTGTGCTCTGATACCAGATGATACGATTCTTTCCAAGAAGGATGCACTCTAGGTGTGGTATAAGGATAATCCTTGACTTCAAGTGACTCGCGAAGCAAGATGATAAGGTATATTAAACCCTATGCCCAAAACTTACAACGATTCAGATGAAACTAGGCGGTGGATTCGTTGTTGATAGAACTCGTGAAGTAAGATGTTAAGGTATATGAAACCCTAAGCCCAAAACTCGCTTAAAACGATGACTACGAACAAAGAAGGTGAATGGCCACACAAAAGTCTGCGGAATGACTTCTGATAAACCGGTTTGATCGTTTGGATATTACGCACCAAAGATCGAAAAGTTCACAAGCAACAAAAGAGAAATCAATCTCAAAAATATTAATAAAAAGATGGTTGTTTTTTTCAAATGAGTTACAAAGAATATAAAGAAGAAAAGATGTGTTTAATGACTAGCTAAAATCGATAAAGACTTAGCTAAAAACTAGGAAGACTTAGACTAGAATTAAAGATGTGTTTGAATGACTCTTAGACTAATAATGACTCTTGAAAACGTCCAGATCCCTTCCTTCTGATCAACTAGTCTCTTCAACTACTTTTCCTTCCTTTGGTAGAATCTTGACTATGTAGCTCAACTATATAACTCGACGAATGTAGCTTGAATATGTAGTCGACTATATATGAATGTAGCTTGAATATGTAGTCGACTATATAGCTGATTCACAAGTCTGCCATGCAATTCCAGAAGTCTTCTTTGTAATTCCAGAAGTCTGCTGTGTAAGTAAAACCAGAATGTTCTGATTCCCTTCTTTCTCCATTCGTCCTATCTGATCTTGAACTCGAATGATCAGACTTTTAAGTGCTTCTTTGAGTTTCTTTGTCCTTGCTCTCGTCATTGTTCCTTCATGTACAAGCAAAGCATCCGCTGGTTCAAGCTCTCCTTCCTCTGGTTCAAGCTGCGCATCCATGATCATATCAACGTTCAATGCTCTTTCTCTCCATTATGTTCTTTAAGCAGTCAACTATGTAATCTAGAGCGACCACTACGTCGCTGATCGATGGTCCAGCGTTTGCGTTTTCTCTAGCACACATAAGCGCCACCTCGAGAGACTTATCCAAAAAAAAATTTCTTGTAACGATCTTGTATCGATAACATTGGCTCTACTATTTTTTTTTATGTTTCTATCAATGAAATGTCTTCCCTGCAAAAAACCAATAAAAGAGTTGTAATCATAAAAAAATCTATGGTCATGAGATAAAAAAAATAAACAAAAAGCTAATATTTTTTCTTAAGAGAGCATTACCCAATTCGCTAGTAAGCGATTGTAACCCATAAATGAGTCCCCAGCTCTGTGTCCACTAATAAGCTCTAACATCACAACTCCAAAGCTGTAGATATCAGATTTTGACGACAACCTCCCACTAATAGCCTACTCGGGGGCACAATAGCCCCGAGTTCCCATAACTCTAGTAGAGACATGAGTCATATCATCTTTCGGACCAAACTTAGCAAGCTCAAAATCAGACAGTTTTGGTTTGTAGCCGTGATCTAACAATATGTTTGCAGTTTTCAAATCTCTGTAGATCGCAACAGATTTTGCTTTATTATGAAGGTGTTGTAATCCTTTAGCTGCTCCTGCAACTATCTTCATCCTTGTGCTCCAATCTCATCTGCTANTTAAATGGGATAGAAAAAATGGAATGAAATAAAAATAGAATTTCATTCATTCTTTAACGTTTTTGAAGTTGAATAATTTTTTTAAATAATTTATTTTTTCTTTGTGGAAGGGATAGTTGGAATGATTTTTTACTTTCTTTCATTATAACTGGTACCAATTTTATAGAATTTTGTAGATTTCTCAATTCTACATGATTTCATTCATAAAAATAGCAATATGTTTGCAGTTTTCAAATCTCTGTAGATCGCAACAGGTTTTGCTTTATTATGAAGGTGTTGTAATCCTTTAGCTGCTCCTGCAACTATCTTCATCCTTGTGCCCCAATCTCATCTCCTAAATGGTTATAACATCTTCATAATGAAGCAAAACCTGATGGGATCTAAAGAGATTTGAAAACTGCAAATATATTGCTAGATCATGGCTAAAATCGAAGCTGTCTGATTTTTGGCTTGCTAAGTTTGGTCCGGACGATGATATGACTCATGTCTCTACTAGAGTTATGGCAACTCAAGGCTATTGCACACCCAAGTATGCTACTAGCGGGAGGTTGTCGTCAAAGTTTGATATCTGAAGTGTTGGAGTTGTGATGTTGGAGCTTATTAGTGGACACATAGATGTTCGAGACTCATTCATTGGTCTAAATTGCTTACTTATGAATTGTGTAATGCTCTCTTAAGAAAAACATTAGCTTTTTTGTTTTTTTTTAATCTCTGGCCATATATTGTTTTTATGATGACGACCGTTTTGTTGGTTTTTTTACAGGTAAGACTGTTCATGGATAGAAACATAAAGAAGTAGATTCAATACAAGGTCATTACATGTAAGAAACTATGGAGAAAACTCTCGAGGTGGCGTTTATGTGTATGAGAGAAGACACAAACACTAGACCATCGATCAACGACATAGTGGTCGCTAGATTACATAGTTGATTGGGTAACAAGTAGAGAGAAGAGAAAGAGCATTGAACGTGGAAGAGGCGTAGAATTGTAGAAGAAAGCGATAGTGATACTGAGCTCAGCGAAGGAGACGCTGAGGATGTTGAGTGGCAAAGAAAAAGAAGTCAGTGAAAGAGAGAGAGAGATCCATCGCTGGGGCTAAGAATTGGGCTGAGAATTTGAGATTATAGTGGCCGAGCAATGAGCCACCAACTCCGAGTCCTCAAAAGTTAATTTGTTCTTAAAGTTTACATTTTTCTTCGTCTTTTTGTCCCAATTATTTAGTTCTCCTTTTATTTCATTGTGATTTATAAGAAAATTGAAATATACAGTATGGATTTTGAGAAATGAAATTTGCAGAATGATTGTAAAAAATGAACTTGTGAATAAAAGTTTCATTGGATGCCCAGAAAGCTCACAATTTTACATTGGTTGAATATATACTACAAAGATATTAAATTATCACAAACGGGTTATGCTAAACAATTTTGACCCTTTGTCATGGAGTGGATTGGGCTAACCCATTGCAGACGGCAACCTCAAATAACTCATCTGTGTGGACATCATATCGATTCAAAAGGATGTTTTAACCTAAGTATTAGTTTTAAATCTTGATTAAAGATGTATAAAATTTTATATTTAGGTTGGCACTCAAAACCCGGTCTAAAAAGAACGTATTTGCTATGATGTATATCATAGTACTTATACATCAGATGATTTGGTAGATTGCTGATTATGGTGTAAATGGTTATAAGTTAAAGGAATATAAGGAATAAATGGAATATATTTAAATGGGATAGAAAAAAT
>JAHZTW010000005.1:22491560-22502589 GCA_020283515.1 Alliaria petiolata | reverse complement strand
ATTGTGAATGAAGATAAGATTTAAGTGTGATAAGGTTACCTTATATTGTGAATGAAGATAAGATTTAAGTGTGATAAGATTAGATTTGATAATATTTATAACAAGATTAATTAGTAACAATGTAATCAAATTAGAAAGTCAACCTTCCCAAATTATATTAAATATTAAATTCTTTACAAACCACTTTCCAAAATTTATAATTAATATCAAGCTAATTACCCTTTAATTTATTTCATTCTTATCTGGTTATCTAAACAAAATCAAAAGATATTTTGAAAATTATATTGACGTTTTTACAATAATTTTCTAGAGAATTGTTGAAGAAAACGTTTCGTTCTTTCAATATTCTTAACAAGTTTAATTAGTAACAATGTAATCAAGTTAGAATGTCAACCTTCTCAAATTATATTAAATATTAAAGCTTTTTCGTCCACTTTCCAAAATTTATAATTTTTGTTTTGGTCGGATTCCAAAATTTATAATTAATATCAAGCTAATTACACTTTAATTTATTTTAGTTTTATCTGGTTATGTAAACAAAATCAAAAGATATTTTGAAAATTATATTGATATTTACTTATTAATAGATACGAAAACAATATTTATATATATAGTTATATTGAATTTTTGTATCATAACTTATTATAATTTTTTTTAAGATTCAAAAAAAAAACTTATTACAATTTTTAACCATAATTTATTTACTAAAAATATATTTAATGGACTTTTCAAAATTTTGGACTCTGTTCGATTTCCAAACACGGGTTGATGTCCAAGATCACACCTGTAAGGTTTGAGAAAGATGATGGGACGTGCCACCTGGAAAGCATTTCTTTACAAATTGAGAACATTATGCTCGTTCAATGGACTGAAGGATTCATGAATTCTTCTATGGATTTTGTTTCGAGAGAAATCAATGGTTGTGTAAACTGTGAGGATACATTCCATTTTCATTTCTATTCATTTGCTCGTCAAGACAATTGAATCGTAATAGTATCTATTGTATCATCCCCCATGTACTTGAGTGATACATCAATGATTTGAAGATGAGGAAACCCTGAAGCAACTTGGGGGATGACGTAACACACCATGATTCTTTATCATTTTGAGAGAGAAAAAAAAACGGAAACGAAAATAAAAACATGAAATCTTGATTCTTGATCCAAATCAAGATGGGCACGAGGATCTCGAATCCAATTGCCGATTAAAATATTAAATTTCTTTTATTTAGCCATCGTTAGCCCTTAACCAATAAACAGTATTTAACACATAAACTCAACATCCTCAATTAGTCTTAAAAAAGGAAAGCAAAAACATAAAAACACCAGTCATAATCTGAAAACGATAAGAATAGTACAAACGACACTAACATAGCAAGCTCAGAAACCAAGATTTTTCTTCTTCCGAAAGAGCATATCATTTCTTCGATAAATAAGATGGCAGAGTAGATATCAAACAAAGATTCCCAGCGATTACTTGGATCTTGCACTTTGGTGAAGCTATTCTTGGAATGTTCTCAAGCCTCTTGAATAATAAATACACAACAATTTCATATACTTTATTGTAGTTTATGATCAACTGTTCAAGACACGACATTTTCTTCAAGAAATGCTTGACCTGACCTATGTCTATCCCGCTGTTTTCATCGATGTGTCCAAACAAACTAAATTTCTTTAGCACCTTTACCGGAGAAGATGAAATACAAGAAGAAACATTCTTCAGGCGGTCACATCAGCACACATTCCCACATCCATTGTTATACTTGTGGCCGAGACCCCGAAGAAGAATAAATGAAAAGCTTTCAAAGTTAATTTGTATCTGATAAACAAAGATATGCTTGTTTGCCAAAAAAGAGAAAAAAACAAAGATATGCTTTGATGGGTTTTCTTTTATACTTTTATATTTCTTGCCAATACCTCCCATCATATTTCTGGGTTACTCTCGATCGTTAATTGAATCAGGTTCTTGAATATTGGAGTTATTACAAAGTGTCTAAACAATTAAAAATAAATAAATGAAATAGTAAAAAACTTGACGAGAATCCGTTCTCATTTGAAGAAAAAAAAAACTCATAAGAGACTTTCCAGCTATTTGTCATCTTTTAAAAATTAAAATTTAATTAATGATTTAAATTATATTAAAAATATTCACTGAAAAACTCTTTTTTGAATATCTGAGATTGCTCTAACAATATTGAAATAAAGAAAGGAATGGTATACATATATTAGGTGTTTCGGCAGTTAAGAAAAGTATCTAAACCTTGAATATCCCCTTAAGAAGTTTCTTGCCCAATTCGACCACATAATTTGCCACATCACCTTTAATAACCTTGCACTTGAACTTTGATCTTCTGTTAGTCGAAGACTGATATGAGCTTCGATAAGCGAATCGAAACGGATTTTCGGATACACTTCTGCAATAGTATCAGAATAAGCTAGGTAGACAAGATTCGGAGTATCAAACGACACATCCTGTGGATTCTCATCCATGTCATCACAGAAAAACATTAGTTTCTTGAGGGTTGTGCTAGAGACAGAGCAGGACTCCCCAAAATCCCACTCGAGGTTAATCAGAACTAATTCCTCAAGCACGAGACAGCCAGAGAGAAGCTTTGTGAACCCATCATCACCTTCTTCGAAAAAAATTGAATCAAGATAGAGACACTTAAGCTTTGGAAGAAAAAAATCTCCCGCCTCCAAGTCAGAGGTGAAACAGCCTCTTGGTCCTAATCTCTGCTTAACTAGGGACTTGCTCCTCAAGAGGAGCATGGCGGGAAAATATTCCAATTTAAACACGTCTAGATCAAGCTCTGATACGCCACGTAGCAACGCGTAGGCCATCCAACGAGTGACACAAGTTGGATCAACACCATCTCCACAACTTAGAGAGAATTTGTCAAATGTTGCATTCCCTTGCACAGTTTGCAAAGCAAACACTCTGTCCACAAATTCAACAAAATTTGTGGGAGTCTCTTCATTTGCGTCATCAAAATCAAAGTTTGTCATAGAGACAAACAAAAACGCCACCTGCTCAAGAGAACATATGTGGCAGCGGCTTCTTTGGTGATAAGGAAATATAAGATATGAGAAATTAGAGGATTTGGTAGATTGCTTATTCTATCTCTTGAGACAAAATCCATCTTTTTGGAAAATGAAACCATTAATTACTAGAGCAATTTTTTTTTTACACAATCGTAAGGTTCTTTTAAGATTCACTAAGAAAGCTAATTTACTAGAGAAAAATGAAAGTAGACACAGCTTGGAGGAAATGGGGAATCTTACTTGTGCCCATAATCAAATCATAAGATAAGATTATCTAGTAGATTCAGAGGTTTTGTGGTGAGAACGAAATGGATAATGAAAATTACGGTTGCCGCCAATGTGATATGCTCCCAATGGCAATCCGTTTCAGGTGCGATTATGATTTGAAAGTGAGAGCCATGCGATTAGATAAAGTTGTGAACAGAGATGCGATTCCAGTTGAATAAGGTTACCATATAATTCTTAAACAACAATGCGTTTTGAAAACGATTAGAAAAAAAAATTAAGAAAATAGACATAATCTGGTAGAATATAGAAAAATCGCCGGAACCAAATCTTAAAAGATGAAAGCAAAAGTCCAAATAAGAGAAGCCAAATATTATATGATACTAAAAAGGAGATATACTAGTTAATGAACTTTCGACACTAAACCTGAAACTGTTGAAACGAGCTTCATCCACGACTTTTTCTATACGAAGTGGAAACACTTAAGCTGAGGCAAGAACCAAGACACTCGAGCAGAACCAAGACCGAAAAGAGAACTACTCCAAGCTCAAAGCAGCAACAACAACGATAAAAACGAGCGCAAGATCAACCTAACAACCCACCAGCTTTTTTTGGTTGACCCGTTACCAAACGGTATTACTAAGGAGTAAGGATAAATTCAGTATAACTTTCTATATTTGCTAAATAAGTACTAATTTTTATAGACATACTAAAGTTGACTCGTTAAACGTTCTTACTCGTTGTGAAATATATAAAACTGCTTATAATCTCTAGAGAAAAAATATACAACTGTTTATAATTTCAAAGTCAAACCTAACATATATACCCTTTTCGAAAATGAGTATGAATTGTAGAATATTACCATCAGATGACGCTCTTTTATAAATTGCTTCAATCTAACCAAATACTCTTCATTTAAAAACTATTGAAGGGAAGTGTTCAAAAAAATATAAACTATTAAAGGAAATTTAATAAAATAAACAGTTTTTTTTCTGGTGCAACAATAAAATAAAAAGTTCAAAGTTATATCGAATTAAAGCGTGACTACTGCATTTAATAATTAAATAATTTATTAAAGTTTTTTTGTAAAAAATATATTAGTTCCTATGTTGACAAAAATATTTTAATGATTAATAAATATATTAGTTCTTCATAAATATATTAATGCATATACTAAATAGTTTTAGGTGTAACTAAAAGGGTTAGATAATTATTAATTAGTCAAAATATGTTGTTAAAAACTTAAAAACAAAAATTGGTGCGTCATTAGACTCATTACTCTGGCCAAAAATTACGTCAGGTATCAAACTGGAATTTGTGATACGTTAAAGGACTTAATTAGGGTTATCAACTAGCAGGTGAGGAAATTATTTATGAGAGTGTCAACTACCTAACATCACAAACTAACTCATATTTAGTAGTGAAGAATTTAATCTATTAGTTAAGAATACGAAATTCGAATATTTTCAGGGTAATTAAATCATAGTTGGCCATTATGAATGTCTTAAGTAACAAAAAAAATTCAGATTTTCATAAATTTTAAAGATTAGTAAACAGGTTTCGGTATGGTATTTTATCTTAGATGTTCGGGAATGGCGAGACGGAATCCAAACAAGAGAATTGCATAGTCTTGGAAAATTATCCCAAACCGTTGATTGAAATTAAGTCTACCGACATAAATCGTAGATGTGAATCATAAGACAAATTAACTAACCGTAAATACATGAATTATCTAAGGAATGTCGGTAAAAAACGAACTAGAGAGAAAAAATAGAAAAAAATCTGAGCTAGAGAAGGAAAGATAGAGTTGAGCGAGACTGTTACGTATTTTCTTCACATGTAGCCATAATTTCTCTTTTGGTATAACTTTCGATCATTAATCGATTGTTATTCATGTTTATGCTCAAATGTTTTTCAAGTCCATGGCTGAATTATACTCGTTGCGTTTTTCAGTTTTCGTGTATGAATGTACTTTATGATTTTTGGTGAATGATGCATGCATAAGTATTTAAGATGTGTCGAATCAGTCTCATGAGTTCAAAGATCAGTGATGACCGAGATATACCGAATCATGGGTTTAGAAATTGTGATAACCGAACCGGTTTAAAGGTCGTGATGACCATATGTATCGAATTACATGGAATTGAGTTTCGTGTGCTAGTAAATACATAATATCCAATCGTCGGCTAGTAAACAAAATCTCTTCTCCTCTCTTCCACCATTTGTTGACCATTTAAGAGGATTTTAAAGAAAACATCAATCTCAAATACCCATAACCACACAGAAGACACAACACTCCCCATTTGATCTTGTATGGTCAATCCATTGGCAGTGGACCGACGCTGCACCTTGCCTCTAAGCTTCCTCGGCTTAGAGGTGTGGTTCTTCATAGTGGCATCCTCTCTGGTCTTCATGTTCTATGTCATGTCAAGTTCAAGTTTTGTTGTGACATTTATTCGGTAAAGATTCTCTTCCCTTTTGCTTTTTTTATTACGCCGCTTAATGGGATCACTTGGGACCAAACCGCCCAAATTTAGTTAAATTACATATAACTAATCCAATATGTCTTGTGGATTGATGAAAGTGGCTAATTTGAAAGTTTTTCGATTTAGAAATGGCTAATTTGGAAGCTAACCGATCCTGGGGTTCTAACACCATTCTATTAACCGATTATTGTTGTTAAATCGCAGAACGTAAAGAAGATCAAGAAGGTGAAATGCCCGGTTCTCGTCATACACGTAAGCAAACTTTATATCTTCTTTCAATATCTTCGGCCCTATTAGAATCAAGAAACGTTACTGATCTTACTAATCCGTCGTTACGCGGAAACAGGCTATGGAAAATGGCGAAGGAACGACGTCGAGATCTATCCATCTCTACCCGTTTATTCAAGACATGGAGAATACAACCACCAAGTCTCGTCTCAAGAAGATTTGGCAAGAAATCCGCAGACGAAACGAATCCAAAGATGTTGTAGCTCCAGACTCTGCAATAGACCAAAATGCCCTAGGTGTCCCAAACCTAGCTGCGATTGCAGCTGCGGTTTCGGCGATTGCGGTTGTTGCAAGTGTTCTTGTCCATCGTTAAAGGGATGTTTCTCTTGCTGCAAGAAACCGAGCTGTGTTGGTTGTTGTTGTTCTTGTCCCAAGTTCAAATGCTTCAGCTGCTTTGGGAAGCCTAAATGTCCGAAATGTCCTTGTTGGAAATATCTAAAATGCACCGAATCTGAGTGTTGTCGAAGTTGTTGCTGTGCCGGTTGTTTTAGCTGGCTGTGTTGTTGCGGCGGAGGTAAGAGGAAGGCAGGGGAGAGGAGAGGAGGAGCCACAGTGGTAAAGAGTGAAGGGTAATATTGGTATTTCGATATTCTTGTATAGATTTTGTTCAAAGATTCGGTTAAACATTAGGAAGATTCATGGGAACAAGAGAGACTGAGAGATTTGAGGCGAAGAGTTCATTATCATGATTATCATTCTTAGAAAGAAAAAGAAAAATTAAAAACATGAAATCTTGATTCTTGTTCCAAATCGAGTTGGGCTCGAGGATCTGGAATCTAATTACCGATTAAATTGCTTTTCTATAATTCTTATCACTATACACGTAACAAACAAAGTATTAAATTTGGTTGATTTCGTCACCCTTGGTCCTTGACCCAAAAACAACATTTAACACATAAACTTAACATCCTCAGTCGTTAAACTAAGATGATAAGCAAAGTACAAATGACAGAGTAACATATCAAATTTAATTGCTTTTGAGTCTAGCTCAGAAACCAAGAATATTCTTCTTCCCGAAGAGGAGACCGTTTCTTTGATATAGAAGAAGGCAAAGTAGAAGACAAACAAAGATTCTTAGATTACTTGGATCTTGCACTTTGGTAAAGCTATTCTTGGAGTCCTCTAAAGCCTCTTGAATAATTCAAACAAAGCATTATCATGTAATGTATTGTAGTATACTACTAACTGTTCAAGACCCGACATTTTCTTCAAGAAGTGCCTGATCTAGACTATGTCCATCTCTCTGTTGTCATATATGTTTCCAGACATAGTAAATATCTTTAGCAGCTTCACTGGAGAAGATGAAATGCAAGAAGGAATATTCTCGAGGCGTTCCCATCCGCACACGTTCCCACATCGATCGTGATGCTTGTGGTGGAGCCCCTGAAGAAGAATAAAAGAAAAGGTTTTAGGGTCGGTCCTAAGATATTTGGAGTCGAATATACGATATTAAAAATGTAGACCATAGCTAACACATTAAAAAAAATACAAGCTGCTAAAATATTCAAATTTGCAAATATAGAAAAGGAAACTACATATTTCTTCTTCACAACAAAAGCATACAAAAAAAACGAATCCCAAAAAATTCAAAAAACTCAGAGACCCCATTCAAATGTTTCTCAAGTATATGAGCCTTAAAGAGTAAACTGTAACTAATAAACATATATGGTTTAGTGAGTTTTTTTCATACCCTTATAAAAAGGGTTTGTAGTTTTGGACAATTCCTGAGCAGACATGGCATTCCCATCCTATTTCCGGGTTCGATTGTTAACTTAATCAGATTCTGGAATACCAATGTTACTTCATCCCATAAAAGTAAGTACCTGAAACCAAAAACCAAATCATCACTCTCTTGTTGTAATTATTAACTCAAGCTTTGTGGCAGAGCATGAAATATTTTGTATATATAGGGGTCAAATGTGTTTGATTTATTAACAAAAAATTATACATTTTCTTTATCATATAGTCTATATTAATACCTAATATTTTGTACCATCGAACCAAATAGTCATGAAAGTACCACAAAGAAAAACGATAGACACGTCAAAAAGAGTTTAAAATATATATTAAAGTAGTCACCCTAACATAATTTTATGAGGTGTGCTGTATATTTCAATTCGTGATAATTAATGATGACATAAACAAAGAACTAAAGAATTGAGACAAAAGTGTTAAAAAACAATATAAACTTTAAGAAAAAATCACTTTTGAGGAGTCGGTGTTTGTGGCTCATTGCCCGGCCTCTGTAATTTCAAATTCACAGCCCAATTCTTAGCCTCAGCGACATCTCTCTCTTTCACTGACTTTTTTTTCTTTGCTACTCAACATCCTCGACATCTCTTCTGGTGAGCTCACTGTCACCGTCGCTTTCTTCTCCTGTTATATTCCTCGTCCACGTTCAATGCTCTTTCTCTCCATTCTGTTCGTTAAGCAGTCAACTATGTAATCTAGAGAGACCAGTACGTCGCTGATCGATGGTACAACGTTTGCGTTTTCTCTCTCACACATAAGCGCCACCTGAAAAGACTTCGCCAAAGTTTTTTTTTCATGGAACGACCTTGTATCAATAACATTGGCTCTACCGTTTTTTATGTTTCTATCAATGAAATGTCCTGCCTGTAAAAAACCAATAAAAGAGTCGTCATCATAAAAAATCTATGGTCATGAGATAAAAAAATAAACAAAAAAGCTAATGTTTTTCTTAAGTGAGCATTACCCAATTCGCAATTAAGCGATTGTAACCCATAAATGAGTCCCCAGCTCTGCGCCCACTAATAAGCTCTAACATCACAACTCCAAAGTTATAGATATCAGATTTTGACGACAACCTCTCACTAACAGCCTACTCGAGGGCACAATAGCCCCAAGTTCCCATAACTCTAGTAGAGACATGAGTTATATCATCTTCCAGACCAAACTTAGAAAGCCCAAAATCAGACAGTTTCGGTTTGTAGCCGTGATCTAGCAATATGTTTGCAGTTTTAAAATCTCTGTAGATCACAACAGGTTTTGCTTCATTATGAAGGTGTTGTAATCCTTTAGCTGCTCCTGCAACTATCTTCATCCTTGTGCTCCAATCTCCTAACATCTGCTAAATGGTTACAACATCTTCATAATGGAGCAAAACCTTATGTGATATACATAGATTTGAAAACTGCAAATATATTGCTAGATCATGGCTACAAACCGAAGTTGTCTGATTTTTGGCTTGCTAAGTTTGGTCTGGACGATGATATGACTCATGTCTCTACTAGTGTTATGGCAACTCAAGGCTATTGCGCACCCAAGTATGCTACTGGCGGGGATGTTGGGGACTCATTCATGGGTCTAAATCGCTTACTTGTGAATTGTGTAATGCTCTATTAAGAAAATCATTAGCTTTTTTATTTTTTTTATTCTCTGACCATAGATTGTTCTTATGATGATGACCGTTTTGTTGGTTTTTTCACAGGTAAGACAGTTCATGGATAGAAACATAAAGATGTAGATTCAATGTTATTAATACAAGGTCATTACTTGTAAGAAAGTTTGGAGAAAACTCTCGAGGTGACGTTTATGTGTATGAGAGAAGACACAAACACTAGACCATCGATCAGTGACGTAGTGGTCGCTCTAGATTACATAGTTGTTTGGTTAACGAGTAGAGAGAAGAGAAAGAGGATTGAATGTGGAAGAGGCGTAGAATTGTAGAAGAAAGCGATAGTGATACTGAGCTCACCGAAGGAGACGCTGAGGATGTTGAGTGGCAAACAAAAAGAAGTCAGTGGAAGAGAGAGATCCATCGCTGAGGCTAAGAATTGGGCTGAGAATTTGAGATTACAGTGGCCGAGCAATGAGTCACCAACGCCGAGTCCTCAAAAGCTAATTTGTTCTTAAAGTTTATATTTTTCTTCGTCTTTTTGTCCAAATTGTTTAGTTCTCTATTTATGTCATCGTGATTTAAAACAAAATGAAATATACAATTAATATGGTTTTTGAGAAATGAAATTTGCAGAATGATTGTGAAAAATGAACTTGTGAATAAGAGTTTCATTGGATGCCCATAAAGCTGACAATTTTACATTGGTTGAGTATATATTACAACGGTTTATGCTAAACCACTTTGACACTTTGTCATGGAGTGGATTGGGCTAACCCATTGCAGACGGCAGCCTCAAATAACTCATATGTGTGGACATCATATCAATTTAAAAGGATGTTTTAACCTAAGTATTAGTTTTAAATTTTGATTAAAGATGTATAAGATTTTATATTTAGGTTGGCACTCAAAACCCGGTCTAAAAATAACGAATATCATAGTACTTATGCATCGGATGATTTGGAAGATTGCTGATTATGGTGTAAATGGTTATAAGTTAAAGGAGTCTAAGGAATAAATGGAATAGATTTTAATGGGATAGTAAAAATTGGAATGAAATAAAAATGGAATTCCATTCATTCTTTAATATTTTTGAAGTAGAATAATTTTTTTAAATAATTTTTTTTTTTTTGAGGAAGGGATAGTTTGAATGATTTTTTATTTTCTTTCATTATAACTGGCAACAATTTTATGGAATTTTGTGGATTTCTCAATTCTACATGACTTCATTCATAAAAATTGCAATCCTGTTACAGCCATATCTCTTGAGATAGAATCCATCTTTTTGGAACAAGATATCAACAATTACAAAAGCGATCTTTATTGTTTTACACAGCATCAAGGTTTCTTTAAGATTCCCAAAGAAAGCTAATTTACTAGAAAAAATGAAAAGTAGACACAACGTGAGGAAATGGGGAACTTACTTGTGACCATAATCAAAATCATATGATAAGATTATCTGGTTGATTTATAGGTTTTGTGGTAGGAAGGAAATGGATAATGAAAATTAGGGTTGCCGTCAGTGAGATAAGCTCCCAATAGCAATCTGTTTCAGGTGCGATTATGATTCGAGTGTGGGAGCCATGCGATTAGATAAGATTGTGAATGGAGATAAGATTTAAGTGTGATAA
>JAHZTW010000005.1:22428577-22473424 GCA_020283515.1 Alliaria petiolata | reverse complement strand
AACACATTGACCATCCAACGAGTGACACAAGTTTGGATCAACACCAACTCCACAACTAAAGAGAGAATTTGTTATTATGATATACATCATAGCATATTTGTTCTTTTTAGACATGGTTTTGAGTGCCAATCTAAATATAAAATTTTATACATCTTTAATCAAAATTAAAAACTAATACTTTGACTAAAACATTTTTTTGAATCGGTACGATGTCCACACGGATAGGTTATTTGAGACACGGCAATGGGTTAGCCCAATCCACTTCATGACGAAGTGTCAAAGTGGTTTATCATAAACCGTTCATGATAATTTAATATCTTTGTAGTATATATTCAACCAATGTAAAATTGTGAGCTTTATTGGCATGGAATGAAACTCTTATTCATAAGTTCATTTCTCACAATTATTATGTAAAATTCATTTCTCAAAAATCATTTTGTACTGTATATTTTAATTTGTGATAAATCATGGTGACATAAACATAGAACTAAAGAATTGAAATAAATAAAAAAAGAATAAGAAAAAATTAAACTTTAATAAAAAATTTACTTTTGAGGACTCAAAGTTGGTGGCTCATTGCTCGGCTTCCGTAATCTCTAATTCTCAGCCCAATTATTAGCCTCATCGACAACTATCTCTTTCAAATTTCTTTTATTTAGCCATCCTTAGCCCTTAACCAAGAAACATTATTTAACACATAAACTTATCATCCTTAATTAGTCTTAAAAAAGGAAAGCAAAATCATAAAAACACCAGTCATAATCTTAGAATATAAGAAAAGTACAAACGACAAAAAACACAGCAAACTTAATTGCTTTTGAGTCTAGCTCGAGAATAATCTTCTTTCGGAAGAGCATATCATTTCCTCGATAAAGAAGAAGGCAGTGTAGATGTCAAACAAAGTTTCCCAGCGATTACTTGAATCTTGCACTATGGTGAAGTGATTCTTGGAATCTTCTCAAGCCTCTTGAATAATAAATTCACAGCAAATTCATATACTGTATTGTAGTTTATGATCAACTGTTCAAGACACGGCATTTTCTCCAAGAAATGCTTGATCTGATATATGTCCATCCCGCTGTTTCCATTTATGTATCCAAACACACTAAATATCTTTAACACCTTCACCGGAGAAGATGAAAGACAAGAAGGAACATTCTTCAGGCGGTCACAACAGCACACATTCCCACATCCATTGTTATACTTGTGGCCGAGACCCCGAAGAAGAAAAAATGAAAAGCTTTCAAAGTTTAATTTGTAACTGATAAACAAAGATATGCTTGTTTGACAAAAAAGAAAAAAAAATAGAGATATGCTTTAATGGGTTTTCTTTTGTACCTTTATAACAAGGGTTTCTAGTTTTGGACAGTTGTTGAGCAGTCTTGGCAATACCACCCATCCTATTTTTGGATTACTCTCGATCGTTAATTGAGTCATGTTCTTGAATACTGGTATCCTTGCTTCCCAACATAAACTAAGTACCTGAAACAAAAACTAAATCATCACTCTCTTGTTGTGATCATTAACTCAAGCTCAAGGTTGTTTGCTTTCTAAATTTTTATAAATTGTTTTTATTGGAGGATTTATTACAAAGTTTCTCAACAATTAAAAATAAATAAATGAAATAGTAAAAAAGAGGATGAGAATCAGTTCTCATTTGAAGAAAAAAATGTCATAAGAGATTTTTCCCCTAATTGTCATATTTTAAAAACTAAAATTTAATTTATTCTTTAAACTATATTAAAAAATATTCACTGAAAAACTCGTTTTTGAGTATCTCAAATTGCTCTAACAATATTGGAATAAAGAAGGGATTGATATACATACATTAAGGGCTTCGGCAGTTAAAAAAAGTATATGAGCATTGCATATCCCCTTAAGAAGTTTCTTGCCCAATCGGACCACATAATCTGCCTCATCACCTTTTAATAACCTTGCACTTGCACTTTGATCTTCTGTTAGTCGAAGACCGATATGAGCTTCGATAAGCGAATCAAAACGGATTGTTGGATACAATTCTGCAATAGTATCATAATAAGCTAGGTAGACAAGATTCGGAGTATCAAACGACACATCCTGTAGATTCTCATTCATTTCATCACAAAAAAACGTTAGTCTCTTGAGGGTTGTGCTAGATACAGAGCATGACTCCCAAAAATCCCATTCGAGGTTAATCAGAACTAATTCCTCAAGCACGGGACAACCAGAGAGAAGTTTTTGAACCCATCATCACCTTCTTCGAAGAAAATTGAATCAAGATAGAGACACTTAAGCTTTGGAAGAAAAACATCTTCCGCCTCCAAGTCAGAGGTAAAACAGCCTCTCGGTCCTAATCTCAGCTTAACTAGTGACTTGCTCTTTAAGAGGAAAAGCATGGCGGGAAAATATTCCAATTTAGACACGTCTAGATCAAGATTCGATATGCCACGTGCCAACGCATTGGCCATCCAATGAGTGACACAATTTGGATCAACACCATCTCCACAACTTAGAGAGAATTTGTCAAGTGTTACATTCCCTTGCACAATTTGCAAAGCAAACACTCTATCCACAAATTCAACAGAACTTGTGGGAGTCTCTTCATTTGCGCCACCAAAGTCAAAGTTTGTCACAGACGCAAACAAAAAACGCCACCTTTTTGAGAAAACAGATGTGGTAGCAGCTTCTTTGGTGGTAAGGAAAGATAAAATATGGGAAATTAGAGGATTTGGTAGATCGCTGATTCTATCTCTTGAGACATAATCCATCTTTTTGGAACACGAGACCATCAACTACAAGAGCAATCTGTAATTTTTTACACAATCATAAAGTTCCTTTAAGATTCACTAAAAAGCTAATTTATTAGAGAAGAATGAAAAGTAGACACAACTTGGAGGAAATGGGGATATTTACTTGTGAACATAATCAAATCATAAGATAAGATTACCCAATAGATTCAGAGGTTTTGCGGTGTGAAGGAAATGGATAATGATAATTAGGGGTGCCGCCAATGTGATATGCTCCCAATGGCAATCCGTTTCGGGTGCGATTACGATTCGAGTGTAGAGCCATGCGATTCAAGTTGGATAAAGTTACTTTATAATTGGAAACAGAGATGTGATTCAAGTTGGATAAGGTTACCTTATAATTCCATAACAACAATGCGTTTTGAAAACTATTAGAAAATAAAATTACGAATATAGACATAATCTAGTAGAATATAGAGGAATCTCCGGAACCAAAACCCAAAAGATGAAAGTAAAAGCCCAAACAAGAAAGTCAAATATTATACGATACTAAAAAGGAGAGATACTAGTTAATGAACCTTTGACACTAAATATGGGACTGTTGAAACGAACTTCATCCACGACCTTTTCTATATAATGTTGAAACACTGAAACTGAGCGAAGAACCAAAACACTCGAGCATAACCAAAACCGAAAAGAGAACTACATCAAACTCAAAGCAGCAACAAAAATGATAGAAACGAGCGCAAAATCAACCTACCAGCTTGTTTGGTTTGGCCTGTTACAAAACGGTATTACTAAGGAATAAGGATAAATTCAGAAAATTTTCTATATTTGCTAAATAAGTACTAGTTTTGATAGGCATACTAAAGTTGACTCGTTAAACGTTCTTATATACTCGTAGTGAAATATATAAAACTGCTTAGAATCTCCAGAGAAGAAATATACAACTGTTTATAATTTCAAAGTCAAACCTAACATATATACTATTTTCGAGAATGAGTATGAATTGTAGAATACTACCGTTAGATGACTGCTCTTTTATAAATTGCTTATATCAAACTAAATACTTTTCATTTAAAAACTATTGAAGGGAAATGTTTTAAAAAAACTATTGAAGGAAATTTAATAAAATAAATAGATTTGTTTCTGGTGCAACAATAAAATAAACTGTTCAAAGTTAATTATAACGACCTAAAGCGTGACTACTGCATTTAATAATTAAGTAATTTATTAAACTTTTTTGTAAAAAATATATTAATGCTTAATGCTGACAAAAATATATTAATGATTAATAAATATATTAGTTACAAGAAGGATCCAGTTTTCCGAACTATAGGAGCAGCATTAGGACATGTGGAGAAGGTCGATGAATCGGGAGCCCGTGCACAAATTTCCATCAATGCAGATGAACCACTGCAATTCGAGAGAAAAGCAAAGTTCAAGAACGGAGATATTATCAGAGTGTCCCTGATGTATGAGGATTTACATAGATGGTGCTACACTTGCAAGAGAATCTCACATGAAGAAGGGACTTGCCCCGAACTGTCAGAAGAACATAGAGATTTAAATCGGAAATTGCGAGTGGAACAGAAAATCAAGGAGGAGCTAGCGGCCAAAGAGATGTTCCCACCGAGAGAATTCCGAAGCTTTGAAAATTCACCGATACCTTCAAGATCTGGAATCCCCAGAAACCTTACAGAACTCGAAACAGAGACTTCCCGCAACAGGGATCTACGTGCTAAGATTCAAGGACAAAGAGAGGAAAGGAGCAAAGATGTATGGAACAGAATTGATCATGAAGGGTATAATCGTTTTCCCCGGAATCGGGAGAGATATCATCCGTATGCCAAAGACTCTTTTGATCGGAAAAACAGACTTAGCGAGAAACATATCCCCCGTATGGAATGGAGACCAAGGAATGGAGCTGAAAATACACCAGTAAAAGATATGGGGAGCAGGCGAGATGATCTGAAATCAAGGAGCACCCATGGAGCCAGGCTAGATCGTCACTCCGATGCTGATTCCCAAAGAACTATTACAGAGCTTCATGAAAACCAAGGAAATAAAGTGAACTCGCAATCAGGACATCTTGTGGTTCATAGGAATGAATCTGAGGAGGATCGTGATAGAAGATTAAGGAAAGGGAAGGGGTTGATGACTGAAACATCGGAGATGGAGGCGAGAGTTTCGAGCGTTCCTAATCTGCAAAACAACAATTTCATGAACTCGGCCCGTGGAATTAAACCTCCAAATCCTCGCCTCGAACTCAGCGGTCCACGGTCGGAGCCTCGACAAGCACAGAAAGATGTAGAAGCTGAAAAAGACCAAAGTCTGGGCAATGAAGACGAGGTGATGCAGGAAACAGAGATGAGGCTTGATAATACAAAGGAACAGGATCCTGCGGGGGTAAAAGATACAGAGATTCGAGAAACGGATGACGAGTTTATGGAACGTATGGCTCGAGAAGCATATGGGATGGAGCTGGATGAAGTTGATGTCGACAATGATGACTTATTGATTGATGATCCAAACTACTATGGAGAGCAAATTGATGCAATCACACAGCTCACATCTAACCCGGAAGGAGACGATGAGGATATGGAAGAAAACGAAACGAACATAGATGCTATTATTCCCGAAACTCAGATACAAGAAACTCAAGCTACCATAAAGCACGGAAAATCTGGAAGGGAAAAGGGAGAGCCAGGGCAAACAAAAAAGAGAGGAGTGGCATCATCGCCTAAGAAAAAACCTCCAAGGAGCCACGAGTTAGGGGGATTAATGGCATCAAGGAAAATGCACACTAGCCGCTCACGTGCGTCCCCAAAAAAGAAGAGTAACCTGACTGCGAGATCATCAGGTACTAAGATTACTAAAATCCCTCCATATGAGGTGTTCCCTTCTGCTCTTAACAAGAGTAAGTCTGCTGTTTTAGGTTCGGTGGTGTCCCAGAAACCATCCAGTAAGAGAATATGAGTACAATTGCATGGAATTGTCCAGGTGCAGGCGCGGAACTGACTAAACCACACCTTAGAGAGCTGCACCGCTATTTTCGTCCATGCTTTCTTTTCCTTTCTGAAACTAAGAATTCTTCTTCTTTTATGCAAGATTTTCAAACTTCTTTTGGTTATGACAAATTGTTCACCGTGGAGCATGTTGGTCGAAGCGGTGGGCTTGCTCTTTTTTATTTGGATTGTTTTTCTGTTAAAATTTTATTTTCAAACGATCGGATGATCGATATTGAGGCAACGATCGAGGGACACAAAGTCTACATGACATTTATCTATGGAGATCCGGTCGTTTTGTGCCGTGCTGCTGTTTGGGAACGATTGACAGGGATTAGCTTAAACCGAGTGGGAGCTTGGTTCATGATCGGGGATTTCAACGAGATACTAGGGAATCATGAGAAGAAAGGGGGAAGAAAAAGATCCGATGATTCGTTTCTCGACTTCAAATATATGTTGGATAACTGTGGAATGATTGATTTCCCCTATAAGGGCAACCCCATGTCCTGGCTGGGATTTAGACGATCTGGTAGAGTCCAATGCCGACTCGACCGTGCTGTGGGTAACGAAGAGTGGCATGAATTATTTTCCCACACGAATGTGGAGTATCTAAAACTCTGGGGGTCTGATCACCGACCCATTTTCGCGAGGATCCAATCCAGAAAAGCTCGTTTTCACAAGAACTTCAAATTCGACAAAAGATGGCTGGATAAAGATGGATTTCATGAAACCGTTGTGGAAAGCTGGGGAGATGCACAAGGGAACCCCTCTGATATATTTTACAAAATTGGTGCATGTCGCAAAGCATTATCAAATTGGAAAAAAACCAATCCAACCAACTCGGCGAAGAAGATTGAAGTGATAAAGGCTCAGTTGGAGAGTGCACAACTTGATGAGACTTTTTCCAGTGAAGATGTTCTCAACCTGAAATGGATGCTATGCTCAGCTTTTCGCGACGAAGAACTATACTGGAAGCAGAAAAGCCGGGCGAACTGGTTAAAAGAGGGTGATCGGAATACCAAATTCTTCCATGCTACTACAAGACAGAGACGAGCGAGAAATCGGATTACGAAATTAAAAGCGACAAATGGAGTCTGGGTAGAAACAGAAGAGGGTATAGAAAAGGAGGCGACAAAATACTTCCAAAATTTATTTACCTCATCGAATCCAGAAGGTCACGAGGAGATACTCCGGTACATTACCGCGTCAGTAACTATGGAAATGAATTTAGCACTCACGAGAATACCGATGGATGCAGAGATCAAGCAAGCAGTCTTTGAGATAAATCCTGATAAAGCGCCAGGACCAGATGGCATGACGGGTTTGTTCTTTCAAAAATGCTGGGAGTCTACAGCGAAGGACATTATATGCATGGTAAAAGGATTCTTTGAGAAGGGTGAATTCGATGCCCGGCTAAATCAGACGAATATCTGCCTCATCCCGAAGAATGAAAGGCCACGAGAGATAGGAGAATTCAGACCAATCAGCTTATGCAACGTTTGTTACAAGATCATCTCGAAGGTCTTATGTAAACGCCTAAAAAAGATCCTCCCTAAACTAATATCTTAGACACAATCCGCCTTTGTGGCGCAGAGGCTCATTACGGACAACATATTAATTGCGCAAGAAATCTTCCATGCTCTCCGGACTAATCCGATATGCAATTCGAAGTATGTGGCTATAAAGACCGACATGAGCAAGGCTTATGATAGAGTGGAATGGAGTTTTCTTAAAGCGCTTATGCTGAAGATGGGCTTTGATGAAAAATGGGTACAATGGGTCATGAGATGCATTAGCTCAGTCTCGTATCAGGTCCTAATCAATGGAGAACCAAAAGGTAACATTGTCCCATCTAGAGGAATCCGACAGGGCGATCCACTATCCCCGTTTCTGTTTATCATATGTACCGAAGCTTTAATAAGCCAATTGCGGGGTGCAGAGGAAGACGGGAGATTAACTGGACTCAAAGTGGCACGATCAAGCCCGACAATCTCACACTTATTGTTCGCTGATGACAGCTTATTTTTCTGTAAAGCAGAGATCCCGCAATGTGCGGAGCTTTTGAAGATTCTAACATTATATGGCCAAGCCTCCGGACAGCGACTAAATTTTACGAAGTCTTCGATTCTCTTTGGAAGTAAGGTGAACCCGGAGGACAAGAACGCTCTTAAAAGGGCAATCGGCATTTACACGGAAGGGGGAATGGGAATGTACCTTGGATTACCTGAAAAGATATGTGGATCTAAAAAACAGGTATTTGCCTACGTTCAAGAAAGACTCAACAACAGGATAAACTCGTGGTCATCCAAACTGCTGTCCAAAGGGGGCAAAGAGGTTCTACTCAAATCAGTAGCACATGCCATTCCGACGTACGTTATGTCGAGTTTTCTCTTACCACAAGGGATTATCATGAAAATGCGAAGCGCCATTTCCAGATTTTGGTGGAGCACTAAGGCTGATAATCAAGGACTCCATTGGATCGCATGTGATAAGATCTGCGTCCCGCTGGATAAAGGGGGTCTTGGATTTAGAGATTTGAAGAACTTTAATCTGGCTCTCCTAGCAAAACAATTGTGGCGACTTATACGGTACCCATCATCCCTCTTGGCTCGAGTTTTAAAAGGAAGATACTTTCGATATTCCAATCCCATAGAAGTGGAGAAATCGGCGTCGCCTTCTTATGGTTGGAGGAGCATTATGGCGGCAAAGGAGCTGCTCAAATCAGGACTTCGGAAGACTATTAAGTCGGGTTTTAACACAAAAGTATGGAGCGATCCATGGATTCCGGTGATCCCGGCAAGACCAGCGAAGAGTATCTCTATAGACCGGGATCCTAATCTATATGTCAACCATCTAATAGACTTTGATTCTAAGAGGTGGCGGTTAGAAAAAATCCACGAGCTGGTTGATCCGGAAGATATCCCGCGAATTCTGAGTCTCAGACCATCCCGCATTTTTGATTTTGACGGATATAGCTGGGTCCACACAAAATCAGGAAATTATAATGTCAAATCCGGGTATGAGATAGCCTGCGCTGCAGAGAAAGTAATTAGGGGACAAGAGGTAATAGAACCGAGTACTAACGCCCTCAAGAGTAAGGTTTGGTCTCTCAAAACGTCAAGAAAAATCAAGCACCTTATTTGGCAAGTGATCGCGGGGTGTATAGCGACGCGCAGTAAGCTAGTGGATAGACATTGTGGCAGTGATCGATCCTGCCCAAGATGTGGCGAAGAGGAAGAGACAATAAACCACTTATTCTTTCAATGTCCATCGATATCACAAGTTTGGATTCTCTCATCTATTCCATGTATTCCGGACGTATTTCTGTGTGAGGCTTTGTTCTGTAATACAGATTATCTGATGACAAGGGCACGCGAAAGGGGGGCAACAAATGATCTGACTATATGCTTTCCGTGGATCATGTGGTATATCTGGAAAGCCAGGAATGATAAAGTGTTTAATGGAAAAGATATTCCCCCATCAGATATCATTGATATAGCTCTCCAAGAATCGGCAAATTGGGAGATGGCCAATTTAGTCCAAACTGCGAGTGAAGAAGTGGAAACTCGAGTAGCAATTTCACTAGACATGACGATTCCGGGTAGTGAATTCCGATGTCAAGTAGACGCTTCTTGGGTAAGTCCAGAGACATTGTATGGAGGAGGCCTGGTACTCCTTCATAATGGCTTGATCACTCAGCTGGGGGCCTTCACAGAAAATGCGGCTCAATCCCCGTTACACGCCGAAATGGAAACGATTATGTGGGCGATGAGATATGCTCAATACGCTGGTATTACTTCTATTAACTTTCAGACAGATTGTCTGCAGCTTGTTAAGCTTGTTGATGGAGATGAGGAGTGGCTGAATCTCGTATCAGAATTAGAATAATTTATTCATCTGCGCTCTGGATTTCTAGAGTTTTCTCTATCTTTTTTTCCTCGTACTTGTAATACCCGGGCCGATTCCTTTGCAAAAGGGGCTCGAGCGCGTGGCTTTGTTTTCTCTTATGTAAACTCTATGGTTCCTACTTGGTTAGCCCACGAAGCAAACCTATTCGAACCATAGTGTTGCTTAATGTTACTTTGCAGCCAAAAAAAAAAAAAAAAAAAAAAAAATGACTAAAGTTTACATCAGTTTATAAATGGTATCTCGACGTACACCATGTTGTCGGCGCTGAAGAATAAGACAGAGGAGCAAGACAAGACCTTCAAGACGCTGGCAACAGAGAGTCAAGCCCAGAGCCAACGCATCAGAAGCTTAGGCCCGACGATGAATCCACCTGAAAAGTTCAGAAGACTTGGCCTCAACCGCGCTCAACTTCTCGACTCCAGGAGCGACAGGCAAGAGGCCTAGGGCATCAGGAGGTCTTCGGCCGCAACATGCCTCTGGAGAACAGATGCCGACAACTACAAGGTCAAAAGTCACCGAGCCACCACGGTTGATCCAAAGAGGAGCCAACTAGCAGAGGGACCAGCAACCAGATCGAGCTTTCGGCGAGCCCACTGACGAGTAGGCGTCATCGACGATGACAAAAGGAATCCGAACTGATGGAGGTCCGACACAACCTAACACTACTCTCACCGCGGCTCAACGAACCAAGATTCCAGAAGAAGGGTTCGGCTTGGATCAGAACCAACACTTAACTGAAGAAGAAGAAAACCTCTTATGGGTCGAGCATACGCAATACTCCGATGAGCCCCGAATGACAAACCAAAGCCATTTTGCCGAGCTAAGCGATACAAACAGAGTCGACGGTCTTGGAAAAATCTGAGCCTATTTGGCTAGAGCAAACGCCAAGTAAGAGCTATCAGATCACAAGTTCACAAAGTAACCAACGCAGCACTTGAGATAGATCTCATGTTAGAGAAGACCCAGAAGGCGCCATTCATGATGCACATCATCGAGTCAAAATTGTCCAATCCAGAAAAGATTCGACTTCCAATCTACGAAGGGATGACCAACCCGAAGGAACACATCAGAGCGTTCCGCGTTGCAATGGGATGAGCCATCTTTAGATAAAATGAGCAATGGGACCAGCGAACAGACGGAGGCTCAGGTGAAAACGTCGACGAATCGATAGGCGTAACGTCTATTGAAGGAGGATTAGCCGAAGAGGATCCGACACAGTCCAAGAATAAAGCTGATGCAACCCTCGCCTCGGCCCTAGGAGCAAGTATTTCTGAAGAAGAGATCGTCTCAGAACAAAATCGATATTCAACAGAGGAAGAGGAGAACCTCCTGAAGGTACAAAAGATGTCATACACCGATGAACCGAAAGCAAAAAGGCTGTCTCAATTCATCGAGCCACATGAGACTAGCCTGCCGAAGTGACGAACCCAATAAGATCTGAGCCTCTCTAGCTCAAGCATCAGCCGAGGAGAAGGCCGACCCCCTTCGATTGGTCTAGAGAGGAGCCGACAACATGCATAACCACCAAGTAGGTTTAGGTTCGTGTGATAACACTGATGGAACAGCAGCTACTATGACCAATAACGGAGACAGAACAAAGATAGATCTAACTCATAGCCAGAATCAAGTCGATGCGACATTCATCTCAACTCTAGAAGAAGCAAGAACTATCGAAGAAGAACTCAGCTCGGAACTAAACGGACATATGACGGAGGAATAAAAAAAATCCTATTGGTAGAAGAGATGCAGTACGCCGACAAACCCAAGATGACGAGCCGAAGACAATTTGCCGAGCTGCAAGAGATGAGTCGAGCGCGAACTAACAAACTTGGCGAAATCTAATCCTTTCTAACTCGAAACACAGCCAAGCCGCCACGATCGACTCAAGCAGGAATTGGCGACGAAAGAGACCAGTAAGCAGAAGTGGGGTCGAGTGCGAATAATGTCAGATCGGCAGCTTTTACGATCACAGAATTAAGCCGAGCCAAGGAAGACCCAACTCATGTCCCGAATCAAAGTATTTAATAGCAAGTTGATGAAACATTCACCTCGGCATATGGAGCGAAGACCGCCAGAAGAAGATAAATCTCTTGTGGGTCAAACATGCACAATACGCCAACGAGCCAAAGACGATGAGTCAAGGCAATTTTGCTTAACTGCAGGAGACGAGCCGATCCCGAAGTGATGAACTTGACGAAATCCAAGCCTACCTGACTCGGGCAACAACTGAATTCAGAGCCGTCCGATCCCAGGTGCCCAAGGCAACTAGCTAGGCACCAGAGATAGATCCTATGATGGAGAAAAGAGAAGAGGCGAGCTAGAGATGCATAGATCAGACACACAGGTGTACACGGAAGCGTGATGAGGAGCTCGGACAAAATATCATCTTTGAATCCATCTGAAAAGCATACTCCACTTACGAATAGTTTAAAACTGAATGAACAACCCCCTCGACAAACAGTGACAAAGACTGCAAAATATTTTCCACGAAATGCGAGAAATGTCAGCGCCACGCTCCAACGATTCACAATCCAACTGAACTTTTATATTTAATCTCAGCATTTACCTGTTTATGCGATAGACAATGGATATCATCGGAGCGCTGCAACGGTCGAAGCAAAAAAGATTTCTGCTAGTCTGAACCGAATACTTTTCCAAGTGGGTCGAAGCAGATTCCTATGCTAGCATTAATGACGACGCCCAAGTCGAGAGTTTCGTACTGAAAAATACCATATGTCGACACGGAGTCCCACACGAAATCGTCACTGACATCGACTCTCAATTCATTTCAACTCGCTTCGAGACATTCTGTGTAAAGTGAAAGATAAGGCTAAGAAAATCCACACCCTGTTATCCGCAAGGAAACAGACAAGCAAAAGCAGCAAATAAGACTATCCTTGACGGATTTGAGAAGCGACTCGACGCCAAAAAAGGACGCTAGGCCAACGAGCTGGAATGAGTCTTGTGGTCGCAACGAACCACCCCACGGCAAGCCACATGCGAGACACCCTTTGCCCTTGTTTATGGAACACAATGTGTAATCCCTTTCAAAGTAGAGTTTCCTTGAGTCCGACGAAGACTCCTCTCTTGCCAAGAAGGTCTAAATCACCTCATGCTCCTGGACGACCTACACCTAGTCAATGTTAGACTCGATCAAGAACTCATCAGAATTCAAAACTACCAACAAGCTACCGCTAAATACTATAACTCTAATGTCCGAAGCCGGAAATTCAACGAGGGAGAACTTGTCCTTCGAAATGTCTTCCAGAACAATGCTAAAAGAAACGTGGGAAAACTGGGGGTTAATTGGGAAGGACCTTATCGAGTAACCAAAGTAGTCCGAGCGGGAGTGTACGAGCTCGTCAACAACGCAACCAACGTTCCAGTACCATGATCATGGAAGGCAACACACTTAAATAAGTACTATCACAAGATCTTATTTCTCGTAAACATGGACTACCGGGCGGCTTGATGAGTTCAACGTCACATTCATAGCTCAAAGTTAACAAGCCGACGATGTGGTGCAACCCACGAGGCGTGACTTGTGCTATGGCTAACCAATATTTCCACAAGTATTGCAGAATCATCCCCGGGATCGAAAACCACAATTGGCACATGTAAAAGAAGCTCTCATACATCCTAAAGTGGTTCTGCTTTGGCTTGTCTGCTCGATCTGTTGGAGAAAGGAGCACAAAATCGATCGACTCGCTGATTCCAATGCGATTCCTTAAGTCTAGTAGACCCGTCTCTATCGATAGACTTGGGAATTCGGGTACTCGTTCGGATTCGGGTCGGGTCTATCGGGTGTTGGTTATTTCGATTTTATGCTATAAGCCCCATTCATGTATTTTTGATTTTCGGGTCGGGTTCGGATCTGTTTATGGTAGGTTCGGGTCCGATTGTGGGGATTAGTCGGAGAGATTCTCTAGGGTTCTTTGATCCATCCTCATCTTATTTCGGTCTGATTTATATCTCTCTAGTCTCTACCGTCCGTCCAGCTGACACCTTTTTATTTGTGAGCCTTGAGGTCTCATTTATACTTCTTCTGACGGGATTCCTATTGGCTCCACGAACCCCGTCAATTAGGCATGCAGCCTACAGGGTTGGTCAACAACCCTAACGCCTGATTCCTGCCATGACTTGAAGTGTCCGCGACACCTCATCTGAAGCCTACTGAGACACGTTCGATAATGGCCCTGTTAAATAGGTCCCTCTGCTGACATGGAGCCTTCTGATTGGCACTACAACAAATATGGTTATTGATAGCAGAGGATTAACGCTATGTTATGGTTATTATAGCGTTTTCATGAATGCTATTAAAAGAGACGCTATATACGATAGCGTTTTTGAGACGGCGCTATCGTAGGGTATCCTATAATAGCATTTTTATAATGTTATGTTACATTTATTAATAACACATCGGTCGTGCTATATTTAATTATATTATAGTACTTTTAGGTTACTATATATAAATTAAGCGTAGCTCTCTGTTCTTGCTATGATTTAATTTTCGGTAGCTTTATGTTAGTGCCACTTGATTAATTTTCGTAGGATAGGTGTTGAGCTATTTGTATATGAGTTGTAGCTTTTATTATGGGCTACTAAGTGAGTGTACCATGACTTCATGTGTCCGCTATAACGATCAATTAGGTTGCTCTTCTGATTACTATAAACCACGTCTATACAGCATATTCACATGAAGTTAAAATTTAAAAGTAGAAACCTGTAATGAAGTTGAAATTGTATTCTATAATTGAAAATATCAAACATTGTCGTCATAATTCCCAACAAGGAGCATACAATTCAATGTCATAATTCCCTAACAAAGAACACAAGTCATCATTTGCCACAACAACAAGAGTAGAAGATCATACGGTTCTTACTTGACATCAAATGATGACAACTTTGTCTTCAGGCCATGCTATAGTGGTTCCAATAGCATCCTACATACACTCAATTGCAGAATTAGGCCTCCAAACCTTGGCATCAGGCACCTTCACTACATCAATCCACACACGGACTGCATTATGACCCAAGGGAACAAAATGCACTAACTAGTCTGGGTTGTTTGAAGACCAGCGTCCTTCTGCAACAACCCTCTTCTGACCGGTAATGTCCAGCAGTCTGCACTTCTGATCCTCCTTGACAATCCGTTTTGGAGAAGTATGCTGCATAGTATAAATAATACGTAAGGGTTACCAAATGCATCACTGATAACGATCATAACATATTCTATAAGTAACAAAAACATTTAAATTTACCTGCTGAGAGGAACTTGAAGGAGATTGTGAAAGTGGTTTTGAACTCTTCACAGGAGCTGCTGGAGTAAGTACTTGTGACTGCGTATGAGGAGATCTGTAGCTGGTGCATCTGTATTTAAATCTTCAAATAAAACTCTGTTGACTGGCCATGCTACAAACGACTTTAAAGAGTCATGAAGATTTGAGATTTCTTCTGTTGGCCGCCAAAGAAAAGTCTCATGTTCATTAACCGCATCCACAAAAACTTTAATGGTATTTGGTCCAAGAGGAAGGCCATTCACCAAAGCTTTGGGATCACGAGTCTGCGAACGGCCTTCGGCAACAAGTTTATCATCATTTGATAGCCAATGTAGAAGTTTCCACTTGTTCATGGAAGTTGTGTTTGGGCTCTGTTAAACAAATAAATCCAATATAGAAATACATTACTAGATTTAAGAACACTAAAACGTATATATCAAATCCTAACTACAATCAATCAAATGAGGCGCTGATTAAGAAAACCTTACCTTAGGCGGGATGTCTTATGGTTCTAACTCATGCTCAATAGCAACAACACAATCCTGAGGCCACACAATAGTTTCCCCTACAGCTTGACCAATACTAAACATATTTGGCGCAGCTCTCCAAAGAAATGCATCTCCTTCAAGAGCCGTCTCAACCAACACCTTCACTGAATTAGGACCCAACGGTAAATTGTTAACGAAGTCCATGTGATCAAAATACAGAATACGACCCTCGGCTACTTTGAATTCAGAGCCAGACCAATCAAATAGAATGCACTTAGGCTGTGCTTTTTGGTATACACTTTACAAATATTATTGAAAAAATAGTTAGAATCCGTTAACTTTCAGTACCAAACATCAACTAATCTAATTATACACTAACACTTACTCTTGCTGATGAATTTTCACCCACTTCAGAAAATTGACACTGTAATTTGACAACAAATAAAATCTATTACCATTTTTCATAGACCATTTATATATTGACACTTACACATACACACTTACTTGACTGTTCAGTTTCGCAAGAGCATCTTGTAACTGAACTTCCGGCAACTGAACTTGGGCATGAATCTTTTGATATCCCATATCAAAAGATTTCAGAAACTTCTTGACGTCATAAGTTGATGTGTGCAGCACATTGTCTTCAAGTAACATTTTTGGCAAAGTTTCCAGTAAATCATCGAAGCTCTTGTCTGACCAGCCATTCTGAGTCTTTATCCGAAACAGTGTAACCGTAGCTGATAGCTTGCTATGATTCACACACGTTGGATACAATGGCATTTCAGCATCTGCAAGTTTTGCTAAAAACTCATCTTCTTGCTTATCTTCACCCTCAGCAGCCTCCTATAAATCTGAACCCTTACATGCTAAATCTTCATCATACCATTTTGCAGCTTCGTATAAACCCATAATCTCAGCATTCCACACTCTATCTTGACCATCTACTACAGCAACAAAGTTATCTTCTCCATGGTGAAACCAATCAATCCGTCTCTTGTAAGCCTCATCCATTCCATTTATAACTAAATGAGACATAACCTCGTTGCATGTATGGCGCTCTAAATTGCGGCATCCAGCGCATGGACATATTATATTCCCATTAACTGCTAATTTGGCACTAACAGCTTTAACAAAACCCCGAACACCACTCTCGTATTCAGAATCAACTCTTGAGTTAATGTAAAACAAAAGTAAAAGAAAAAGACATAAGTATCACAACAATAGTCCAAATGCATAAACAGAACACTTTTAACAATTGTACATACCTGCATAAATGCACCCATGCCTTGTCCAACATTTTTTTTAACAATCCTAATTAGGTCCCTTGACACAGTTCAAACAGTACATGATACAAGCAACAATGACCACAAGTTAAACATATTTCTACAATCAATCACGGAGACACTGAAACTACAAAGGATACAAAAGGCGAAGATGTCGATAGATGTGTCTAACCTTTATAGTGATTGTGTTCTTCCCCCGAAATCTCAGAACTTAGATTCCAAATTTTGTGTACTTGTGAACCCACACCTGTTAACAAGAACTTGTAATTATTTTCCAAATACAACAACCAACGAAACACAATGCTGTCTATTGCTACTATGAACTCACTTTGAACTCACCTTAAGACCTTGAAAATCTGGGATTGATTTCGGAGTTGAGGAAAGCTGATGCGAATTACGAGAGTAAGAGAGATCGAATCGAGATGGCGAGCAATGGAGTCAGCGGAGATGGTGAGCAATGGAGTCGGCGGAGATGGCGAGAGATCTAGAAGATGAACTCGACGGAGATGGCGAGAGATGGAGAAGATGAACTCGACGGAGATGGCGAGAGATGGAGAAGATGAACTCGACGGACATGACGAGCAAAGCAGTCGGCGGAGACGGCGAGCAATGGAGTCGGCGGAGATGGCGAGAGATATAGAAGATGAACTCGACGGAGATGGCGAGAGATGGAGAAGATGAACTCGACAAGAAAAGGTAAAGGTTTTGTCTTTTTTTTTTTGCATACTGCTATCAAAAGTAATGGTTTTGCTCATATACCGCGAAAATGCCTTACTTTTTTCTAAGTGTTGACGCTTACTCATAAAATTAAGGCGAAATCACGTGTTTTTAGTTCGTGCTTATTGATTTTTGGGCATAGCATTACTGTAATGCTATGATTCTATTTTAAAAACTCCCATTTCAATTTTAATAGCAATTACGGAAATTGTGCTATTATAATCTGCTATCAATACCCATATTTGTTGTAGTGTGGCGTTCGGGAAATTTGTCCCAACAATTATCCTCGACTCCCTGATTCCTCTATGAGGGGGCACAAAGTTGAATTTCGATCGTCTCTCTTTCTATAAAACATAAGCAAGTTTTCTTTTTAGACCCGAAGGGTTTGGCGCTGGGCCAGATTAGACGAGTCCTATCCCGATTGGTAGCACATACCGGGAGAGTACAAACTGTGTAGGGATTTGTAAATAATGAAATTGAGTTTTCACAGAAACAAGTGACTTGCCTGCGAGGGAGCTCTTCCCAGAGGGATTTACTCGCATCGCTTTGCTGGCGCTAGACGACGGAAGCATCTTCCTCCCCTATTGACTTTATAGGAATGGTGCTACCTCGATTGACCGTGGGGATCGAGTCGAGACATCGGTGATTAGGTGACACCTGCCCAAGAACCGCGAGGGATCGAGACGAGACATCGGTTATCTAGTCTAAAGCCATTCCGGCATACTTACACTTCTCCATGATGACCGTGGGGATCGAGACGAGATATCGGTTATCATGTGTCCTCTAGATCCAACTTCAACAATAAAACCTCAGGAAAAAAAAAATACACCATTTGAATATGTGAAACGAAATTGGTGGAATACTATTCAATAAGATAAATATTTTATATTTTCAATGTTTTTAATATTTTCTTTTAATAATTAATATAATATATATTATAATTTTTAATAAAATGTTCTTCAAATATTATTTTAAAAAATCATCTATCCAAAAGTTATTTAACTACTTCACTAATTAATCAAATTTTTATATTATTGTTTATTACTCATTATATTAATTTTAATTATTAAATCGTATAGTTTTTAAATATTCCACAAACTAATTTTTTCAGTTATTCTACTAATAAAATAATAAAAATTTTAAGTCCAAAAAGGTAGAATCCATCAAAAATTATCCGAGAAGCTAATAAAATAATAAAATTACCTAGATTCGATCTAAAATCTACTCCAAAAATTTGAATATCTAAGGGAGTCGAATCTCGAGCCGGATAGTAAAATCTCAGATCCATCAAAAATGGATCTAGATCAGAATATATTGATTCTAAGTTCTTTAAAGGGTAAGATCTCCCCAAAAAACAAACGTGAAATCTCAAAAACACGATGGAAAAGTGTTTTGTGATGGCTGACGCTCAAATCATTTAACAGTTAAAGAAAGACTATGAAAATAATGTTGGATACCATAAACAATCGGAAATTAGAAATAATTGTTAAATTAAAAAAAATATTCTGTTATTTTAAAAATAGAATTGTAAATTGAAATTTATAACATGATAAGTAAACACTCCAATGAAAATTTTAAACTCTTGAAGATATATTCTTATTTATTTTCGTCATTATTTAATTTATAAATATTTTCTCTGCTACCATTTATGATTCTTTGCTTGTTTTGGACTTTATATGTTGCAATAATGAACTAAAAGGTTAGGATTAGTAGAATAATCCAACTAAAGGTTCATGGTAGAACAATAGAATAGTACGTTAGAGGTTGCGTACGGTAGTCGGTAGCGGTGCGTGGGAGGATTGGTTTATGGACGCTCTCTTGATAGTCACTGATTGGGGCCTTATATACTTCTAAACCTCAGATTTAAAGAAAATCTCTAATGGAAGAACTTGTAATGCTTCCTAAGAACATGTTCTCGTTTATCTTCGCGAGAGACTTCATGGTCTTCGAGGCGAGAGAGAGAGTAGAGCGTTTTGTGAGTGATGAGAGATAAGCTCGCTTCGAGGGTGAAGAATCATCTTGATCAAATATCAAATCAAGGATCGCTGCATCTGGTGGTTTCTCTCCGACCAATGATCGTTTTTGTCCAATGTTTCTCATCTTTACGGTTAGTGATAATTTCTCTCCGATGTTTATCGTTTGATTTGATTTGGTAGTTTGTGATCTGCGTTAACTCGAATCTGATCGGAATTGCTGATTCTCGGCTGTGTGTGATTGTTGTTTCTGATTTTCCACTTGGTTTGATCAATTTAGCTTACGAGGGAACGTATTACGCAGGGAAAACAAGAGAATTGGTGTTGGTGTTACCAAATTCTTCGCTGAATTTGAACTCGATCCGGAGCTTTTTTTTCTGGTAACAAAACAAAAGCGTTGTTTTCGTTCTTTGATGCGTTGTCTAAGACGTAAGAATCTTTTTGTTCTTATTTCGGATAGATGATTGTGATTATATGTTATCGTATAGGGGTTTGTGTTGGTGTTAAAATTGGTTTAGCAACATTATATAAGAGGTTTATATGCCTTCTCGATACATCGAATAGGAGAAATAGAGATGCTTAAGGAACTGCTTTCTAAAAGTGTTCCAGTTGATTCTCAAAGTGAGTCTGGTTTTTTTTTTTTGTGGTGCTGAAATTTGACAATTCGAAGGTCTTTTAATCAGTAGCAATTAGTAAATATCAAATGGGCTTTTGTAAGAATATGTGTGAAGTTCATTTATCTGATGCTAAGAGTTATAGAATTTTTTTTAGTTCTTGCTCTTGCTCTCTAATCACCAGAGAGTTGAAATGTTGATTTACTTTTGTTTATGTAGATATTGAACCAGAGAGAAATTGATGTTTCAGAGAAAGTAAGACCGGTTCCAGAAATTAGGACATGGGACATTGTAGAAATCAAACTGGTAAATCCTTGTTCTTGGTATAATCTTAAGCCATCATGCATCACAACACAAGATTTGATTTGACATGGTGGGTTTGATTTACAGGAAGTTCTTGAAAACAGACGTAAGCTATCCATCTACAAAGGCATAGAGATATTATGTTGTAGTATCTTTGAGGAGGAAGAAACGCAAGAGGATCAGAGCAAGCTAATGTATGCAAACACGGAGGGATAATCAGGCCAATCAAACCGTGATTATAATGGTGATTACAGAGGAAGAGGCCGAGGAGGAAGATACAACAATAGAGGAAGAGGTCGAGGGCTACTCAACGAGGGAAGAGACACATCTAAGGTGGTGTGTTTCCGATGTGACAAAACAGGTCACTATGCTTCTACATGTCCTGATCGGTTGCTGAAGCTACAAGAAGCTCAAGAAAACGACACCACAGATATACAAGATGCAGACGAGTTGATGATGCATGAAGTCGTTTACTTGAACGAGAAGCATTGCATACCAAGTAAGTACGAACCAAGCACTGGTGAAGGAAATATTTGGTATCTTGATAATGGAGCTAGCAGCCATATGACTGGAGATCGAAGGTACTTTGACAAAATCGATGAATCTGTTACTGGGAAGGTGAGATTTGGCGATGTGTCTCGGATAGATATTAAGGGAAAAGGCTCGATCTCACTTATTGACATGAATGGCGAGCCAAGACTAGTGACTGATGTTTACTTTATCCCGGAATTAAAGAGTAACATCATTAGTCTCGGCCAAGCCACAGAATTAGGCTGTGATATAAGAATGAGAGGAGGATACTTAACAATGCATGACCGAGACAGGAAATTGCTTGTTAAGGCAGAGAGATCAAGAAATCGCCTATACAAAGTGTGTATGGGAATGAGAAACGCAGCGAGTCTACATCTGACAACAATAAGTGAATCCAGTAGGTGGCACGCAAGGTTGGGACACATAAATCTCGAGTCAATTAAATCTATGATACAAAAGGAGTTTGTAGAAGGAATCCCTCGGGTTGCTATTGAAAAGGAGATCTGCGAGTCATGTTTACTTGGAAAGCAAACTAGGAAGGTATTTCCACAAGCCACCACATATCGAGCGAGCAACATACTTGAGCTTGTACATGGGGATCTTTGTGGTCCAATAACGCCAAGCACAACCGCAGGAAATAGGTATATTTTCGTGCTCATAGATGATTATTGTCGATACATGTGGACGATGCTGTTGAAAGAGAAGAGTGAGGCTTTCGGAAAGATCAAGAGGTTCAAGAATTTGGTGGAACAAGAAGCAGAAGCTAGTATTCGTACATTCAGAACGGGTAGAGGAGAATTTGTGTCACAAGAGTTCAACACGTTCTGTGACAATTCTGGAATAAAACGACATCTCACTGCACCGTACACTCCGCAACAGAATGGTGTTTTGGAGAGACGCAACATGACACTCATGGAGAGGTCAAGAGGCATTCTGAAACACATGCATCTGCCGAACTATCTCTATGGAGAAGCGATTAGACACTCAACATACACTACAAGAAAACATGACGTTTGCCACGATTTTTTGCGAGGAAAATAAATCGTAGTAAATTTGCATTGAATTAACGAGGAATTTACGAGGAAAATTAAAAACGTCGGTAATTCGTCGGAAGGAGCAACGAAAATAAATCATTGTAAAATCGTCGTAAATTACAATGAATTAAGGAGGAATTAACGACGAAAATATATTTCGTCGCTAATTCGTCCTAATTTAACGACGAATTAGTGACGAAACATGTTTGATGTGGATTCCTCAGAATTTCGTCGTTAATTTCCGACGAATTACCGAGAAATTAATTCGAAGTAAATTAACGACGTATTAGAGAGGAAAATAAGTTAGATGAAAACGTGTTTTACTGGTTTTTTTGCCACGAAAATATTTCTTGTTAATTCGTTGATAATTCGATGTAAAAAAAAGCATATATATATAGAAGCAACACTTCATTATGAAAACTACAAAAACAAAAAGAAACTCTCTCTTCACCTACAGAAAAAAACTTTTCACCAAAAAAACACTTTTTAAACACTTTTTCAATATATTCCTTTTCAAAAAAAAAAAATTTCTTATATACCAAAAAAAAAAAGAAAAAAAATGTCAATATACGAATTACGAAGTTGGATGTATACTCGTAAAGATTCGGAGGGATCGCTGACGAGGGAGTTTCAAGATGGGCTAGAAGGATTCATGTATCAGGCGGGAAGTTTGCAAATTACCGTTGAAAGTGGTATGATGTACTGTCCTTGTCAAAAATGCATGAATAGGAAATTTATTCGTATCTCAAAAGTGTGGTCGCAACTATTAAATAGAGGGTTTTTTCGGCACTACTATATTTGGTATAATCATGGAGAAGGGCATGGGTGAAATGCTGCTAGTAGTAGCGGTAATAACCAAGGAGTTAATGATGATGCTGAGTCAAATAATGTGCATCAAGTTGATGATCATGGTGAATATGGTGATCGTGATAGGATTCATGACATGGTTACTGATGCATTTCATGAAAACACGGGTACATTTCTAGCTGCTGGTCATGATAGTAATATTTACGAAGAGAAACCCAATTTAGATGCCAAGAGATTTTATGATATGTTAGATGCTGCAAATCAGCCACTCTACGATGGATGTAGAGATGGACACTCTAAATTGTCCTTGGCAGCTAGGATGATGACCATTAAAACTGATCATAACTTAGGTTAGGTTTGCATGGATGATTGGGCTGATTTGATTAAGGAGATTTTGCCTGAAGATAATTTAGCTGCTGGGAGTTACTATGAGATACAAAAGCTGGTTTTTAGTCTTGGGTTACCTTCTGAGATGATAGACGTTTGTGTTGACAATTGCATGATTTATTGGAAAGATGATGACAAGTTGCAGGAGTGTCGTTTTTGCCATAAGCCACGGTATAAACCGCAAGGTGCTGGTCGTAATAGGGTGTCGTACCAAAGGATGTGGTATCTTCCAATAACTGATAGGTTGAAAAGATTGTATCACTCGGAAAGGACTGCTGCATCCATGAGATGGCATGCTGATCATTTGCAGACAGATGGGAAGGTCAATCATCCGTCAGATGCAAAAGCGTGGAAACATTTTAAGACGGCACACCCCGACTTTGCTAGAGAGAAACGGAATGTATATCTTGGTCGTTGCACAGATGGATTTAGTCCATTTGGTATGTCTGGTAGGCAATATTCTTTATGGCAAGTAATCTTAACGCCTTACAACCTTCCCCCAGACATGTGCATGCAACGAGAATTTCTATTCATGAGTATATTAGTCCTTGGTCCCAAGCATCCGAAGCGGTCCCTTGATGTGTTTTTGCAGCCTCTAATAGCGGAGTTGAAGGAATTGTGGTTTAATGGGGTTCGTACGTATGATATTTCAAGGAAGAAAAATTTTACGATGCGGGCGGTTCTTATGTGGACAATAAGTGACTTTCCCGCATACGTGATGCTATTAGGGTGGACTACGCATGGGCGGTTGTCTTGTCCTTATTGTCTTAATCGAACAGAAGCATTTCAATTGAAGTACGGTAGAAAAACAAGTTGGTTTGATTGTCACCGCCGATTTCTACCCTTGTCGCATACATACCTAAGAAACAAGCGGTTATTTAGAAAGAACAAAGTTGTCCGTGTTCCTCCTCCTGTATGTGTATCCGGGACAGATTTAGAAGCGAAAATTGATCATTACGGTGCACAGCAAACAGTCGTCTGAGGTGAAAATTGGCACAGTACAGCGAATATGCCAGATGGATGTATCCGTTTGAGCGATTTATGGGTCATTTAAAGCGGAAAGCAAAAAATCTAGCAAAGGTTGAAGGTTCAATCGTTGCGGGAAGTTTAACAGAAGAAACTTCTCACTTCACGGGATATTATTTTGCATCAAATGTGGGGACACGAAAAAGGGCTCCTCGACGATATGATGATGGAGGTGTAGGTCGAACATACCCGGTGGAAGGTGTCCCAGACATTTTCTCATCAATCGGACGCCTATGTGGAAAGTTGAAAGAAGTATGGTTCGCCAACGAACATGATCATCATAGCGCACATACGTATATCCTTCTAAATTGCGAGGAAGTTAGTCCATTTGAAATGTAAGTGAAATAAATTTATATATCATATCATGTATCTATATATAGTTTGGTTGGTCATTCACTCATATATATATAATGTTTTTGCAGGGAATTCGATAGACAGGTACGTGAAGTGATTGACGGAGTTACAAATGAGGAAATCAGTACTCGTAAAGATCGCCACTTTGCTCTGTGGTTAAAGTCGGAAGTAAGTTTATATATATATATTATATTTTAAACGTATAAAGAGTTTAGGGTTTAGAAAAAATTACATTTTACGACGAATTTGGGAGGATTCCTCGCAAATTCGTCGTAAAAGTCCAGTTTTACGACGAATTTACGAGGAATCCTCCCAAATTCGTAGTAAAACTTATACCCTAAACCCCAAACTTGCAAACTCTAGTTCAATATATTTGGTTATATAAATGTATTACTAAACTTGTTGTTTTTGCTTAAAAATGTATAGTACATGCATAAAAATCTTATGTTTTTTATAAATTCGAATGATAACGTATACTAAGAGTGATACTTCTTCTTAACGACTATGATTCTTTATATTGAATGTTACGGCTAGGGGTGGGCAGAATAACAGGACCCGATTATCCGAACCGGAACCGATCCGAAAAATCGGGTTCGGATTATGTTCGGTTTTATAGGAATAACCGATTGGGGCTTGAGTTAGATGTGGTTCGGGTATCGGTTCGGATCGGGTATACCCGAAATCCGATCTGTTTATCCGAACAAACCGAAGCTAGATTACATCTTTGAGGATCTATGCTTTCCCGATTATCTCTCCGACGATATTCTCGGATTCGGTAGTTTCTTTTTTTAATCAACAATGTTAATTCCCAAAATTCAAGTTGGAATCCCTAAATCCCCAATTCTCAGTTTCTCCTCCTTCCGAGACATCCAGAAATCGATCTGAGGTACGTTATTTTATTCTTCTTCTTCTTCTCGATGTTGCTGTAATCTGTTCTCCTTTTTTGTATGATGTTGATTTCATTTGTTTATAGTTCGATTTGTGTTTTGAATTAGATTAGAATTACGGTATATATTTTTATACCATTGGATGCGTCGTTTGATCTGATTTTGGTCTTTCCTCTATGTGAATGGTTGTTATATGTTTCCTCTTTTGTGCTCTGGTTTTTGTTTCCTTTATTTGATTCTTCTTCCGCTGTGAGAGACAGAAGAACTAGTGGCTTGTAGTTGTACGATGCAGATAGGAAATGATCAAAAGTCAAAACTAGAAGCGATTTTTTTATTCGTGTGTGAATCTTTGAACTCAGTCACATTTGATTCTGACATTCTGTAAGGTTAAGCATGGATACAATCATGACGTTTTCAAAGAAGTTATTAAAATACATTAGAATATCAACGAAGTTATTAAAATACATTAGGATTTTTGTTTGCTCTTCTCTCGTTATCAAACTCCCGGTTCCTCTGATGTTGACGATGATGCCCTCTTAGTGTGGCTGTAAATTTTTTTGATTCCGTTGCAGGTAGGTTTAGGGAGGAACGAGAAAATGTATAATTATAGCTTTTTTTTGTTGGTTACATACACTGTTAGAAAGTAATATTGTTAGTCTCAGAGAAAGAAAAGAGAAATATCTTTGTGATTTGTTTTTTTTTTGCTTTTGACCAATATTGTTTATGATGATTATAAAAGTAATAGAAATGAAAATCAAATGTAGTTAGAAAGTAGAGTTTTTGTACCAAATATAAGTTCATCAAACTCAAAGAGTATTGCATTTCCTTGCTATCGGAAGTTGAAAACTCTCTGCACACCATTGTGGCTAAATACTCTTCCTGAATTTTAGTCGAAATAACTATTAAATTTGTCGACAGATCATATAGTGATAAGTTATTTTGAAATTCTACAAAATACATGGTATTACAATTGATTTCATTTATAATTAAGTGTGCTATTCTTGGGGAGTTATAATTGGCGTGAATTACTCTCTTACATGTTTTAGTTTTTTTATTTGGTTTCAAAAGCATAATTCTCTGTTTTCTTTCTTGTTCCATTTATGTATTGTCTATGTTGGATCATTTCTTTATCGTTATTCTCATCTATCTTTTATATACATATAGATTCTTGTTCATCTCCAAATCCAGAGAACAGTCAACCCGACAATGATGCTTCTGATTGTCAAAATAAAAGAAAAGAAGTTCCGGGTAGAAGTGAAGCTTCTTCTCAGCCAGCAAAGCCAAAGAAGACACTCAACCCAAGGTCTGATGTTTGAAAGTACTACAGAAAGACGAAATAAAATCGTGACAAATGCAATTGTAACTATTGTAAGAAGCTTTTTGCATGTCCAACATCTTCAGGGACTTCAAACCTGATAAAGCATCTAAACACATGCAAAGAGTTCAAGGCATATGAAGAGAGGGAGACTCAGAAAATCATTGATGAGACTGGAAATATGAAGAGCGCCAAAGTTTCTGAGACTATTTAGGGAGGCTACGGACGAGATGCTTGTGATTGGAGAATTTCCACTTTCTTTTGTTGAAAGTATGGCTTGGAAACACTTTTACAACAAAATGCAACTGTACACGTCTCATTCAAGAAGAATAGCTGGCAGAAACATTGTTGAGATGTATGTGCAGAGGAAATAATCTATGAAAAAGTGGTTTCAAACTAACAAGCAAAGAGTCTCTCTTACAACATACATATGGGTGTGCTACAGGTAATTCAGATTCTGATTTCTGGTCGTATACAGATTTATGGTCCCTGTTCCATATTGTAAGTTGTTTCTGATTTCTGATTTGACTTGTTTTAATAGGTGCGAGTTATATGGTGATCACATGTCATTACATTGATGAGTATTGGAACCTAAAGAAGCTTATAATTTGTTTCAAGAACGTCATAGATCACAAAGGTTTGACAATCTCAAATGTTCTTCTAGAGTGTTTAGCTGATTTGGGTATAATGAAGATTTTTTGCATTACTGTTGACAATGCAACTGCTAATACTTCGGCTTTGAAGAGGTTTCACACGACTTTTTCAGAACAGTCTAATGATGCTTTTGTGTTAGATGTTAGTTATATATATGTTAGATGTTTTGCTCATATCATTAACTTGATAGTGAAAGAGGGTTTGGCCGAAGTAAGTGATAGTGTCTCTGTTGTACGTAATGGGATTACATATGTCAGATCATCTACACCTAGGTTGAAGTCATTTGAGTTGAGGGTTGATTCATGAAAGTTGTCAAGAGGCAGTTTGCCGTTGGATGTAAGAACACGCTGGATTTCGACATTTTCCATGTTGAATAGGGCTATTAAATTCAGGTTAGCATTCGAGAAGATGGAGGCGGAAGACAAGTTGTACAATGACTACTTTATGGAGTTCGAGAATGGGGCAAAAAGGATTGGACCTGCTACTAGAAGTGATTGGAGTGCGGTTGAAAGGTTAGAACGATTCCTGATCATCTTCTATAACTCCACATTGGTTGTCTCAGCTTCTAGTTCTCTAAACTCGTTCAAGTGTTATGGTGAGATAGTCACAATAGAGAAAAATCTTATGAATTTGATGACTAATCTAGACTCGGAATTGAGGAAGAAGGCTGAGGAAATGTTACGTAAGTTTGATAAATACTGGGAAGGAATGAAGGGAATCAACAAGATGATGATTTAAGTTACAATCTTTGATCCTAGTAAAAAGATGAAGTTTGCTAGGATGTGTTGGGAGAAGCTGTATGGAGAAGATAGTTTAGAAGGTAAAGAGATGAATCAATTGGGCCTTGATGTTCTGCGTGACATGTTTGATGAGGATAAAGCTCGATTTGGTAAGGAGCCAAATCTGAATTCGTCTCAGTGTACTCAAACAACATCTCAGTCGCAGCAATCACAAGAAAAATTGGTATTGGTGGATGATGATTCAGGGTATGAAAGGATGGATTTCATGTATAATGAGATGGTTGAAGAAGTAGGAATTCAAGACAAGGATGAGTTGGACATATATTTGAAGGAGAGTGTTGTGAAAGCTAAAACTGTTCTTGGAACAGAGTATGATGTACTCTCTTATTGGAAGGTCAACAGTGGCAAGTTTCCTATTCTAGCAGAAATGGCTCGAGATCTACTTGCAATGCAAGTGTCATCTGTCGCGTCTGAGAGTACTTTTAGCACAAGTGGTCGGGTCATTACTCCATATAGGAGTTGTCTAACTCACTATATTATTGAGGTTTTGATGTGTACGGAGCAGTGGATGAAAGCAGAGATTCAATTTAGTGAATCAAGAATGGTTACAAAGGAACAAATAATCGCTGAATTTGAATATGAAGATAAGCTTCAGAGAGGTACTGTTTTCTTATGCTATTTTCTATGTTAAATCATTTTTGGTGTCTTAACAATCTGGGTCTCTTACTAATTTCAGATTATGATACTCCATTAATAAGAGAAGAATGAAGTCGGCTATAAGGTAACAAATAGTTTTTTTCTAACATTTCATCGGTTTTGTCATGTTTCTTTCATAATTTCCTTCTGATGGAATTTATTTTTGATGTTACAGGAAGGATGAAGGACGTGCGTTCTTCATTTGCACTCTTTATCAGATATTCTCCATCTTTTGTTCTCTTTTTATCAACTTTTACACATTTTAGTTGAACTTTTAGTCTTATTTTTGGTCTTTGAAACTCTTCTTTGGAGGTTTTTTTCTTTCATTTGTTCCTTCTTTGGTTGTTTGAATGATTGAATTACACTTTGAAACTGATTTTTGGTGTTTTATTTTGGTCATTTGGTTTTATATTATTCGGGTATTACTTTCGAATTTCGGGTAATTTCAGCAGGTTTGGTTACTTTTGGATCCATATACCCGAACATAACCGGACCCGTTTAGACCGTAGTTGATCCGAAAAAATTTCTGGTTCTCCTATACATTACAAGATTCTACCCGAACCCGATTATAAAAGAACCATACCCGCCCCGAAACATACAAAATATCCGATTGGGTCCCAACCCTCCATACCCAAAGAACCGACATCCGAAAGAACCGACCAATTGTACCCGAGTAATCCGAACGCCCACCCCTAGTTACGGCTTTTCATTTTATAAATATTTTAAATTCTTTACGGTATACTTAAAACTATATGAGTATCTACATTATGTTTGATTTGAACAAAATAAGAGATTTTAAACATATAAAGAGTTTAGGATTTTGTATAAATTACATTTTACGACGATTTTGCGAGGATTCCTCGTAAATTCGTCGTAAATGTCCAGTTTTACGACGAATTTACGAGGAATCCTCCCTAATTCGTCGTAAAACTCATACCCTAAACCCTCTTTCGTATGTTTGATTTGAATCATAAGAGATTTTAAACTTTTTTTGGTTGGGGATGACTTTAGGACGAATCGTCATTAATTCCTCATAAAATGTGGCGTCGTAAATGCCTCGTAACTTTGGGACGAATTAACGACGACTGAGGGTATTCGTTGCTAATTCCTCGTAACTTTGGGAGGAATTAGCGACGAATCTAAATTCTATATATAGTTGCCGAGATTTCTCCTTCCTCTCACTTCTCAACCTCCTCTCAAATCTCTCAAATATCTCTCTCTCTCTCTAGATCTTTCGACTCGGATCTGATGAGGACATCGGTCCTGACTTAACCGAAGCTGAGCGTGTAGCTGAGCATGTAGCTGCTGTACCGGTCATGAGGCATGGATCACGTACCAGATCAGGAACTATGAGCTTGAGGGAGGAATTCAACAAGTCAGTGGAGAGCTTAATCACCCTCATAGAACATGCGGAACTCAAGGAGCAGCTGCTTTCAAATGAGATTACTCAAGAGACACCATTCGGCTCGCAAGAAGGATTAAACACTTTGGAGTATCAAGACATGGAGAACATTCATCAACACAAGCTCAAAACCAATCCAGAAGCTGCGGATCATATGACTTTACCAAGGAGTGAATACTTGCATAACAAGATACAACTTAGCCTATTTTTGCCGGTTCTACAAGGCATTGGAGATATGACATTATTTGTCATAACTAAGGAGCTGCAAGGAGGGCCAGAGTTTCTAATCCCTTAGAAGACTCTAGAAGACCGGCGCATAAGAGAGATTCCTAGCTATCTCTTATCTTATCAGAACTTAAAGAGACCTACCTTAATTAAAAGAAGACGCAAGACCAAGCTACTCAACGGCTAGTTTCTTTTAAGCTTTGTTTTTCTGTCTTTATTCCCGTTTATTTAGTTTCCTTAAGTAGTTGTTACCGTTGTAAGACAGAGCTTATAAGCTCCATTTCCCTTTCATTTTCAATACACAATCTTTTAGCAAAAACCCTTATTCTGCGTTTAAGCAAGAACAGCCCCCTTGATCTCATTCTCACTTGTGTGTGAAGCCTTGTGAAACTGAGTGATTAGACTTATCTCGTATCATCTCATAGACCGAGTGGCGTCTCTCAATCCATCAATCTCGTTTATTCATCATTCATCTCTTAGAAAACTCAAAGAGAGTTGTACGGCCAGTTGAGGATTCACCATCATCCATCCATCATTGTAAGAACGTACCAACGTTCCTACATCATCTGGTATCAGAGCTTAGGCTCCTAAATCAGGTGGATCTATCCTCTTTTATTTCTGCATTTTTTTTTTCTGTTTCATTGTTCTTCATTTTTCCAGAAAATATAAAATCAAAAAAATTTTGTTTTCATTTCTGTTGCTTGTTTCATTTGATTTCCATAAACAAAAACCTAAAAAGTTTCATCTCATTGTTAGAGATCATCTAGCGTCATTGCATATTTTTATTTCTGTTTTATAGATCCGAAAATCAAAAAAAAAAAATCACCAGTTTCTGTGTTCTTGCATTCATAGCTTTGTCCTACATCTAAATCAAAAAAAAATATATCCTTTAGCATCATCGTTCCATTCACTACCTAGATCTATCACTGCATCATCTTTGTTCTGCAAATCTCATTGTTCTTAATCTCATTTGCATTCTGCGTTTTTGTTAAAGAGAAAACCCACAAACAGAAGTTGCCTTATTCGACTTATTTGTTTCCAAAACCTTACCTTGACCGCGTATTAGCTGTCCCAACGGATCCATTTTCGGTTCAAAAAGTGTCCAAGTTCATTCTTATTATTTCCCCACCCACGTTTGCACTTGATCTTTCTGTGTTTTATCTTTGAATACAGAGAGGAACAATGGGAGAAGCCACAGATGCAGCCAACATTGCTCAGATTCTCGCCACTATGCAGGCTACGCTCACCAACTTAGTCAATACTCAGGCTACTCTTGGGGAACGTATGAACCGTTTTGAGCAGCCACCAGCACAAGTACCTGCACGCAGGAATCCCATCCGAGGAGCAAATGTTCAGAGGAATAACCAAGGAGAGGAAGAAGATGATATGCCTGACCTTGAAGATGATCCACAAGCTCACCAACGCCAGCCAATACCACCGGATCCTAATGGATATTACAATCCTAGAGGACAAAACAGAGCCAGAAGAGAAGAACAAGACAGAGAGGGAGGCAAAGACATCAAGCTATCTGCTCCAACATTCTCTGGAAAGATTAATCCAGATGCATATCTGGATTGGGAGAGGAGGATGGAATACATCTTTGAGTATTATCATTACTCAGAGGCAAGGAAGATCTCATTAGCTGCTGCTCAACTTACTGAGAATGCTCTAGCATGGTGGGATCGAGATGTCTCGGACAGGAGGAGACATAGACACGGGCAGATCACTACTTGGGAGGATATGAGGTTCAGCTTGAGGAAAAGATATGTTCCTGCTCACTACCACAGAGACTTGCAGAGGAGTTTCCGCAAGCTTACACAAGGAAGCAGATCCGTGGAGGAATACTTTGAAGAGTTTGAAACTCTCAAGAACCGATTGGAGGTTGAGGATACTTTAGAGACTTTGATGGCACAGTTCTTGGATGGATTGCAAGACAGAGTTGCTAGAAAAGTGGAACGCCAAGGCTACCATGATCTAGAGGAGCTTCTGCATCTTGCTATACAAGCTGAGCAACACATCAAGAGGAAGACTGCTGCTACAAACAGAAGCAAAACTCCCTGGAATCCACCACCACAGCGTAATCAAGACCGAGGGAAGGCTGTTGAAGTAGAATCAAGATTCAAGAAGGCTACACCAGAGGCTCCAAAATTCAACAAACCTGAGGCTAGCAAGTTTCCAGCACAAAGAGCAAGAGACATTACTTGTTTCAAGTGTCAAGGGAAAGGACACTATGCAAGAGAATGTCCAAATCAGAGGGTAATGATCCTTAAAGCAAATGGCGAGTATGAATCACAAGATGAGCTAGAAGAGGAAGCTGTTGAGTCTGAAGAGGACATCATAGACTATCCAGATAGAGGAGATCTTTTAGTAGTTAGGAGATCACTCATCGTTCTCTTTGAGCCTGATACCATTCAAAGAGAAAACATCTTCCATTCACGCTGCACCATTAATTCTAAGGTATGTAGTCTAATCATAGATGGTGGTTCTTATACTAATGTTGCTAGTACATATCTGGTTAATAAGCTAGGTTTGCCAAAGACCAAGCATCCAAGGCCATACAAGCTTAAGTGGCTGAATGACGATACTGAGCTAAAGATTGCTGAGCAAGTGACGGTTCCATTCAGCATTGGGAAGTACTCAGATCAAGTTATATGTGATGTCGTGCCAATGCAAGCCGGTCATCTGCTTCTAGGAAGGCCATGGCAGTTCGACAAAGAGACCTTGCACAATGGGAAGACCAACTTCTACACCTTTTCCCATAACAACAAGAAGCATAGCCTAGCGCCTCTTACTCCTCATGAGGTGAATGAGTTGCACAAAGCAATGTCAAAAGGGTCTGAGGTAAGTAAAACTAACTTATATGTGTCCCCTATCTCAGTTTTAAAGTCTCTTGACTTGCAAGAAAAGGTGCTACTGATGATCTTTAGGGAGAGTTTACTTTCAGGGAAAGAGCAACAAGATATACCAGCTGCTGTTTTAGAGCTTTTGGACCGATTTACTGATGTTTTTCCAGAAGAAATCCCACCTGGATTACCTCCTATAAGGGGAATAGAGCATCAGATTGATCTAGTACCTGGAGCACCATTACCCAATAGAGCAGCATATCGTGTGAATCCAGAAGAAGCAAGAGAGTTGGAGAAACAAGTACAAGAGCTTATGTCCAACGGATACATCAGGGAGAGTCTAAGTCCTTGTGCTGTTCCTGTGCTCTTAGTACCTAAGAAGGATGGGTCTTGGAGGATGTGTGTGGATTGTAGAGCAATCAACAACATCACCATCAAGTACAGGCACCCAATACCGAGACTTGATGATATGCTGGATGAGCTAAATGGAGCAACAATCTTCTCTAAGATTGATCTAAGAAGTGGATATCATCAGGTGCGCATGAAAGAAGGAGATGAGTGGAAGACTGCGTTTAAAACCAAGAGAGGATTATATGAATGGCTGGTAATGCCATTTGGACTTACAAACGCACCTAGTACATTCATGAGGCTCATGAATCACATCCTGCGCGCCTACATCTATAAGTTTGTTGTAGTATATTTTGATGATATACTAATCTATAGTACTTGCATTGCTGATCATTTAAAACATCTAGAACAAGTACTTGAAACTTTGAGAACTGAAAGTCTCTATGCCAATCTGAAGAAATGCACATTTTGCACTAATGAAGTTGTGTTTTTAGGATTTGTTGTAAGTTCTCAGGGATTAAAGATGGATGAAGAAAAGATAAAGGCTATTCAAGACTGGCCAACGCCTACCACCATTGGACATGTGAGGAGCTTTCACGGTCTGGCCAGCTTCTATAGGAGATTTGTACAAGACTTCAGTACCATAGCTGCACCTCTAACCTCTGTAATCAAGAAGAATGTAGCATTCCAGTGGGGAACAGCTCAAGACAATGCGTTCAAAAAACTCAAAACAAGCTTAACAAACGCCCCTGTCCTGGTATTACCTAACTTTGATAATACCTTTGAGATAGAATGTGATGCTTCTGGAACAGGAATTGGAGCTGTGTTGACACAAGGAGGGAAACCAGTAGCTTACTTCAGTGAAAAACTAAGTGGAGCTTCCCTCAACTACCCCACTTATGACAAGGAGCTATATGCATTAGTAAGATCTCTTGAAACTTGGCAACATTATTTATTGTCTAAAGAGTTTGTTATTCATACAGATCATGAGACATTAAAGCATTTGAGAGGCCAAACAACACTAAAGAAGAGACATGCTAAGTGGCTGGAGTTTGTGGAAACATTTCCCTATGTCATTAAGTACAAGAAGGGAAAAGAAAACATTGTGGCTGATGCATTGTCCAGAAGGCATGCTCTAATCACCACGATGGAGTCTAAAGTCATGGGATTCGAGCACATCAAGGACTTATATGAGGCTGACCCTGACTTTCAAGAGGCTTTCAAAGAAACCAGTAAAGCTGCATTTGGAGTTTTCTATCAACAAGATGGGTTTCTGTTTAAAGAGAAGAAGATGTGCATTCCCCAAGGATCTATGAGGGAATTGCTAATCAGAGAAGCACATGGAGGAGGACTCATGGGACATTTCGGCAGAGACAAGACTCTAAGTGTTCTCACTGAGCATTTCTATTGGCCTCACCAGAAAAGAGATGTGGAGAGATTCTGCGCCAAATGCATAACATGTCTAAAAGCCAAATCCAGGTTACATCCTTATGGTATATATATGCCTTTACCTATCCCTAACCACCCTTGGGTAGATATTTCCATAGATTTTGTTTTAGGCTTACCCAAGATCAACCACAAAGACTCTATCTTTGTAGTTGTGGACAGATTCTCCAAAATGGCCCATTTCATACCATGTAACAAGACTAATGATGCAACACAAACTGCTGATCTCTTCTTCAATGAAGTTGTTAGACTACATGGCTTGCCCAGAACCATAGTATCTGATCGTGATACCAAGTTCTTGAGCCATTTCTGGAATACTTTGTGGAATAAGCTAGGAACAAAGCTGCTCTTTTCCATTACTTTTCATCCCCAAACCGATGGCCAAACTGATGTAGTGAACCGCACACTATCCTCTTTGCTAAGGGCCACGGTTGGTAAGAATTTAAAGAATTGGTTAGCATGCTTGCCTTACATTGAATTTGCTTATAATCATGCTAAGCATTCTGCTACAAATTTTTCACCATTTGAAGTTGTTTATGGATTCAATCCAGAAACACCTTTAGATCTCTCACCCCTGCCCCCAAGCTATTTATTCTATTGCAGAAGGTGTTACTAAAGCAGATTTTGTGAAGAAACTTCACCAAAGAGTTAAAGACAACCTGGAAAAGAAGACTGAGAAGTATAAACACCAAGCTGACAAAGGGCGCAAGGAGATTACATTTGAGCCTGGTGATTGGGTCTGGTTACATATGAGACAAGAGAGGTTTCCCAATCAAAGAAAATCCAAGCTTTCACCAAGAGGAGATGGCCCTTTCAGAGTACTTGAGAAGATCAACAACAATGCATACAAGCTGGAGCTGCCAGGTGAGTTAACTATTTCTCATACTTTTAATGTTACTGACTTAGCCCCTTTTAATGCAGATGTACCAGTTCTGAGGCCAGAACCTTTTCAAGGGGGAGGGAATAATGAGGACATCGGTCCTGACTTAACCGAAGCTGAGCGTGTAGCTAAGCATGTAGCTGCTGTACCGGTCATGAGGCATGGACCACGGACCAGATCAGGAACTAGGAGCTTGAGGGAGGAATTCAACAAGTCAGTGGAGAGCTTAATCACCCTCATAGAACATGAGGAACTCAAGGAGCAGCTGCTTTCAAAGGAGATTATTCAAGGGACACCATTCAGCCCGCAAGAAGGATTAAACACTTTGGAGTATCAAGACATGGAGAACATTCATCAACACAAGCTCAAAACCAATCCAGAAGCTGCGGATCATATGACTTTACCAAGGAGTGAATACTTGCATAACAAGATACAACTTAGCCTATTTTTGCCGGTTCTACAAGGCATTGGAGATATGACATTATTTGTCATAACTAAGGAGCTGCAAGGAGGGCCAGAGTTTCTAATCCCTTAGAAGACTCTAGAAGACCGGCGCATAAGAGAGATTCCTAGCTATCTCTTATCTGATCAGAACTTAAAGAGACCTACCTTAATTAGAAGAAGACGCAAGACCAAGCTACTCAACGGCTAGTTTCTTTTAAGCTTTGTTTTTTCTGTCTTTATTCCCGTTTATTTAGTTTCCTTAAGTAGTTGTTACCGTTGTAAGACAGAGCTTATAAGCTCCATTTCCCTTTCATTTTCAATACACAATCTTTTAGCAAAAACCCTTATTCTACGTTTAAGCAAGAACAGCCCCCTTGATCTCATTCTCACTTGTGTGCGAAGCCTTGTGAATCTGAGTGATTAGACTTATCTCGGATCATCTCATAGACCGAGTGGCGTCTCTCAATCCATCAATCTCGTTTATTCATCATTCATCTCTTAGAAAACTCAAAGAGAGCCGTCAGCTAGTTGAGGATTCACCATCATCCATCCATCATTGTAAGAACGTACCAACGTTCCTACATCAGGATCTCTCCCCAAATTTATCAAATATTAGAAGGTAAGGATCTAAATTTATATTATTTTTTTGATATATTCAGGTTTGGATATTGTTAGGATATCAGAATATTAGAATAATGTTAGAATATCGGAATATTAAAATTCGTTAGGAATGGAATATTTTATTGTAAATAGATTTTTTTTTAAATTAGAGATTTTTTAATTTTAGTTATTAATTATATTTATTCATTATTGTGCAGATGAGGCATTCTCGTCGTAACCATTATTATCAGTTTATACCTGATAATGGTGGTGGGACTTCGTCCGGGACAGTTCCGATTCCATATTCGTCTCAGCCATACACTACTTCCGCTACTGAGTCGGAAGTTCCGCAGACCCAGACCCAGGCTACTGCACCACCGCCACACTTCCGGCAACCTGGTGTTCCTCTTCCATTTGCCCATTTGACTGTTGATGATTTGATTGCACAACCGGGAAGAACTAATGTTACGAGATTAGACCCGCGTCATATAACCGGCCATTGGTACGTTTTTTAATTTAAAATTTAATTTAATATTTCATTTTAATGTTTTCAATTTGTGATTTAATTTTTTTTTTAGGTTCGGGATCGAAAGCAGTGTCGGACGATCTGTTAGCGATATCATCAAGTCATTTTTCACCGAGCCTCACGCAAATTTCTCTCAAATCTCGCCGGAAATCTTCGAAACTTGGTTCAAAATGTTTGCGGTAATAAACGTTTTTTTTAATTATAAATTTTTAAAATTGATATTAAATAAATTTTTATTTGTTTTTGTTTTTTTTTAATTATTTTAGTAAAAATACACTTGGAATCCTGTTGATACCCCGACCGTGCGGGAAGCGTTCAAGATGAAAGTGATGGGACGTCTCGCAGGCACCGTTTCGGACTGGAAAAGAAAATGGGAGGTCATAGGCGACGACGCAAAACCGATATACATCGAGACATCGGTTTGGGACGGATTGGTTCGCTACAGGTGGGACCCCCACTCGGTCGTCATTTCTGCAAAGTGCTCATCTTCCCGTAATACCGTTGGTCCGGACGGTTTACCCGCGGCATTGCCTAATACAGCCGGTCAAACGCCTTTTGCGGGCGTTCGTTTACAAATGGTAAATTATTAATTACTTTCACAAATTCATTTTCTATTTTTTAAAATTTTTACTAACAAAATATTTTACAAAAAATGTATGCATCCGACAACGGAGGTGTTTTGCCTCCGATGACGTAAGTTTTTGCGAAGACACATCGCAAGAAGGCATCGGGGCTCTTTGTCTCTGACAAGGCCGAGAGGATCTACAACGAAGTCACGGCGAGGATTGCCGAGCGAGAGTCCCAGATGTCTCAGACATCACCTGGCGGTTCTTCAGTGCAATCCGGGGGGTTGACCACTCCCGACATCTATCGGATCTACGAGGAGGTATAATAATAATATATCTATTAAAATCTAGGTTGCCCCTAAGAGAAAGGGGAAAGTCGTAAGGATGGGATCTATTCATCATGTCCCGTCTGCTTCGTCTTTTGCCCCCCAGCGGTCCCCCGAAGATGATCCGGTCGTCCTACGTGCCAAGATAGCGACTCTCCAACAAAATCAAACCGANTGGGAAGGTGAGATTTGGCGATGTGTCTCGGATAGATATTAAGGGAAAAGGCTCGATCTCACTTATTGACATGAATGGCGAGCCAAGACTAGTGACTGATGTTTACTTTATCCCGGAATTAAAGAGTAACATCATTAGTCTCGGCCAAGCCACAGAATTAGGCTGTGATATAAGAATGAGAGGAGGATACTTAACAATGCATGACCGAGACAGGAAATTGCTTGTTAAGGCAGAGAGATCAAGAAATCGCCTATACAAAGTGTGTATGGGAATGAGAAACGCAGCGAGTCTACATCTGACAACAATAAGTGAATCCAGTAGGTGGCACGCAAGGTTGGGACACATAAATCTCGAGTCAATTAAATCTATGATACAAAAGGAGCTTGTAGAAGGAATCCTGCGGGTACCTATTGAAAAGGAGATATGCGAGTCATGTTTACTTGGAAAGCAAACTAGGAAGGTCTTTCCACAAGCCACCACATATCGAGCGAGCAACATACTTGAGCTTGTACATGGGGATCTTTGTGGTCCAATAACGCCAAGCAAAACCACAGGAAATAGGTATATTTTCGTGCTCATAGATGATTATTCTCTATACATGTGGACGATGCTGTTGAAAGAGAAGAGTGAGGCTTTCGGAAAGTTCAAGAGGTTCAAGAATTTGGTGGAACAAGAAGCAGGAGCTAGTATTCGTACATTCAGAACGGATAGAGGAGGAGAATTTGTGTCACAAGAGTTCAACACGTTATGTGACAATTCCGGGATAAAACGACATCTCACTGCACCATACACTTCGCAACAGAATGGTGTTGTGGAGAGATGCAACATGACACTCATGGAGATGTCAAGAAGCATTCTGAAACACATGCATCTGCCGAACTATCTCTGGGGAGAAGCGATTAGACACTCAACATACCTCTTGAATCGGATAGCCACAAGAGCACTAAAGGACAGAACTCTGTATGAAGCCTTTCGGAACAAGAAACCAAACATTGATCACCTACGAATCTTTGGCTGCATCAGCTATGCGAAGATAGAAAAGCCACATCTAAAGAAGCTAGCCGATAGGTCTAGAGTCCTGGTTCACCTAGGGATAGAACCGGGCTCAAAGGCTTACCGCTTGTTAGACCCGCAGAACAGAAGGATTGTAGTAAGCCGGGACGTGGTGTTTGATGAGACAAAAGGTTGGAATTGGAGTCATAGAAACTTAGAGGGGAACAGGATGAGAGTTTCAGTGTCACGTTTGGAAGTTTCGGTAACCGTGGTATTCAAGGAGTTATGGAGAGTACAGAAACAGAAAAGGAAGGCGATGAAGAGTGTCCTGAAGAAAGTGACGAAGAAGGATGTGATAATGGTGAGATCACAGAGAACATAGAGCTTCACGACCAGGTCCAACCAGAGTTAAGACGATCATCAAGACATAGTACAAAGCCGAAATACCTTGATGATTATGTCTTAATAGCGGAGGAAGAAGGAGAAAGGTTGATATTGTGTTTGAATAATGAACCGAGGGACTTTCATGAAGCAAAGGAATCAAGATAATGGATACTTGCGTGCGAAGATGAGATTCGTTCTTTACTAAAGAATAATACTTGGACTCTTGTAGATCTCCCACGAGGTGCTAAAGCAATAGGTCCAAAGTGGGTTTTTAAGTTGAAGCTGAACTCGGATAACAGCATCAATAAGCACAAGGCTCGATTAGTCGCTAAGGGATATGCGCAGAGACATGGGATTGATTAGGATGAAGTATTTGCTCATGTGGCTCGACTTGAGACAATACGACTTCTCATCAGTCTTGCAGCGACAAGTGGATGGGAAATTCATCATCTTGATGTAAAAACAGCTTTCCTCCACGGTGAATTAAAGGAAACCGTTTATGTCATGCAGCCGGAGGGTTTCGAAGAAAAGAGGAGCGAAGGAAAAGTGTGTAAACTCCATAAAGCACTGTACGGGCTAAAGCAGGCACCAAGAACATGGAACCACAAGTTAAATCAAGTTCTCAAGGAGCTACAGTTTGCTAAATGTTCTAAGGAACCGTCGGTTTTGAGGACGGTGCTGAATGGGAATCTTCTTCTTCTAGCAGTTTATGTAGATGATTTACTTGTCACGGGGACAAGCGTAAAAGACATTGGCGAGTTTAAAGAAGAGATGGCATTGAAATTTGAGATGAGTGATCTCGGTAGACTAACATACTATATAGGGATCGAAGTGAAACAACATGAAGGAGGAATAACGTTAAGTCAAAGACGATATCCGGTAAAGATGTTAGAAGAAGCTGGAATGAGAAACTGCAATTTGGTTCATACACCAATGGAGTCCGGGCTGAAACTCTCTTAATCCAAGGATGAGGAAGACATTGAGGCTACGAGCTTCAGGAAGAAGATCGGATGCTTTCGTTACCTATTACACACAAGACCAGATTTGTCTTATTGTGTAGGGGTGTTGAGCCGGTATATGCAAAGCCCTAAAGAGTCTCATGGAGTTGCAATGAAACAGTGTTTAAGGTATCTACAAGGCACTACTTCGTATGGGCTAATATATGAGGGTCCAACGTTAAAGGTACCAAGACTGGTAGGCTACATTGACAGTAGTCACAATGTGGATTCAGACGATGGAAAGAGCACAACAGGTCATGTGTTCTACCTTGATGGAAGTCCAATATCCTGGTGTTCGCAGAAACAAGAAACAGTAGCTCTATCGTCTTGTGAAGCAGAGTTTATGGTAGGAACCGAAGCAGCGAGGCAAGCAATCTGGCTTCAAGATCTGATTGGCGAGATCACGGGATCGTTGGGTGAAAAGGTCGTTGTTCGTATAGACAATCAATCTGCAATTGCCATTACCAAGAACCATGTTTTCCATGGCAGGAGTAAGCATATACATACCAGGTTTCCCTTCATAAGAGAATGCGTCGAGAGTGGCCAAATAGAAGTCAACATGTTCCCGGGAGTGAACAGAAGGCTGACATATTGACAAAGGCTCTTGGAAGGATCAAGTTCAAGGAGATGAGAGGTCTCATTGGCGTGAGAGACTTGGCGAAAAATGACTTCAAGCTTAAAGGGGAGAATGTTGGATTAAGCTTGAAGAATGCTTGAGCGGGAAGCTATCCTAATCCTAACCGAGTTATGGTTATCAAAGAGATAAGGAAAATATATTTAGGAGTTATCTAAATATAAGTGTTTTCTATTAGGATTAGGAAAGTGTTCTAAACGAGAAAAGGAAATATGTTTAAGTGTTTTCTTATATAAGAAGTTGCCGAGTTGTGGCAAAGCTTATGAGTTGTGTGTTGAGAGATTGAGAGCTTTAGTTTTGAGCTATTTTCTTAAGCAATAAAGAGAGTTATTCTTTATCTTGATTTCTTGTGTTACTCAACGATTCAAGAATTGGTATCAGAGTGATTTGAGATCGCAAAAAAGAGATGGGGGACATCGTTGTCACGAAACCGAAAGAAGGAGGAGGAGGACCTTCTACGATTTAATGCCCCATGCTAAACTCAACCAACTATACGGAATGGGCCATAAGAATGAAGATTGCGCTCAAAGTTCAAAAAGTATGGGAGGTAATAGAGACAAATGCAGGACCAAGCGACGGAGAAAAGAATAACATGGCCATAGCCTTGTTGTTTCAATCAATACCCGAAGCACTTATTCTGCAAGTAGGAGAACTGGATACGGCAAATAAGGTGTGTGAAGCGATCAAAGCAAGACATGTGGGAGCAGAAAGAGTTAAAGAGGCAAGGCTACAAACGCTAAACTCAGAGTTCGATCGTCTCACGATGAAAGAGACCGAGACAATAGACGAATTCTCGGGAAAGCTATCAGAGATATCTTCCAAATCCGCGGCGCTAGGAGAGACAATTGAAGAATCAAAGCTGGTTAAAAAATTCCTTAAGAGCCTTCCGAGAAAGAAATACCTACATATAGTAGCTTCTCTTGAGCAAGTGCTTGATTTGAAAACCACAAGCTTTGAAGACATCATAGGACGTCTCAAAGCTTATGAAGAACGTATCTTTGAGGAGGAAGAAACAAGTGGTATCAGAGCTCATGTTCTAAAAGATAGACTTGGAGAAGTGGGTTGGGCCATATTTTCGTTGTGGGAGGAGATCCTTCAAGGAAACCTTGCGATTAAGGGTGTCGGTGCCTTGTGTCGAAAGTCTTCCTAGAGGTGCAGCAAGGGTTGCCAAGGTTTAGGTGAAGAGTTTCGTTGGTGAGTACGGCGGTACAAGATGGGTGCCAGATTTCGCCTGAAGGTTGGAGGCTAAGGGTTCGTGTGGTCCTTGGCTTGAAGGGAGGATTGTTAGGATATCAATCCAAGTCCCACATCGGAAGTTTAGACAGTAATGGTCTAATATATAAGTAATGTCCAACTCTAATTAGTATGAGGCCTTTTGGGATGAGCCCAAAGACAAATTCGTGCGGGCTTTGCCACCTGAGTACAAAGCGGACAATATCATACTAAAGGGGGAGTTGGACATGGGTTTGAAAAGCCCAACAGCGGAAAGCAAACAAGGTAATACTCCATTCTTAATTCTTTTTGTTCTTGTGCGTGAAGAAGATTGATCACAGTTTTAGATTGCTACTGTTTGCTTAAGGAATCAAACTATATTAGTTTGTTTTAACCTTGAAATCTGCTAATTTTGTTATGTATATACTTTAAACCTTGTTTGTGCTACTTGCAATGATTTAGGTTAATATGGATAAATCTGGATTAGCAAACCTCGTTTATTTAGGGTAATAGTATAACCTCGTTTATTTAGGGTAATAGTCTTCTTAGCTCTAATTGCAACTGTAGAAGTTAAACTATATGTTATGTGTTTTCTTATATTTAAAGTACATCACTAATATCAGTTTTTATGTTTATGCTATTTCAGGAAAAACTAAAAGCGAGAAGGGAAATCGATAAGAGACGTCCTCTCTCCAAATTTCAACGTATGCACTCCTTCATCTTGTAATATTTAACTTATATAAGAGCCAAGGTTAGAATGTGCATAGGCAGATCAAGGAACTTAGAATATAAGGTTTGTAATTGTAAATTTGTAATACAGAACGATATTTGCTTAGAATAAGGTTTTTTGTCTCTCTCACTAAATCGCACTTGCTAATAAATCTTGCGTTAACTAAGTTTTATATTATTAAATTTATAGATACCGGAACAATTGGTAGGAAGAATAATTACAGGATCACAACAAATGGGACAAGGGATTATGCGGAGAGTTACTCCAGTGCAGCAGATCAAGGAACTTACAGAACATGCTACTTCTCCTTCAAACAAACACAAACACAGCTTTGCCAGTATGTATTGAGATATTTTTGTTTCTATAAAAGTAGACATATTTCTTCTATAGTTTTCTTTAATTTATGTTTTTTAAAAACAATATTAAATATGATAACTGATTTCAACAAATTTAATATAAATATTTTGTATTTATTTTAGCATCGTTTTTTAGAAATTTCAAAAAGCGAAATGCTAATGATATTTTAGCATCACATTCTAATTGATGCAAATATTTGAGTTAAGATCACTTATAACAACTGACCTCAATCTCATGTTTTAGTGTCACTTATGATAATTGACCTTAATCTTATGTTTAGTTATATTATTTTTAAATATAGTGATAATTAGCAATATTAAGAGAAATGATATTAAAATATAATTATAACGTCATTTATAAAAGTGATGCAAAATAAATTTAGAATCATTGAATTTGACATCCCTTTTAAGAGCGATGCTATAATTCTTGCATCATTTTTAAGAGCGTATAAAAAACTTCTGTATATCCTCTGAACGTTTTGTTAGCCAATCCTTCTTAGAGTTCTCTTTCCTCGGTGACGATCTTGTTTAGCACTTTCTTCACCTCCTCAACGATTGAATCGACGAATTTGCTGTCATCACTACACTAGCACCCCCAATAAAGAAAAATTACATAAAATGTAGCTGGCTTTCGTGATATAAGATTAGTTTACATCACGAAAACGAACTCATAAGAAGTGACGACTAGAAATCGTTATACCTGTGAGGTTAGAATATCACACACTAGCTAGAAGTAGATCAGATGATGCATGATGGTACAAATATATATTTAGCTAGAAGTAGAGATGATGGTTAGAGTATCTCACACACTAGTACATAAAATATATAGATCTCGGTTTTGAAATATGAACTCAGTGCATATCCGAGCAATTTCCTTGACAAGCAAGCAATCATCAATTCCAACAAAAGAATGAATAAATCGAATTTTACCTTTGCATATCCGACTTGAAGCCAATGTTATTGGAAACAGATATTAAAGCTTCCTTCCATTTCTTGGTTCTCTCCGGCTCACTCCGATACGCCCACTC
>JAHZTW010000005.1:22402132-22428476 GCA_020283515.1 Alliaria petiolata | reverse complement strand
TAAAAATCTCTCTCTAAAATAATGTGTGTGTTGTGCCTAAACAATGGCTGAAAAACTCTATTTATAGGCCTAGGTTCGCATCTTCAATTCCTTGGAAGATTAGGAAAAGTCTTGGGTATTTCCTTTTCTTCAAAATATGGAAACTTCTCGATTCTGAAAATTGGAAAACCTGGTGTCGACGGTGTCGATCGACACTCATCGTGTTGCAATTCGTGACTTCATTCCATTAAGCTCCAAAATGTATCCAAATCTCCAATTTGTCTCCAATTGTACCTGAACATGTAAAGACTCTATATAGACTCGAAAATAGCCAAAAGACTCTAAAAAAACACTTATATCATGGTCTAAAAATGGGTAAAAACCATGATATATCAACTCCCCCAGACTTAGCCTTTGCTTGCCCTCAAGCAAAACAAAAACTTAGAATGAAGTAGAAGTTTGAAAACCGAAACTTTCGAGTACCTCTTCAGAACGCCACATTGATTAACACTTCTTGAATCCACATGCTATAGAGCCAACCTTGGAAAGTTCAGTGTACTTACCACAAGCTTAGCAATCTCCCAGTTCGAATTCAGATCCTTTCCTTGGTAAACATTTCGAACTCTAACAATGGTAATGCTACAAAACTTTAGAGATTCTTTTCCCTTCCTTAGTGCCTGAACAAGACATTCTCATACAGCTCCCCTATTCTCTCTTCCCTTAGTCAACTTCTGCCCATTTTCAGGATGTTCTAAGATCTTTTCGTTGACTCTTCTTATTCTTTTGGGATCTCTGGAAATAGTGCTACTCTCTACTTGTGTTCCTTGTGAGGAGACGTGTTCAAGAGCATCACTAATATTGTTCCTTGTGAGGAGACAGGCTCATGACAAAGGCACTATTCCCAGACTTAGACTCTTTTTTCTTTCTTTTCTATTCTCAAGGGAAGATCAAGGAGAGACTGCAATTGCCTATCTGTTCGTACTGAAAGAGGAATCAAGTTCTGCGCATACCTAGTTCTTATAAGGGGATCTGAACTCGCCCTGTTAGACTGATTCCACTTGCAGCTTTCTACTTAGTATGACCTGCAGCCAACTACTATAGCAATGGTTCTTTTAAGTGTCAACTTCCTGTGGTTAGTTCTTCTGAAAACTGAAAATTTCACAGATTTTGACTCAATAAAACAAAGTTTTTGACTCTCAAAACAAAACACAAACTCAGTAATCACCTCCCCCAGACTTAAACAACACTGTCCCCAGTGTTATCAAGCCCGAAGTTGGCTAAAAGAAAGATTAGAAACAACCGAAAAGACCAGATAGAAGACTTTCCTTCGTCTGCGCGTGGTGTCGATCGACACTATAGGGTGTCGATCGACACTGGCCTGTGTTGAGTCCAATGTCGCCTTTTCAACTGACTGAAACTAGGACTTAATTAAAACCAAAACAAAAAATTAAGAAAAACGTACCTAACTGGGTTGCCTCCCACTCAGCGCTCGTTTTCAGTCATTAGCTTGACTGTGTCGGGGTTCAGACGTCTGGTGGATAAGAGGGTGGCATCGAATGCTTCCCAGACGAATGTCTTCTCATCCATGGTGGTGTATAGGCAGTAGGTGCATGAGAGCGACCAAGGAAATGAGGAACAGCAGCAGGGTGGGACTTTAGTTCGGGTGGGACACTTCGTTTTCCTGCAGCATAATCAAAAGAAACACCAAGCCCTCTACGAGAATCTCGTGGCTTGCATAAGTGTGAAACACCTTTTGAACCTTTAAAGTTTTTATTGACAAGATCAGGAGGTTTGGAATTGATTTTAGGAAATGTGTACCTTTGCTTCCTTCGAGGTGTCTGATCTATAGGACGCGGAGGCATCTGTTTGACCATATAGGATGGACTTGCATCATTGGAAACAGCTTCTGTTGTGATCCGTGAAGGGTGTCGATCGATACTAGTAGTGTCGATCGACACCAACCTTGTAACTCGAAACTCTGCACTTTTGCTGTAATTCTGCTCTGCAATCCTTGCTTCCATGACGAAAACGTCTTCCTCCATCAACTGGGCATTGATTAGAGCTTCATTTTCGCCCATGGTCCTGAAGATATGATTGTTTCCACTCCAATCTTCAAGCTCCACAGCTTTCTCAGAATTCTCAGCCAATGCCTTTTGAACAACCAGTTTTTTCACTTGCTCTTTAGAATCCAGCTCCTCTCCAGCGATCACAGCAATACATGAGATGTGCTTGGAAATTTCAGTAGTAGGGACAGCTTTGTAGAACACTTCTTTGTAAACATTAGAGAAAGACATTCTCTTATTGGGCATGTCTACAATAGCTCCTACTGTGGCCATGAATGGTCTTCCAAGGATGAAAGGCATAGCAGACGCTCTGCTTACTTCCACAACCTGAAAATCCGTTGGAACTAGGCAATTTCCAACTTTGACAAGTAAATTTGGAATTATACTATAAGAGACTGTGCTAGAAGAATTGGCAAATTCAAGAGTCATGCTTGAAGGGTGAATGTCAGCAATCCCCAGCCTCTCAGCAATGTATTTTGACATGAGGTTCACGCTAGCTCCTGAATCGCAGAGGGATTGTTTAAAATCAACTCCACCAATGGAGCATGGAACCATAAACATCTCAGGATCTTCAACCTTGAGCAGCTGCTTCATTGGTGGTGGTGTTTCCCTTGCTTTGTGAAAGAGTTCTTCCATCTCTTCAAAGCTTTCTCTGTTATTCTGGAAGAAGGCACACAAAGGATATCGCTCATAAGCCTCATCAAAGGATATCTCCTTAGGAATCATTTCCACCTTCTTGTTGAAAGCATCTAGTTTCTCTGCACTAATTGATGGCCTTAGATGTTTGGGTAGAGGAGGAATTGGAACCTTGGCCTTGTAAACCCTTCCCAACGCAACTTGTGAAGCTTCATGTGATGTCTGAGAGTGGTATCGATCGACACCCATCTGGTGTCGATCGACACTGAAGTTTTGTGTCGAGGATGCTGTGTCGATCGAGCTTGATTCGTCTGATTTCTCCTTGAGCGTCGATCGACACACAGTAGTGTCGATCGACATTGACTCCGCAGCATTTTCTATATCTTCAAGCTCCTCGAATTCTTTACTATTTGGCCCTCTTTTCTGCACAGGCTGAAGATTCCCTCCATTCTGGATCTTAATGGCATTCACATGGTGTCTCGGATTCACATCTGTCTTTCCAGGAAGAAATCCTTCTTGTCTCTTTAAAGCTCCAGCAGTTCGAGCAACTTGAACATCCAATTGCTTCACATGAGTACCTAGAGACTCAATCTTCCCATTCAGATCCGTGTATAAAGCATCAATCTTCCCATTGAAGTCCACAGTCATCTTCTGCTGTCCTTCCAGAATTTGCTCTAGCATAGACTCCATTTTATTGTCTTGTGCAGGAGGCTTCTGGTAAGAAGAATTTCCATAGCTCCTTGTGTAATTGTTGTTGCTGTTCTGGAAAGGAGGCTTTTGGTAAGAAGAACCATAGCCTTACTGATTGCTGAATCTTTGTCCTTAAAAGCCACCTCCATTGATGTAATTGACTTCTTCTTACTCTGACTCAAAGGACTCTACTTCGGCAGCGAAGTGAACTTGCTTCTTTCCCATCAAGACGTCCATCTTCCTGTTGACCTCAGCAATTTGGCTTCCTCCATTTACACCAGCTTGTTGTCTTCTTTCAAAGTCTGCGTTTTTGGTGCTGTTACAAGAGACCAAATTCTCTATGAGCACCATCGCGTCAGCTGGGTATCTAGTGTTGAAGTTGCCATTGCTTGTTGCGTCTAAAGCCATCTGATATCTCCAATTGATCCCTCGGTAAAAGATACCGATAAGCTGCGGCTCGCTGAAACCATGATGTGGGCAGTCCCTCTGGTACGATCTGAATCTCACCCAAGAAGCTTTGAATGCTTTAGTGGGTCCTTGAGAAAATGCAGTGATCTTCATCCTCAGCTCTTCACTTCTTGCATCATCAAAGAAATTGCATAAGAATGCATTCTTTGTGTCTTCCCATGTGGTCAAAGATCCTGGTGGCAATTGCTTCAGCCAGTATGATGCATCTCCAGCAAGCGAGTAAGGGAAAAGTTTGCAGAAGAGATAATCATATGTAACTCCATTGGCCTTAATGCTTGAAGCCAAGTCTTCGAATCTCTCGATATGATCCATGGGGTGCTCGTTGGGAAGACCATGGAAAGGATTCTGAGCTACGAGCTGGAAGTAGGCAGGCTTCAGCTCGAAGTCATTCCTTTGGAATGCAGGAGGACGGATTGAAGCTCTATTAGCATAGAACTGGTTTGGGCGGTTGTACTCGCCTAATGTTCTTCCACGTCCAGCTTCTGCAGGTGCGATTTGCATCGCTGGTTCGACTATGACGGCGCCAGCCTCATGAAGTCTCTGTCCTTGGGCGTTCCTTCTATTGCCCTGAAGTTCAAACATATTGCCTTCTGCATCGCGTACTAGAACCATAATGTCTGCCATCTCTGTCTGCGCACGGTGTCGATCGATGCTAGATGTGTCGATCGATGCTGAGGTAAGGTGTTGATCGATGCTCTTCGTGTCGATCGACGCTCGTGCAGATGCTCGGTTTGTGCGTTCGAGATGACCGTGCTCCTAGTTCAATGGGATTAGTTCCTCTTCCTTGTTGCTTCTGGTACTGGGCATGCACCTGAAACCAAAGATAAGAAACTAAATCAGTAACAAAAAAAAAAAAAAACCTAGACAAAATTCTAATACTAGAAATCTGTAGGCAACTAATCTCCTTCCCCGGCAACGGCGCCAAAATTTGATATGGGTCAAATTTACCCTAAGCAACTCTCTCAAATTAAGAGATCAGTTGTAGTACTTAGGGATCGAATCCACAGAGAAGGGATAGTCACACAGCAGTTTTCTAAATTCGAATTAAGCTAGGAAGAAAGATGGAATTTAAAACACAGAAAGCAATTAAAAACGGTGTAAGTTCAGGAGACGAAACGCTAGGTTCAGGGAAATTCTCAGGTGATCTAAATTGCAGGTCTAGACAGGATGTTAGGAAATATGAAGATCTGTTCTCGAACTCGAATCACTAATGTAAAATCAACCAACTCTCGCTGCGAAGATTATCTATGTCTAAACCCTAGAATTCCAAATCTCTTTGCAAATTCTAACAATTCAAACAAGCATTAAAGTTCAGGTTCAATTGTTCACAAAACCCTAAACCAAATCTCTTTGCGAATAGGTATTTTGCTCATCTAACATTAGTTCAGGCAATCAATAATACTCTCGCATCTATTAATTAACCTAAGATCAGATTCTAGGTCGCGAAGCTAGAATAAGCATTAAACACAAATCCAGATGAAGAACTCTAATGATTTTATCCTAACAATTTAATTCGACCTAACAATTCATTAATCACCTTTGAAAAACCCTAAACCTAACTAGCAAACTACTCAGACATGGTGAATAAAGAAAACATCATGAATAAAATAGTTTGCATAAAAGAAATCAATAGAAACAAAGGAGTTCCAAATTTGCTCTGAAGGAGACAAATTCTTCTCTCTAAAATCTCTCTAAAAATCTCTCTCTAAAATAATGTGTGTGTTGTGCCTAAACAATGGCTGAAAAACTCTATTTATAGGCCTAGGTTCGCATCTTCAATTCCTTGGAAGATTAGGAAAAGTCTTGGAGATTTCCTTTTCTTCAAAATATGGAAACTTCTCGATTATGGAAATTCTCCAAAATGTATCCAAATCTCTAATTTGTCTCCAATTGTACCTGAACCTGTAAAGACTCTATATAGACTCGAAAATAGCCAAAAGACACTAAAAAACACTTATATCATGGTCTAAAAATGGGTAAAAACCATGATATATCACTGACCTCAATCTCATGTTTTAGTGTCACTTATGATAATTGACCTTAATCTTATGTTTAGCATCACTTATGATAATTAGCAACATTAAGAGAAATGATTCTAAAATATAATTATAAGTCATTTATAAAAGTGATGCAAAATAAATTTAGCATCATTGAATTTGGCATCACTTTTAAGAGTGATGCTATAATTCTTGCATCATTTTTAAAATGATGCTAACTTTAAAAATAAATGATGTTAAACACAATGATTTTTATAGTGTTTATATGCCGATCAGTTACATCTGTTGCGAACTAAAGTTCTCTTGGACATGACTCTATTTAACTGAACTTAGCAATACCAAGAGAAGCTTGGAGAGGGATAGTAGCCAATAATAGTTATTTCTTTGATATAGGTAAAGGGGCTCTTCATCTTATTGTTTCTATGTTTCAATATATTTGTTCACTTATAGACTCCGTTGTTGGTTTTGTTGGTTTAAGTATCTAGCTGTTTGACAAAAAAAAAAGTATCTAGCTGTCATGGACTACACTTATTCTCGACAAGGATTTGGTGAATCACATACTTTTTGACACAATCCATGTAAATGAAGAGGTCCCAAAGAGTCATGGATGCCTATTTTCTCACCATAGCTAATCCATGTACGTTTCAAACCATAACCCTTATCTTTGATAATTCTTTGTTTCATTAATTTTTTCTCATGGATGGAGTAAGATTAAGTAGTCAAGTTACCATCTTTAAAGCATAAATCTTTGTTTTTTTTTTCTCTCTGCTTAAAACCGAAACCCAATTTCCTTACCAATATTTTAAATTCATTTCATTTGCAAGGTGACAGAGGAAAAGCTTTAACCTCAAATAATACTACCACAAGTGTGTGGTTAATCGATGTAGCATTTAAAGATCGAATCCTCGGGGTAGTTTGAACAACACACTAAGAATCCAAGTAACTTGTTAAGCTAAGCTAAAATTATTTTTGGAGCTTTTAGATTTTGACTAAACAACTTAAACAAAATAAACTAGATGCAAATGCAAAAATAAGTAAACACGACAAGATAGCTAAGCAAAAGATCTTAAACAAACACAAATAAAAGGTTAAAGCAAAAGTCAACTTAAAATGCAAATAAACAAGATTGATTCAATAAGAAGAAATATTGATCATGGGCAAAGATAATTGATAAAGGATGATTAACAAACAATTAATGATACTATAACATTCAATCAAGATCAATTCCAAGACATGGATCCCACATGATAGATTAGTTTATTTCATTGAATCTAAGCCATTGATCAAATCACTTAATTAGACTAACATTTCGATTGCAATTAAGAGGTCCATAATCATTAAACAAATGTCCACAATCAATAATTCACCTTAATCATCAAGTGTGATTGTCTAAGTATGAAAAACATGTTTATAGGTAGTCTAGACATTTCATCGAAAACATTCTGCGCGAAAAATATATATAATTATATAATATATTTATATTGTTAATTTATTGTTTAATTGTTACTACACCCGCAAATCAACCAGTCATAAGTATCCTGCAAACATATTCATTTGCAACCGTTATGCTAGTCGTACAAACAGCTTAGTAACACTGTTAATCGTAATCACCTGTTTTCACAAACTTCGATATCCGCAACCAAAACCGTTGTGCTTAGACAAGGAATTGTATCCCATCGGCTACGGATATTCATTGTTGCACTTTTTGTGTCAGTGTAAACGTTTTAAGTGGCAGAAATACTATGCTTTCGACAGGTTTAAGATATAATTAAGCTAAGTTTCGATTATTTGGACTACTCGGATTATTAAAAAGGGCATAGTTAAATTGAGATAAAATGAAACCAACCAAATTGATGCAACCATATATTTGGTTTTGAGTTTAATTATAATTTTTTTTTCATATTTAAGTTTTTATTCACTTTTTATGATTTTGATTAAAGATATTAAAAGAAAAGTATTCTCAAACCATTGTTTCGGCATACAAAAAGGTGAATCAACGGAATCAAGAAGAACCCTTTACTGGCTTTTCCGATTTTTTCATTCTTTGCGCTTCCACTCCATCACAAATTGACATTATGATAGGGTCAAAGTTTTACCCAAATAAATCAATACTGCAAGTGCACACCAAAGCAGTTGAAGTATAAAGGGTTATTGAATCCCAAGGAAAGTGAAAGCTACACTATGGTTTTCTAGGTTCGAATTATGCTAAGAACAAAGATTTAAAAGTAAAAGACAGAAAGTAAAACGGTGTAAACTTCAGGAGACGAAACGCTAGGTTCAGGAAAATTCTCAGGTGAATCCTAATTGCAGATCTAAACAGAATGTTAGGAAATATGAAGACACTACAAGAAAACAGCTAACAAATGACTGCATAAGTAGTCGCTTTATAGTCGCAAAAATGATATTTACGACTATTTAGCGACTAAAGTTAAGAGTCACCCATCCTTAGTCGCAAAATACAATAGTCGCATATTAGTCGCGAAGTCACTAATTAGTCGCATATTAGTCGCAATAAAGAGTGACCAATATGCGACTATATTGTGACGACGGATACGACTATTTAGCGACTAATCTTCGTTTCGACGCGTAAAATGGTAAACAGTTTGCGACTATTTAGCAACTATTTTGCGACTATTGTGCCACTATTTTGCGACTAAGTAGTGACTTATTTGTTTATTAAAATTTGTAATTGGTAATTGGTAATTGTTTTGTTTATTTGATACAAAATGTTTATTTCGGTACTCAAATCTATGCATTTGATATATTGTTAAAATTACTAATGTACAAAATGAAAATTACAAACAAACAAACCATTTTATACCATCAAAACTCTAACAATGGAGTTACCAAAATATAAAAACGTTTTAAGTCTACATAACTTGTTTGTCTACAAAACAAAACTCCATCTGTGGAGTCACCAAAAAAAACTTCATCCGTGGAGTTATCAAAACAAAACTCCATCCGTGGAGTTACCAAAACATAAAAACAGTAAGTCTTAAGAAGTAAAGAGGGATTTGTTGTTGAGGTCGAACCTGCACTTTATGGAGATGGTTGAGAAGCCATGTAGTCTACAAACTCTGGATTAGTTTCACGGAGGAACTTCTCCACCAATGACAAGCGCTTGATCTCACTTTGTTGCTCAGACAATTTTCGGGAACTCTCTGCTTCACGGGCAGCAGTCTCGGCATCACGCTGCGTATTATAAGCTGCTTGCTCTTCTATCTTACGTTTAGCTTCTTCTAGTTGTTGTTGGAGTGTCGCAAAGCATAAAGAGCTTCCTGCGTCCTTACACTTGCCGTTAACATGCGAATTACTGAGGCTTCCAAAGCCATAAGGACGTCCTCTTTCATCCCTGAAAGTGGACTGGCAAAAGAAAACAAGTTATAATAACATACTGAAAAATCAAACAAGTTAGTGAAGAATGTATATTTACCAGCAGAAATAGCTCGTTGTACTCCTCTATGGAGAGATCGTGAGGCTGAGGATCACCATTCAAAGTTTCTGAATTATTTTCCTTCAGCTCAGACAACTTGGCTTGGATGTTCTGATCATAAGTTTCAGCGATGTTCTTGGCCTTTGCATCAACAAATGTTCTGTCCGGTTTTGTATGGGTCTTGATAAAAACCTCACCAATAGTCACTGGTCTTCCTAACTCCTCTTCCTGAAATGTTACATAATGAAAAGATTTTAAATTTGCAAAGGTTAAAGATATAGAAAGTGTAAGATATGTAAATGTAACTTACCATTTCCTGTTCGATTTGTAGATACGACTTCTGGCCAGATAAGTGTATGTGAAGACCAAGACCGTTACGGTCAGACTTACGAGCAGTAGAATAGGTTTTGCTCCTTTTTTGCTACTTCTGTTTCCCACTCGGTGGTCATCACTGTCCAAAGTGTGGGGTCAATCCAATTTGGTCGTTTTCGGGATTTCCGCGCAGTGCTAACCATGCCTTTCATCCTGCGTTTACATATCCTCTCGAAATGCCTTTGAACTATCCCTGAGATTAAGGGATCCCACGTGTGTGTTTTCTACATTTCCAAGACATGAGATTGATTAGTTAAAACATTAGAAGGAAACACATATATAGGTAATTTAGAGGAGATAAACCTTTACCGCGAACTCAAAAAAGTATCTTTCTTGTCTGTCCCGAGGCACAACCTTCCAGCTATAATAGGGACCATCAAATTTGTTTGTAAAGACTTTAGTAATCTCTCGGACCAAAGACCCTTTGTCACGATCAAACCTTAAAGCAAAGAAACAATATGTAAAGTAGAAGAATCCTTAACTGGAACTAAAACTAATCGTTTTCTCTCTTCCTAAAAGCTAATCAAACGATGCTTAGACTACAAAATTTAACAAATCGTTTTAACTCTTAGACTACAGAATATATGCAGAGAAGAGAAGAAGAAAAGCATATGCCAAGAATTGCAATTTCAATCGTATTATTTCATCCTAAAAGCTACTCAAACGATGCTTAGACTACAAAACATATCAAATCGTTTTAACTCTTAAACTGCAGAATATACAAAGAGAAGAGAAGAACAAAAGCATATGCCAATAATTGCAATTTCAGTCGTTTTATCTCTTCCTAAAAGCTACAAACCGATGTTTATACTACAAAACAAATCAAATAGTTTTAACTCTTAGACTACAGAACATACACAGAGGAGAGAAGAACAAAAGCATACGCAGAGAAGGGAAGTACATTTCAGAAGCAATAAAACTCAGACACAAACATAAATCACATATCTTACGAAAAGACGACTCATACTCTATTGCAATAAAACTTAGACTCAAATTGATTAAGAAAAGGTAAAGAGTCATACCAAGTTGTGTTTGGCTTCGGTTCGGGAGATAGCACGGTGGTAAATTTTTCACGGCCTGGCACAAGAAGGATAGAATTTAAAAGACGATGTAGGTCTTCCTGGAGAACCGGCTCACGTGGAGGTTCATCGTCGTCTTCACCATGGAAGTTGTGAGCTGCTGAAGATTGATTACTGTGAGCTTGAGAGTGATGATGTGTAGACGCTGGAGGCGAATGAGAGTTCTGATTGTGGAGCGATGAGGAGGAGTTCCCGATTTCACGCCCTTGTGAAGGAGAATCGTGGAAAATCTGTAGGGGCGGAGGAAAGTCTCGGAAATCTGGTTGAGGTGAGTAGATGGGGACTTGAGGTTGGGGAATCTCGGTTATCAGAGGTTGTGAAGATGGCGTGAAGTTATATTGACTTGTTAGAGCGGTGGGAGTTCTCGACGGCGTGGATCCTCCTGGTCTCTGAGATATATTGGGAGCGGCTAGNTTAAGAGAAATGATTCTAAAATATAATTATAAGTCATTTATAAAAGTGATGCAAAATAAATTTAGCATCATTGAATTTGGCATCACTTTTAAGAGTGATGCTATAATTCTTGCATCATTTTTAAAATGATGCTAACTTTAAAAATAAATGATGTTAAACACAATGATTTTTATAGTGTTTATATGCCGATCAGTTACATCTGTTGCGAACTAAAGTTCTCTTGGACATGACTCTATTTAACTGAACTTAGCAATACCAAGAGAAGCTTGGAGAGGGATAGTAGCCAATAATAGTTATTTCTTTGATATAGGTAAAGGGGCTCTTCATCTTATTGTTTCTATGTTTCAATATATTTGTTCACTTATAGACTCCGTTGTTGGTTTTGTTGGTTTAAGTATCTAGCTGTTTGACAAAAAAAAAAGTATCTAGCTGTCATGGACTACACTTATTCTCGACAAGGATTTGGTGAATCACATACTTTTTGACACAATCCATGTAAATGAAGAGGTCCCAAAGAGTCATGGATGCCTATTTTCTCACCATAGCTAATCCATGTACGTTTCAAACCATAACCCTTATCTTTGATAATTCTTTGTTTCATTAATTTTTTCTCATGGATGGAGTAAGATTAAGTAGTCAAGTTACCATCTTTAAAGCATAAATCTTTGTTTTTTTTTTCTCTCTGCTTAAAACCGAAACCCAATTTCCTTACCAATATTTTAAATTCATTTCATTTGCAAGGTGACAGAGGAAAAGCTTTAACCTCAAATAATACTACCACAAGTGTGTGGTTAATCGATGTAGCATTTAAAGATCGAATCCTCGGGGTAGTTTGAACAACACACTAAGAATCCAAGTAACTTGTTAAGCTAAGCTAAAATTATTTTTGGAGCTTTTAGATTTTGACTAAACAACTTAAACAAAATAAACTAGATGCAAATGCAAAAATAAGTAAACACGACAAGATAGCTAAGCAAAAGATCTTAAACAAACACAAATAAAAGGTTAAAGCAAAAGTCAACTTAAAATGCAAATAAACAAGATTGATTCAATAAGAAGAAATATTGATCATGGGCAAAGATAATTGATAAAGGATGATTAACAAACAATTAATGATACTATAACATTCAATCAAGATCAATTCCAAGACATGGATCCCACATGATAGATTAGTTTATTTCATTGAATCTAAGCCATTGATCAAATCACTTAATTAGACTAACATTTCGATTGCAATTAAGAGGTCCATAATCATTAAACAAATGTCCACAATCAATAATTCACCTTAATCATCAAGTGTGATTGTCTAAGTATGAAAAACATGTTTATAGGTAGTCTAGACATTTCATCGAAAACATTCTGCGCGAAAAATATATATAATTATATAATATATTTATATTGTTAATTTATTGTTTAATTGTTACTACACCCGCAAATCAACCAGTCATAAGTATCCTGCAAACATATTCATTTGCAACCGTTATGCTAGTCGTACAAACAGCTTAGTAACACTGTTAATCGTAATCACCTGTTTTCACAAACTTCGATATCCGCAACCAAAACCGTTGTGCTTAGACAAGGAATTGTATCCCATCGGCTACGGATATTCATTGTTGCACTTTTTGTGTCAGTGTAAACGTTTTAAGTGGCAGAAATACTATGCTTTCGACAGGTTTAAGATATAATTAAGCTAAGTTTCGATTATTTGGACTACTCGGATTATTAAAAAGGGCATAGTTAAATTGAGATAAAATGAAACCAACCAAATTGATGCAACCATATATTTGGTTTTGAGTTTAATTATAATTTTTTTTTCATATTTAAGTTTTTATTCACTTTTTATGATTTTGATTAAAGATATTAAAAGAAAAGTATTCTCAAACCATTGTTTCGGCATACAAAAAGGTGAATCAACGGAATCAAGAAGAACCCTTTACTGGCTTTTCCGATTTTTTCATTCTTTGCGCTTCCACTCCATCACAAATTGACATTATGATAGGGTCAAAGTTTTACCCAAATAAATCAATACTGCAAGTGCACACCAAAGCAGTTGAAGTATAAAGGGTTATTGAATCCCAAGGAAAGTGAAAGCTACACTATGGTTTTCTAGGTTCGAATTATGCTAAGAACAAAGATTTAAAAGTAAAAGACAGAAAGTAAAACGGTGTAAACTTCAGGAGACGAAACGCTAGGTTCAGGAAAATTCTCAGGTGAATCCTAATTGCAGATCTAAACAGAATGTTAGGAAATATGAAGACACTACAAGAAAACAGCTAACAAATGACTGCATAAGTAGTCGCTTTATAGTCGCAAAAATGATATTTACGACTATTTAGCGACTAAAGTTAAGAGTCACCCATCCTTAGTCGCAAAATACAATAGTCGCATATTAGTCGCGAAGTCACTAATTAGTCGCATATTAGTCGCAATAAAGAGTGACCAATATGCGACTATATTGTGACGACGGATACGACTATTTAGCGACTAATCTTCGTTTCGACGCGTAAAATGGTAAACAGTTTGCGACTATTTAGCAACTATTTTGCGACTATTGTGCCACTATTTTGCGACTAAGTAGTGACTTATTTGTTTATTAAAATTTGTAATTGGTAATTGGTAATTGTTTTGTTTATTTGATACAAAATGTTTATTTCGGTACTCAAATCTATGCATTTGATATATTGTTAAAATTACTAATGTACAAAATGAAAATTACAAACAAACAAACCATTTTATACCATCAAAACTCTAACAATGGAGTTACCAAAATATAAAAACGTTTTAAGTCTACATAACTTGTTTGTCTACAAAACAAAACTCCATCTGTGGAGTCACCAAAAAAAACTTCATCCGTGGAGTTATCAAAACAAAACTCCATCCGTGGAGTTACCAAAACATAAAAACAGTAAGTCTTAAGAAGTAAAGAGGGATTTGTTGTTGAGGTCGAACCTGCACTTTATGGAGATGGTTGAGAAGCCATGTAGTCTACAAACTCTGGATTAGTTTCACGGAGGAACTTCTCCACCAATGACAAGCGCTTGATCTCACTTTGTTGCTCAGACAATTTTCGGGAACTCTCTGCTTCACGGGCAGCAGTCTCGGCATCACGCTGCGTATTATAAGCTGCTTGCTCTTCTATCTTACGTTTAGCTTCTTCTAGTTGTTGTTGGAGTGTCGCAAAGCATAAAGAGCTTCCTGCGTCCTTACACTTGCCGTTAACATGCGAATTACTGAGGCTTCCAAAGCCATAAGGACGTCCTCTTTCATCCCTGAAAGTGGACTGGCAAAAGAAAACAAGTTATAATAACATACTGAAAAATCAAACAAGTTAGTGAAGAATGTATATTTACCAGCAGAAATAGCTCGTTGTACTCCTCTATGGAGAGATCGTGAGGCTGAGGATCACCATTCAAAGTTTCTGAATTATTTTCCTTCAGCTCAGACAACTTGGCTTGGATGTTCTGATCATAAGTTTCAGCGATGTTCTTGGCCTTTGCATCAACAAATGTTCTGTCCGGTTTTGTATGGGTCTTGATAAAAACCTCACCAATAGTCACTGGTCTTCCTAACTCCTCTTCCTGAAATGTTACATAATGAAAAGATTTTAAATTTGCAAAGGTTAAAGATATAGAAAGTGTAAGATATGTAAATGTAACTTACCATTTCCTGTTCGATTTGTAGATACGACTTCTGGCCAGATAAGTGTATGTGAAGACCAAGACCGTTACGGTCAGACTTACGAGCAGTAGAATAGGTTTTGCTCCTTTTTTTCTACTTCTGTTTCCCACTCGGTGGTCATCACTGTCCAGAGTGTGGGGTCAATCCAATTTGGTCGTTTTCGGGATTTCCGCGCAGTGCTAACCATGCCTTTCATCCTGCGTTTACATATCCTCTCGAAATGCCTTTGAACTATCCCTGAGATTAAGGGATCCCACGTGTGTGTTTTCTACATTTCCAAGACATGAGATTGATTAGTTAAAACAATAGAAGGAAACACATATATAGGTAATTTAGAGGAGATAAACCTTTACCGCGAACTCAACAAAGTATCTTTCTTGTCTGTCCCGAGGCACAACCTTCCAGCTATAATAGGGACCATCAAATTTGTTTGTAAAGACTTTAGTAATCTCTCGGACCAAGGACCCTTTGTCACGATCAAACCTTAAAGCAAAGAAACAATATGTAAAGTAGAAGAATCCTTAACTGGAACTAAAACTAATCGTTTTCTCTCTTCCTAAAAGCTAATCAAACGATGCTNGGTGGGAGTTCTCGACGGCGTGGATCCTCCTGGTCTCTGAGATATATTGGGAGCGGCTAGTCTCGGAACACCGCCTCGTCCAAACTTGCCTCGTCCTCGGTTCACCATTGGTGAAATCGAATTGAGAGTCGAGGGTTTGAGTTTCCAAATTGAGAGAGAAAGACAGATTTGAGATTTCGAAAAAAAGAGAGAAAGAGAGAAAGAGAGATTCGAGAATCGGGGTTAGGGAGAAGAAAAGAAGAGTGACGGGTTGTCTCTGAGAATCACAATTAGAGAATTTGGGAATTAGGGTTCTTAATTGGGGTTAGGGAGAAGAGAACAAGAGTGACGGGAATTTTAGGTTTTGGGAATTTTGGGTTTTGTGAATTTTGGTTTAGTAACAAATTTAGGGATATGGTTTAGCCACAAATTTTGGTTTACTAACAAATTTGCGATTTATTAGGATTTGGTTTGAGAATTTTGGTTTAACTCTGAATTTTGGTTTAGCCACAAATTTTGGTTTACTAACAAATTTGGGATTTATTAAGATTTGGTTTGAGAATTTATTAGGATTTTGATTTGATAAAATTTTGAGTTTTGGTTTTGTAAAGAAAATATTAGATTTTCATATTTCACAAAATTAAAATATTTATTACACAAAGTGATAGCAAAATTATTAAATTTCTTCTTCACTATCATCATCATCAGAGGATGATTCATTACACTGAAATTCATCTTCATCTTCGGCATCCCCAACATCGTAATCGAGGTCTATTGGGTTTACTTCTTGTGCCAAATTTTCGACTTCAATATTGTCAATTGTTGTCAAAAATACATCATCGTTATTGTCTTGTTGCAGAACAATCGGTTCCTTATTTTTGTATTCTCCTGAAATATTTTCCCTCGGATTCACTTTTACAACATTGAGCCACGACTGCTTTGGTTTCTTTGTATATGGGTACGAGACGTAACAAACTTGATCCGCTTGAGAAGCTGTGCAATATCAATATATAGAAATATTAATACATAAATATACACACATATATATGATATTGAAATTTCTGTATACGTACCTAGAATAAATGGTTCGTATTTATTGTATCTTCTTGATGAACGAACGTCAATGCCACCATTGCTCCTCCGAGTGCCTCTACCAATAACAGGATCATACCATGTACACTTAAAAAGTGTGATTTTCAAACCGACTATCCCCTCATAGTCAAGTTGTATGATATCAGTTAAGGTCCCGTAGAAATCAGCTTCATCAGATGCATTAGTATAATTTTCTCCTTTAACACATACGCCATAGTTACATGTCTTTCGTCCCTCTTCGTGATTCTGCGTATGAAACACATATCCTCTTGTGAAATAGATAGGCCAGGTTTTGGCCTTATTCACAGGTCCATGCACTATCTCTTGAACCCAAGACGGAAAAGAATTTGTGGCTTTCCAGTAATTGACCTGCATATAGGTATACATTATCAATATATAGAAGTATATACACATACATATATAATATATACATAGATATGAATATTATTTAGACATACATAATCTTTCACCCATGCACTATATTCGTCAGCTCTTTTCGCGGAGAGTTCGTTTTCGGAGAGTTCTGGATATTTTGCAGAAATATATTGTTCGAACATACTGTATAAGACCAACACATATGAGAAATCATCATAGTGGATTATAGTAAAACGTAAGTGAAGACATGCTAAATTAAACCTCTCAAATGGCTGAAAATAATCACAATTTCGTAAAATATATGCATGTGCGCATTGATAATCCTTCTCTGAAAGCCATATTTCATGCATTTCCCCACTTGGTCGACCTACGTGAGTAAATATATCAGGTACTCAAGGGACATGATACACCGGGACTTCACCTTCGTCGAATCTTGTAATCCTAACCAAATGAGTGAAAAGTAATTCACATTAGAATATATAGAATGTCTCTTCAAATTTGATTAATTTAAACATTTACCTTGATTTCGTTTGTATATGTGCGGCAAAGTAGTGCTCTGAGAAATAAGCTACCTTGTCATTGATATATGATTTAACAATCGATCATGCCGCATATCTTTTGTTCTTTGCTTTCTCTTTCAACTTCTTGAAAAATCTTTCAAAAGGATACATCCACCTATATTGCACAGGGCCTCCTAGTTCAGCTTCGTAGGGGAGATGTATAGGCAGGTGCTCCATCACGTCGAAGAATGATGGTGGAAAGATCTTTTCCAAATTGCATATGATTAAAACTATGTTTTGTTTTAGAAGTTGGACGTGACTTTTTTGCAAAGTTCTCGAACATAAGTAACGGAAAAATCCTCCTACTCCCACAAAATATATTAAAACAGTAAATTAATGGTTACTATAATATGATGTGAATTATATTTAACTGTTGCATCTTTCATAGAGCTATAAGTAATTGGTACCTGATAATGCAAGGTGGACGTTCCGGTCTAGGAGTTCTGCAAAGATAAATGGTAGTAGATGCTCCATAAAAACATGGCAATCATGGCTCTTCATGCCTGAGAACTTTCCGTTAACCATACCAGCACAACTAGCTAAGGCTGACGCATAACCATCTGGGAATTTAACCTCATTTTTCACACATTCCAATAAACTTGTTCTGCCTTCTTCTGTCAATGTGAATGCGGGGAAAGGAGCTTTACCATCACTATCAACATGTAAGTGTGGCCGAGAACACAATCGTTCTATATCCCTTCATGACATGATGGTGTCTTTTGATTTACCTTTCACACTCATAAGAGTATTCATGATGTTGTCAAAAACATTCTTCTCTATATGCATCACATCAAGATTATGTCGGAGATTGAGGTCCTTCCAGTATGGCAACTCCCAGAATATGCTTTCTTTATGCCAGTTATGCCAATTCCCATAGCCAGCCTTCTTCTTTTCATGACTGTTTCCACCACAATTTTTTGTTTTAGGTGGATTAACACCATCTAACCGCTCGTAGTAAACTTGCTCACCTGCCAAAGACCGAGGTGGTTCCTTATTCAAAGCGTGTTTTCCTTTCAAGAAGTCCTTTTTATTCTTCCTCAAGAGTGTATGATCTTGAGGAAGAAATCGTCGGTGACAATCAAACCAACACGTCTTCCTTCCATTAGGGAGATAAAATGACTATGTATCTTCCATGCAAATTGGACAAGATAATTTACCATGAGTCGTCCATCCTGATAACATGCCATAAGCCGGAAAGTCGCTTATCGTCCACATAAGCACTACTTTCAGATTAAAATTTTGATTCAAGAATACATCGTATGCATCGACTCCAGTAGACCACAATTCTTTTAACTCGTCAATAAGAGGCCGGAGGAAGATATCCAGACTAGCTTGCGGATGATTTGGCCCAAAATTCAGAATTATTAGAAACAAATACTATGTATTCATGCACATACCAGGGGGTAAATTATATGGAGTCAAGATCACAGGCCACAAAGAATGATTACGAGACATGCCAAAAGGATTGAATCCATCTGTACATAATCCAAGATAAACATTATGTGGTTCTTCGGCAAACCGGAGATGTAGGTCTTGAAAATATTTCCACTCTGCTGCATCAGACGGATGACACATTTCTCCCTCCTTTGCTTTGTGCTCAGCATGCAATCTCATTGTCGCTGCAGTCTTCTCGCTCTGATACATTATTTTCAATCTGTCAGTAATTGGTAGATACCACATACGACTATATGAAACTTTGGTTCTTCATTGTCCGTTGTTAAGCTTCCATCTTGGTGCATCACAAAACTGACACTTATCCCATTTTCATCCTCTTTCCAGAAGATCATACAATTGTTAATACAAACATCAATTGTATAATATGGGAGGCTTAAATTTCGCATCAATTTTTCTGCCTCGTAATGTGAACCGGTTGATTGGTTTCCGTCTGGTAAATACTCTGTCAACATATCGCAAATTGAATCCACACACTTTTCACTCATGTTATAATCTGTCTTGTTTTGCAAGACTCGAGCAGCTAAGGATAACTGCGAATGACCTTCGTGACAACCATCGTATAATGGATTTTTCGCTCCTTCTAACAAGTCGTAGAATTTTTGGGAATGGTTATGTATCGGCTCTTCTACATTCTGATAATTATCATACTCATGATAGTTATCAAAACGCTCGGTATCACGAAATGCATCATTCACCATATCTACATATCTGTCTTCTACTACATTACTCACTTCTTCACTCCCACTTGTTTGCGTTGTATTAACATAACTTGTTCCTAAATCCATATTGATTTCTTCTCCATGCTTATACCAAACATAATAATCTGGCATAAATCCTTTACTATACAGATGATTCCAAATTTTTTCCCCGAGATAAATTTGTCGTTTTTGCAAACACTACAAGGACAGTGAAACTTACCCCTATTGCTCTGCACTAGAGGCTGGTTATTTGCAAATGTCATAAATTGCTCGACCCCCGCTGCAAACTCTGCCGAGAAATTTCCCGTCTCTTCATCTATTCTCTTATACATCCACTCCCGATAATTACTATAATTGTAATTTCCCGACATTATATGAGAAAAGAAAAAACTTAATCACTCTTTATTTTTATTTTTTTATCAAACACTCACTTTCTTTTAATAAGATCTATCTCTTTAATCACTTTTTTTTTTTTGAAAAAAATGTTATACTCTCTTTTCCCCTTTTTTTTTTATCATACACTTTTTCTCTATGGCTTTCTATGTAATGAGAACGGATGTTTGCATATATATATAAATATTTGCGACTACAAAACGACTATAAAGCGACTACAAGGAAATTTACACCCACCGATAACGCAGAAAACGTGTCTTACCGGTTTTTTATGTCGGCAAAGGTCACGACTATTTGTGACTATTTTGCAACTACGTATAATGTTAGTCGCAAAATAGTAACAAACTCTGCCGACATACACAGTAGTCGCTAAATAGTCGTAAATTTGCGACTATTTTGCGACTAAAATGTCGCGACCATAATCTAGTCGCAATGTAGTCGCAAAGTAACGACTATTTGGCGACTACATTTATTAATCTCTAATTAGCGCCTATTTTGCGACTAAGTTTAGGTAGTCGCATACTTTGTGGCTAAATAGTCGCTAACTAGTCGTTTATGTTTGCGACTACGATTGTAGTCGCACACTGTAGTCGCAAAGTAGCTATTTTCATGTAGTGAGAACTGTTCTTGAATTAGAAACACTAATGTAAAATCAACCAACTCTCGCTGCGAAGATTATCTATGTCTAAACCCTAGAAAATCTCTTTGTAAATTCTAAAAATTCAAACAAACATTAAAGTTCAGGTTCGATTGTTCACAAAATCAATAAACAAAATCTCTTTGCGAATAGGTATTTTGCTCATCTAACATTAGTTCAGGCAATCAATAATACTCTCGCATCTATTAATTAACCTAAGATCATACTCTAGGTCATGAAGGTAGAATGAGCATTAATCACAAATCTAGATGAAGAACTCTAATGATTTTATCCTAACAATTTAATTCGACCTAACAATTCATCAATCACCTTAGAAAAACCCTAAACCTAATTTACTAGCAAACTACTCAGACATGATCAATGAAACAGAAATCATTATTTGAATAGAAAGTATAAAAGAAATCAATAGAAGAAAATAAAGGAGTTCCAAATCTGCTCTAAAGGAGTCTGATTCTTCTCTCCAAAAACCTAAACTTCTATGATTCTTAAAGTATGAGATAATGCCTAAACAATGGCTTTGAAAACTATATTTATAGGCTAAATTCGCGTCAGGGGCAAACTTGTAAATACTTGAAACTTCAGCTGATTTCCTTTTTTTGATGGAAGTCTGTATTCTTTGGCGGTCCCGATTGGTGTCGATCGACACCAATGTAGTGTCGATCGACACTCTTTGTAAAATCCGGCTTCTGGCTTCATCACTTCGCAGCTTCTTGCAGAATGCTCCAAAAAGTTCCAGAATCTCTAACTTTTCTCCAAACGTAGTCCAACCTGCAAAGACTCTAATAGGACTCTAAAAATACTAAAAGACTCTATAAAAACACTTATATCATGGTCCAAAAACCGGTAAAAACCATGATATATCAACTCCCCCAGACTTAGCTTTTGCTTGCCCTCTAGCAAAACAGAAACCAAGTATAGAGTCGAGGTTTGAAAACCAAATATCCAGCTAACCTTCAGAACGCCTCATCGAACCAACACTCTTGAATCCACACACCATTGAACCAACCTTAGGTAATATTTCAGTATATTTACCACAAGCTTAGCAATCTCCCAAATCAAGTCCAAATTCATTTATGCTCACAAAATTTTGAACTCTAACAAGAGTATTTGACCAAAAAACTTACAGATTCTTTCCCTTCCTTAGTGCCTGAACAAGATAGTCCTTCAACAGCTCCCCTATTTTCTCTTCTCTTAGTCAACTGCTGCCCATTTTCAGGGTGTTCTACAAATCTTTTCATTGACTTTTCTCATTCTTTTGAAGTCTTGGAATAGTGCTACTCTTACTTGTGTTCCTTGTTAGGAAACAGGTTCATGAGCTCTCACTAATATTGTTCCTTGTGAGGAGACGGACTCATCAGGATCTTTGCACTATTCCTTTAACTTAGACTCTTTTTTTCTTTTCTAAAGGGAAGATCAAGGAAAGACTGTAGTGTTCTTATCTTGTCAGTGCTGAAAGAGGAATCAAGTCCAATGAATACCAAGCTCTAAGCAGGAATCTGAACTCTCTTTGTTAGACTGATCCACTTGCAGCTTTCTACCTAGGAAAACCAGCAATCAACCTATATGGCAATGGTACTTCAAGTGTCAATCTTATGTGGTTAGTTCTTCTGAAAACTGAAAATTTCACTGATTTTGACTCAATAAAACAATGTTTTGTCTGACTCAAATGACTCTCAAAACAAAACATAAAGTCAGTAATCACCTCCCCCAGACTTAAACAACACTGTCCCCAGTGTTATCAAGTCCGAAGTTGGTTAAAAGAAAGATTAGAAACAACTTAAAAGACCAGATAGAAGACTTACCTTCGTCTGCACGTGGTGTAGATCGACGCTATAGTGGTGTCGATCAACACTGCTCTGAGTCGAGTCCAATGTCGCCTTTTTCGATTGACTGAAATTGGGACTTAGTAAAACCAAAACGTAATATAAAGAAAAACGTACCTAACAGTGGGTTGCCTCCCACTCAGCGCTCGTTTTCAGTCATTAGCTTGACTGTGTCGGGGTTCAGACGTCTGGAGGATCAGAGGGTGGCATCGAATGCTTCCCAGACGAATGTCTTCTTATCCATGGTGGTGTATAGGCAGTAGGTGCGTGAGAGCGACCAAGGAATTTAGGAACAACAGCAGGGTGGGTAATCTTTTCGGGTGGGACACTTCGTTTTCCTGCAGAATCATCAAAAGAAACACCAAGCCTTCTACGAGAATCTCGTTGCTTGCATAAGTGTGAAGCACCTCTTGAACCTTTGGTATTCTTATTGATAAGATCAGGAGGTTTGGAATTGATTCTAGGAAATGCATACCTTTGCTTTCTTCGAGGCTTCTGAGATGTAGGATTCGGAGTTGTCTATTTGACAACATGTGATGCAGCATTGGAAACAGCTTCTGGTGTGATCCGCGAAAGGGTGTCAATCGACACTAGGAGTGGTGTCGATCGACATCAAATCTGCAGCTCGAATTTTTGCACTTTTTCGGCAATTTAGCTCGCAATCCTTGCCTCCAGCACAAAAACGTCTTCTTCCATTAACTTGGCATTGATAAGACCTTCATCTCCGCCCATAGTCTTGAAGTTATGATTGTTTCACTCCAATCCTCTAACTCCACAGCTTTCTTAAAATTTCCATCCAATGCCTCTTGAACAGCCACCTTGTTCACTTGCTCTTTAGAATCCAGCTCTTCTCCAGCGATCACAGCTATGCAAGAGATGTGTTTGGATGTTCCAGTAGTAGGGATAGCTTTGTAGAAGACTCCTTTGTCAACATTAGAGAAGGATATTCTCTTATTTGGCATGTCTACAACTGCTCCCACTGTGGCCATGAATGGTCGTCCAAGGATGAATGGCATGATAGAATTTTTGCCCACTTCCACCACCTGAAAATCAGTAGGTACCAGACAATTTCCCACTTTGACAAGTAAGTCTGGAATTGTACCATATGGGGTTGTGGTGGCAGAGTTGACGAACATGAGAGTCATGTTTGGAGGTTGAATATCAGCAATGCCTAATCTTTCTGCAATATCCCTTGACATGAGATTCACTCTAGCACCAGAATCGCAGAGAGATTGTTCAAACTCAACTCCTCCAATGGAGCATGGAAAAACAAACATCCAAGGATCTTCAACCTTAAGCAGTTGCTTCATTGGCGGTGGTGTACCCCTTACTTTGTTGAAGAGTTCTTCAATTTCTTCAAGACTCTCTTTGCAATTCTTAAAGAAAACCCCCAAAGGATAATTCTCCCAAGCTTCAGCAAATGAGATCGCATTGGAGATCCTTCTCACCTTCTTGTTGAAGCCAGCCAGCTCTTTTGCACTAATGGGCGGCCTTAGATGTTTGGGTATAGGAGGATATGAAACCTTAGGCATGTATACCCTTACCTCTGCAACTTGTGAAGCTATAGACGTATCCGGCAAAGTTTGGAAAGGGTGTCAATAGACACCCAGCTGGTGTCGATCGACACTAGCGTTTTGTGTCGACGTTTCAGTGTCGATTTTGCTTCGTCAGAGCTCGAATCGTCGGGCTTTTCTAGTGGTGTCGATCGACACTCAGCAGTGGTGTCGATCGATACTAACTCTGCAACTGCAGAATCGTGTTCTTTATCTAGCTCTTTGATCTCTTCAAAACTCAGACTCCTTTTCAGCACTGGTTGAAAGCTTCTTTCACTCTGGATCGTGATGGCATTCACATGATTCCTCGGATTCACGTATGTCTTTCCAGGATGTAATCCCTCTTGTCTCTTCAAAGCTTCAGCAGTTTGAGCAACTTGGGTGTCCAATTTCTCCATATGAGAGTTCAAGCAATCGATCTTCCCATTCACGTCCTCGTACAGTGAATCTATCTTTCCATTGAAATCCACTGTCATCTTTTGTTGACCCTCCAATAGTTGCTCTAGCATAGACTCCATCTTATTGTCTTGTGCAGGAGGCTTCTGGTTAGAAGAAGAACCATAAGTTCTCTGGAAGTTGTTGTTCTGAAAAGGCTTCTGGTAAGAAGAACCATAGCCTTGCTGATTGTTGAACCTCTGTCCTTGAAAACCAGCACCATTGACATAGTTAACCTCTTCTTCCTCAGGCTCAAATGTCTCCACCTCATTAGCAAAGTGAACTTGCTTTTTGCCTACCAAGATGTCTAGCTTCCTGTTAACCTCAGCTATTTGGCTTCCTCCATTTGCACCAGCATGTTGTTTCTTCTCAAAGTCTCCATTCTTGGTGATGTTGCAAGAGGCCAGATTCTCTATAAGCACCATCGCGTCATCTGGATATCTGGTGTTGAAGTTGCCATTGCTCGCAGCATCTAAGCCCATCAGGTACCTCCAATCGATCCCTCGGTAAAAGATTCTGATGAGCTGCGGCTCGCTGAAACCATGATGTGGGCAGTCCCTTTGGTAAGCTTTGAATCTCACCCAAGAAGCCTTGAATGCTTTAGTAGGTCCTTGGGAGAATGCAATGCTTTTTGTCCTCAGCTCTTCGGATCTTGCATCATCAAAGAAGTTGCATAAGAATGCATTCTTTGTTTCTTCCGAATTGGTTAAGGATCCTGGATCCAACTACTTCAGCCAGTATGATACATCTCCTGCAAGCGAGTAGGGGAAAAGCTTGCAGAAAAGATAATGATAGGACACTCCATTAGCCTTAATGCTTGATGCCAATTCCTCAAATCTCTCAATATGGTCCATGGGATGCTCTTGAGAAAGACCATGGAGTGGATGCTGAGCCACCAGTGTGAAGTAAGCAGGCTTCAGCTCAAAGTCATTCCTCTGGAATGTAGGAGGACGGATCGCAGCTCTATTAGCATAGAACTAGTCTGGTCTGTTGTATTCACTAAGTGTTCTTCCGCGTCCAACGTCTGCATGTGCGGCTTGCATTGCTTACTCAATGATAACAACTCCATTATCATCAAGTCTCTTGCCACGATTTCTCCTATTGTCGTCTAGATCCGTGAAGTTTTCAGCCTCATCACGAATCATAATCACAGGCTCCGCCATCTCTGTCTGCGCAGGGTGTCGATCGATGCTCTCGTTGGTGTCGATCGACACTCGTGCAAATTTTCGGTTCGTACGTTCCAGACGGCCGAGTTCCTAGTTGAGTGTGATTAGCTCATTTTCCTTGTTGCTTCTGGTACTGGGCATGCACCTGAAACCAAAAATAAGAAACTAAAAGCGTCAGTAACTAAAACAAAAATAAAACCTAGTCAAAATCATAATACTAGATTCCATAGGCAGCTATTACTTCCCCGGCAACGGCGCCAAAAAATTGATAGGGTCAAAGTTTTACCCAAATAAATCAATACTGCAAGTGCACAGCAAAGCAGTTGAAGTATAAAGGGTTATCGAATCCCAAGGGCAGTGAAAGCTATACTATGGTTTTCTAGGTTCGAATTATGCTAAGAACAAAGATTAAAAGTAAAAGACAGAAAGTAAATAAAACGGTGTAAACTTCAGGAGACGAAACGCTAGGTTCAGGGAAATTCTCAGGTGAATCCTAATTGCAGATCTAGACAGAATGTTAGGAAATATGAAGAACTGTTCTTGAACTCGAAACACTAATGTAAAATCAACCAACTCTCGCTGCGAAGATTATCTATGTCTAAACCCTAGAATTCCAAATCTCTTTGTAAATTTTATTAATTCAAACAAGCATTAAAGTTCAGGTTCGATTGTTCACAAAATCACTAAACCAAATCTCTTTGCGAATAGGTATTTTGCTCATCTAACATTAGTTCAGGCAATCAATAATACTCTCGCATCTATTAATTA
>JAHZTW010000005.1:22377437-22399551 GCA_020283515.1 Alliaria petiolata | reverse complement strand
AGGGAAATTCTCAGGTGATCTAAATTGCAGGTCTAGACAGAATGTTAGGAAATATGAAGAACTGTTCTTGAACTCGAAACACTAATATAAAATCAACCAACTCTCGCTGCGAAGATTATCTATGTCTAAACCCTAGAATTCCAAATCTCTTTGTAAATTTTATTAATTCAAACAAGCATTAAAGTTCAGGTTCGATTGTTCACAAAATCACTAAACCAAATCTCTTTGCGAATAGGTATTTTGCTCATCTAACATTAGTTCAGGCAATCAATAATACTCTCGCATCTATTAATTAACCTAAGATCATATTCTAGGTCATGAAGATAGAATAAGCATTAATCACAAATCCAGATGAAGAACTCTAATGATTTTATCCTAACAATTTAATTCGACCTAACAATTCATCAATCACCTTTGAAAAACCCTAAACCTAACTAGCAAACTACTCCGACATTATCAATGAAACAGAAATCATTATTTGAATAGAAAGCATAAAAGAAATCAATAAAAGAAAATAAAGGAGTTCCAAATCTGCTCTAAAGGAGTTCTATTATTCTCTCCAAAAATCTAAACTTCTATGATTCTTAAAGTATGAGATAATGCCTAAAAATGGCTTTGAAAACTATATTTATAGGCTAAATTCGCGTCAGGGGCAAACTTGTAAATACTGGAAACTTCAGCTAATTCCATTTTTTGATGGAAGTCTGAATTCTTTGGCGGTCCCGATTGGTGTCGATCGACACCAATGTAGTGTCGTTCGACACTCTTTGTAAAATCCGGCTTCTGACTTCATCACTTCGCAGCTTCTTGCAGAACGCTCCAAAAAGTTCCAGAATCTCCATCTTTGCTCCAAACGTAGTCCAACCTGCAAAGACTCTAATAGGACTCTAAAAATACCAAAAGACTCTATAAAAACACTTATATCATGGTCCAAAAACCGGTAAAAACCATGATATATTACATTACGAGCCACAAAGCAACGAAGTGAGAAAACATTACAGTAAGGATATGCATGCAAGCGTGTGCATTTTCAAGATCATAAATGAATCGGACCACTTACCCAACCACTTCCAAGTCCCCACCCTTGCTTGCCCAACCACTTTCTCGTTTTCATGCATCTAATTTATTTATCGACAGTACTTCGAAGTTAGTTCGATGTTGTTGTCCGAATGTATTGGCCCCACCCCTACGTTGTCTTTCGAACATGATATGTTTATCATTAATGCTTCAATGAAAAGACAGTGAGACATTGTAACACCCCGACCGCCCCTACCGGCGAATCACCCATCTCTCCGTCGGGCTCGTGGGCCCTGCCCCTATTCGACGGTCGGTGCATTATTTTTCTCGTGCCCCAACCGACTGATTTACTCGTCCCTGCAATTATCACGTGACCTTTTCCCGTGTTTTGGTCTCACTCACACGGTTCCGCTGCGGACTTCCCGGAAGGTCACTCATCCTAGTGCTACTCGAGTATAAGCACGCTTAACTCTGGAGTTCTCTTAGGGTAAGTTGATGCAGCGAGATATTTGGAATATTTTCAAATATCTTCCATATATTTATATTTACTTATTTGTATTTAGATAAATATGTATTATTTCTATTCTCTATATTTTAGTAGTTTTCCTATTTTAATTATTCTAGGGTTTTTATGATCTATTATAAATAAGCCGTTTAGGCCTCATATTGTATTCAGACTTTGATGAATTAATAAAAAGGAGATTTCCTAAAAGAGGTTTTGATAAACCACTGTGAAGAGTATTCACAAACCCCAGTTTCCGGGTATTCTTAGAATCAACGGATATAGTTCTATCCGTAGTAGCTTCCGCTCCATCAGTTGGTATCAGAGCCGCGTCTCTTTGATTCCCTAATCGAAGAACGATTCTGAATCATGGTGAGTAGTTGCATCTACACTTTCGAGGACGAAAGTCCTTTTGTCGAGAGAGAAGAGAGTCAGGAGATCTACAGAGAGATCTACGGCGATCCGATCTATGATATCTATGAAGACGATGTTCGTGTTATCAACTTTGTCTTCAAGGAAAGTTCTTGTGAGAATCTGATGCGTGCGAAATCCGTGCGTTTTCAGATGGGTTCGAAATTCGGTTCGTGCAAAATCGGTGCAGATTCAATCTGCATAGAATCGGTTTGTGCAGATTTCGTGCAAGGTTCGAGTTGTGCAAATTCCGTGCAGAATCAAAAGAAGATTATGAAGATCGATCCGGGAAGTTCTTGTTTGATGAAGAACCGGTTGAAGATTCGAGGACGAATCTTTTTTGGCCGGCGAGACCTGATGCAGCGAGATATTTCAAATATCTTCCATATATTTATATTTACTTATTTGTATTTAGATAAATATGTATTATTTCTATTTTCTATATTTTAGTAGTTTTCCTATTTTAATTATTCTAGGGTTTTTATGATCTATTATAAATAAACCGTTTAGGCCTCATATTGTATTCAGACTTTGATGAATTAATAAAAAGGAGATTTCCTAAAAGAGGTTTTGATAAACCACTGTGAAGAGTATTCACAAACCCTAGTTTCCGGGTATTCTTAGAATCAACGGATCTAGTTCTATCAGTAGTAGCTTCCGCTCCATCATAAGTGACCGGAAAAGGTAAGTGCACTTTGATGACATAGGTAGCCAAATCAATCCATTTAAACTTATTCAAATGGGCCGGGCCCGGATCGTTACAATTCTCTCCCACTTAACGGGAATTCGTCCCCGAATTCTCATCCCGTTAGTGTGAGCCTTAACCCCCAAACCCCAAGACAGTCTCCTGGGACAGAACCAGTTTGACTTCCTTTGGCTCTGATACCACTTGTAACACCCCGACCGCCCCTACCGGGGAGTCACCCATCCCTCCGTGGGGCTCGTGGGCCCCGCCCCTGTCCGACGGTCGGTGTGTTATTTTTCTCGTGGCCCGACCGACTGATTTACTCGTCCCTGCAATCATCATGTGACCTTTTCCCGTGTTTTGGTCTCACTCACACGGTTCAGCTGCGAACTTCCCGGAAGGTCACCCATCCTAGTTCTACTCGAGCATAAGCACGCTTAACTCTATAGTTCTCTTAGGGTAAGTGACCGGAAAAGTTAAGTACACTTTGATGGCATAGATAGGCAAATCAATCCATTTAAACTTATTCAAATGGGTCGGGCCCGGATCGTTACAGACATATCCAGCTAATTAGGGTTTCTCTTGTTTGAATCCTATACATAATACATATAAAAGAGAGAAGGCAGTGACATAATACATATAAAAGAGAGAAGGTAGAGAGATCAGAGTTGTCCATAACAAAAAAGTGGTATTTAATTAGTTTCTATAGGGTGTTGGCATAAGAACTTATTCCCGTATTCCAAGTGACCATTCTAACTCCCGTTGTTAGCGAGCCATGGGAAAGAAGAGAACCAAATACCCTTGCCCCATTTAACCGTATGACTTGCTTCTCTTACAAGCAACCACGTACATTTAATCAAATATATTTTACTACTCCCTTCGTTTTGATTTAAGTGTCGTTTGGAGAAATGTATCTGCAATGTAATTGGATGTATCTGGATGTGTTTTGAGTTTTATACATCCAGATACATTTTCTCCAAATGACACTTAATGAAAAACAGAGGGAGTATATGAAAACGATAACATGCTCTGGATGCATTTACAAGACTTGGCTCATTTGTAACTTTTATATCCAAACTCGGTTTTGATTATATAAAAACTCTAATCTTGTAGGTCAATGGCTAATTAGCTAGTGTCACCGTTATATAGACGCCATCCAAATTCATGTTTGCTGGAATATATGTCAAAGATTCAAAGTTTGTTAATGTAGAATCTGTAGACACCCAAAATTTAGTGTACAGCTCTAAATCATGCCAATCAAGCTTTACAAACATTAGCTTTCTTTTTTTTACTCACATGCATGATTGGTTAAGGCTGTGTACCTTTAGGTTTTTGCTGTGGCTGTAGATTTAATTGTTGAAATTTTTTAATTTTTCAAAATTAAACTATTAGTGCTTTAGATATTTTGCTTTGTACAGCCTAAAAAGAGAAAAAGAGTTTAGAAAATAAGTGTTGTCGCTTTAAAAATCTTTGTAAATCGTGATTGGCATAAACTTGGTGCTTTAAAAAAGTTATGGTTGTGCAAAGAATCTAAATCACTTACCAATCAAGTCCAAAAAAAAAAAATCTTTTTTCGCTGTACAATCTGTAGACAGCCAAAATTTAGTGTACCAGCTCTAAATCATGATAATCAAGTTTTTAAAGCTTTAACTTTCTTTTTTTTACTCATTGCCAATTTTTTTGCATGTACAAAATATTTTTTTCTAAAACACTATTTTGGCTGTACAATTTGTATACAGCCAGTATTTAGTGTACAGCTCTAAATTATGCCAATCAAGTTTTAGAAACTTTAGGTTTATTTATTTTACTTAGAGCCAAAATATTTTTTATTGCTGTAATATTTCATTTTTTTTTTTACTTTTTTGGCTGTACAAATTTTTTTTCCTTCTAATTTTAGGTTTTCCAAAATTTTACAATTTTACAGCCAAAATCTTACAGCAATAAAATTACATCCACAGCAAACAAACCTATACCCATATTTCTACAGCAAAAAACGTAAAGTTACAATTGTTACAAATCAGGCCCAAATCATTTTTTCTAAAACACATAATTTTAAACTTTTCAAAATTTTACAATTTTATAGGCAAAATCTTACAGCAATAAAATCTATAGCCAGAGTAAATGATAGGGGTCAGGTTTTACCCTAAATAATTAACTGCAAGTGCACAGCAAAGCAGTTGAAGTACAAGGGGTATCGAAATCCCAAGAGAAGTAGTTACTACGCTATGGTTTCTAAGTTCAAATTATGCTAAGTCAAATAGGTATTAATGTAAATTAAACTATGTGAATAAGTAAATGTGATGTAAAACGGTTTTAAGATTCAGAGACGAAAACGCTAGGCGAGGGTAAATTATCAGGATGAATCTAAGAATGCAGATAATATTTTTATTAGGGACTTATTAAGAACCGTCTAGAACTCGAATCACTAAGTTAAAACCAATCAACTCTCGTTGCAGAAGTTATCTATGCTTAAATTCCAGAAAACCAAATCTCTTTGCGAAATCTAACAATCTAAGCAAGCATTAAAGTTCAGGTTCGATATGTTCACAAAATAACTAAACCAAATCTCTTTGCGAATAGTTATTTTGCTCACCTATGATTAGATCAAGTTACTAATAATGCTCTCGCATCTATTAAATAACCTAAGGTTTGATTCCTAAGTGATCAATTCAGAAATCAAGTTAAGTTCAAATCAAGGTGAAGATCTAAGTGATTTCCCTAACAAAGATAATAATTCTACAGACTTTTCATCAACCCTAAATCACCCTAACCTAACTAGCAAACTACTCAGACATAATCAATGAAACACAAATCATGACTGAAATAAATTGCATAAATAAATAGAAGAGAATGATACTAGGGTTCGAAATCTGGCTCTGATGAGTTAGACTTGTCTCCCTAAAAGCTCTGGAACAATCTCTCTCTAAGTCTCAAAATCTCTAAATTATGAAAGTGTAATTGGCTAAACAATGCCAGAAAACTATATATAGGAAGGGATTTTTCGTCCAGGGACAATCTTGTCATTCTTCAAAACTTGGCCTCTTTCCTTTTTCTGATTGGAAACCGTCACTTTTGGCCGACTTTCTTTGGTGTCGATCGACACTGAGTGTGTCGATCGACACTCAGCTCGAGAATTCACCCTTCTGACTTCATAACTTCAGCAGCTTCTCCAAAATACTCCAAAACGTTCCAGATTCTCCTATTTAGCTCCAAGTGTTCTCCATCCTGCAAAGACTCATATAGGACTCGAAATCTAACAAAAGACTCTATAAAAATACCTATATCATGGTCTAAAAATGGGTAAAAACCATGATATATCAGTAAAAAAACCTATAATCATAATTCTCTACAATAAAAATATAAAGGTGCAACCAGTGGCGGAGCTAGAAATTCTTTTCACTGGGGTCAATACTATATAAAATATTAAATGCAAAAATAACACTACAAAATATAATATATCGTAATTTTACAAGATTTTAAACATGATTTCTAAAATAATTTATAGCTAAACTATTATGATTACAATTCATAATTTTTTAATTATTTGCTCATAAATGTTATATAGTAATTTGTACATGTGTTATTGCCTAACCTAATTTTTACTTAGTATCTTGGAAATAAAATTAGTTGATAGTTATTTTAGCCTCTTTAGAAAAACTATAATAGTTTCTCCAAAAATTTTACAACAATAAAGAAATCAAGTCCACGATTTTTAACCATAAACCTATTTTATGTGATCTAAATTATTGATGTGGATATGAGATTTAAAATATCTAGTAAATCTTTTCAGTTGGAATAATATGGACTTCAATTATATAGGGGTAACACAATTTTTTTACCGGGTCAATATTAAAAACTATGAAAAATCATTATAAATAATTAAAATTCAATGGGGTCAGCTGACCCCCTTACCTCTCACTTGCCTCGACCCCTGGGTACAACTCTTAAGTATATAATTAAAAGTTAAGTGAAGATCCACGTCGAGTATGTTGACAAACGTGAATGTACATTTAATCTAAGTAACACAGACACATATATATATATATTATATCTAAGTATTTTATTTTACGAATTTTGGTTAATAATGAATATTTTTTAACTTAAATTATGTGAGTTTTTATTGATAGAAATTAAGTTTTGTGAGTTATAGTTCGTGTACATAGTACACCGAATCGTGATATCTCTTTTTATTTCTCTTTTCAATTTACATTTTTGAGAAATCTCGCAATCTTGCCGTAGCCTTGGTGAAATAACACCATAATCTTATCGATTCGAGGATTTGCTTTTTGCGATATGTATTCGATCGATTAGTGTATTCTGGAAGTTAGATTCCCTATGGAAAAATAAAAATAGACCAAAGCTCAAATACTTTTTGAACGACTTATATATATATATATATATATATATATATATATATATATAACAGTAGTTCTTTTTTATATATAATGTATTTATCCTAAACCATAATACTAGGGCACTCTTTTTCCTTGAATAAACTAATACTAGGTGTTTTCTCCGCACCTTGTGCGGGATTCAGTTTTTTTTTGTTTTTTATAAAATTGGTTTATTTAGAGGTAAAAAATCCGGTTATATAAACTGTTTTTATTTGAAATCAAAATTAATATCTTTGTAAATAAAACACAATTTTCATGAGCGATATATGTTGTTTATATCTTGTTTTCTTATATTTTTTTTATATTATCCGATAACAACTCATATGTTAAGTTGCATTCCTACCAAAATAATTAAAAACTCCAAAAAATTCAAAAAAGAAACTTTACCATTCGCAATACAGCAATTCAATTTTTTGCAAATATTATAATTTAATGAAACATTTTCTTACAGCATCATGATAATTATGTATGTCACCCCATAGATTATTTGAAAATAGATTACATCCGTTAAATGTAATTGTTTGCCTTATTCTTTCGATTTATTGGGTTTTTATTTGTTCCCTTTTGAGCCTTTACGATGTGAATCTATCTTGGAATGGAGCTTAACACGACAATTTTAATGAAATGATATAGCTTGCTGCATTATTAGAATGTTGATGTTTGTGTTTCACCTCCTTGCCTTTTTTGGTTAGCAATTTTCTTTAGGTGCCTTGTTTGATGTGCACGTTAGAGTCACTGGTGATTGTCACATCGATGATCATCACACGAATAAAGATATAGCTCTTCACACCAACGTAGACAACCTCTAAGATTTTAAAACACTTCTATACATGTAAGAAGAAAGGAAAGTTGGATCGTAACGAAACAATCCATTATCCTCTAAGAAATTTTCAGAAATTATTTATAGTGAAAAGCTTTGAAGGACTTTTTCAATTACCTGAGCGACCAAACCATTTAGTGACAGTGTGTTGTAGCTAGGGAAAAGGGTCATTTTCCACCTGAACAAACTGCGCGGTGCCTTTTCCTACCCAAACAAAGACTCGGTGCCTTTTCCCACCTAAACGCTTTAAAAATTCAAAAATTCAACTCATACTCCGACTTTTGTGCGTAAAACAAAGTTGACCGTCACAAATGTTAGTCAACCGTTAAGTTTGCTGACTCAGCTCGTACACGTGGCATTAAAACGATGACGTGGCATTAAAAATCAAAAAAAAAGTAAAAAATATAAAAATCGAAAATAAAATTTAAAAATCAAGAAAATTTTTTTTTTAAAAAAATAATATAATTTATAAAAGGGAAATTGGCAAAATACTCTAATTAAGATTTAAAATTTGAAAAGGCCTTGGTTTTTTTAGTTTTTGGTAATTACACTTATTGATATGTAATAAGACTATTTTGATCAGATTTTAATTAGAAGATTCATAAATAAAAATTCACCTTCAAAAATCGAAAATTATAAATATTAATCAGATTTTCATAAACGAAGACACGGTTGTAGAAGAAAGTAAGGTTCATATTCGTCAATCTAATATCGTTGATCGGTAGAAGTCAAGTCAAAAAGCCTTCAACAAGACCATATGTTATGAATTGACTAAATGACTATATTGTCCCGATTCTACAACCGTCTCTTCGTTTATGAAAATCTGATTTTTCGTATGTTGTTCGATTAACGTTAAATTTTTTTAATAAAAATAAAAAAATAAATGTTTTACAATCGAATGATATCTATTGAGATTTTATTTTATTTGTAAATAATAAATCTTAGTTTTAAATTTATCTAAAACATATTCTATAAAAATATATATTTTTGGCCGACATAACGCAAAAACTTACGATATCGTCTTCTACTTGTAATTCAACCATTATTTTCGCTTCTTTTCACCATTTCTTTTTAGTTTCGCAGCAATTGCTATTAAGTTTAATATATTTTTGACTTAGGACATTCTTGTTCTTTTTCATTATCTTTATTTCTCTGACTTATTTTTGTTCTTTTTCTGTCTTTTTTTTTCTTTTCTTCTTCTCTCTTCTTTTCTATTTTCTATATTTTTTCCAATATTTTACTCTTCCGATTTTTTTCTCGTTTTTTGTATTGCATGAATTTCTCATAATCATTTATTTCGAAAGAAAAGAACAAAAAAATTGCATGAAATGTATACATTAAAGAATTTTTTTGTTTTTGTATCCCTTACATGCTTCTCCTTTTGTTTTAGTTTATATATATCGGTCCCTCGATTCTTCGGGACCACGATTTTAAATTAATTGCACCTTATTCTTTTTATATTTCCGATTCGTTATTATATTTCTGTGTTCTTATTTTTCATATATCAAAAATACAAACTTAGTTTAATGAGAGTAAAAAAAAATCTCACTATACTAAAATACAGAAAAATGCATCAAACACTCATAATCAGATTCTTCACATATCTTGTAAAAACAAATAATTTTTCTTTTCTCGTTTTTTCCTTCTCATTGCCGCGCTTATTCTCTTCTGAATTCTTTTCTTTGTTATTGTTCTCATCGCTTTTGTTTTTGTCCCTTATTATCTTTGTTGTTGTTGTTCTCTTTCTCTTTCACACACATAAACCGAATTTGACTTGATAAAAAAAAAACGAAATCATCTGAAGTTCCAATCACTTATTGTATCCCTATACTTAGAAACTCAATCAGAGAGTCTGGTGCATTGCACTCAACCTCAGTTGATGCGTATGATGTCATTGATTCAGGCCTCTGAAAAGGTCTTTAAGGGTTGAGAAACACATCATTGATCTTAATCCCTGATGGACTTCTCTAAAGAGCTCTTCCTTGAAGCTTCCCTTTTAACCCTCTTTCACTTCCGCAAGAAACACTTATATGCTATTTTTTCTACCTCCTTCCATGGTCGTCCCCGACGAAGTAGTTAAGGAATCTTCGTAATCATACACTCTCACCGACTAAACAACCTTCCAACGACAATCCTTGTTGGAGTTGATCTGCATGGTTTTAAGTTAAAAGCCCGACTAAAGCTTCAACTTCCTGTGAAAAAAGACTCTTTCGCTTCCCAAGACACGCATCTGATTCAACGATTGTTGAAAGAAAATCCGTTGTGACGTATCACATATCTCTTTTTCGTGGATGTTTGTGTGTGCGTCCACCATCTCGAGTTTAGAGCATCTTGTCATTTTGCAAAATAATTCAAATAAATTTAGAAAGCCAGCGACTAAATTTAATATAAGTTTAAACGACATTACATAACTTTCCTTGGATTCCAAGTAAACCATCTAAAACTTAGCTCGGGTTTCAGGCTTCCATTTGGATGCGTTTTACGAAGTATCTCACTTATACAAATCAAAGTTTTGTATTTCACATATTGGTTTCTTTGGATTCACAATTCAACATTTGAAAAAGACGGAACCAAAAACTCTCTTTACCTCTTTCATAGACTTTTGGTACTTTAAAATGTTCTCTGTTTCACTTTCCTCAACTATTTCACAAAAAACCCGGATTTCAAAGCTGCATCACTCAAACTATTATCTCTTGATTTTAACCCGGATTTCAAAGTTAAAACTATTATCTCTTGATTATGTTCCTTGTTTGATCAGAACACATTCTCAAACAGTTTGAAAAGCAAATCTCGGACTCTGCCTCCCTGTTAAACACACAACAAAGCACATTAGGACATATACTATAAAAAATCAAATTTCGTTTTATTGGTCGTGGAGAGATTGAAAAGGACTTCTATCTCATTGAAAGAGAACCGATTACATCCTTTATACAGAAAGAGCATATCTAACTTATAAATGCTAAAGATTACAAAAGCTATACATAGCGTAANTCATTGAAAGAGAACCGATTACATCCTTTATACAGAAAGAGCATATCTAACTTATAAATGCTAAAGATTACAAAAGCTATACATAGCGTAACTTAGGGAATTGAATGATTGACTAATCCCTAAACATGTGCGATATGATTACATCATATCTCAATACCCCTCCTCAAACTGGAGCATGCAGGTTGTGGATGCCCAGTTTGTCTCGAAAATCATCAAATGCTTGTCTACCAAGTGGCTTTGTAAAGATATCCGCTAACTGAGAAGCACTATCAACATGAATGAGCATAAGAGTACCTGATTGTATTTCATCACGTACAAAGTGACAATCATTTTTGATGTGCTTTGTACGTTCATGGAACACCGGATTCGTTGCAATGTGAATAGCTGACTTGCTATCGCAATAGAGATGCATTGGCTGATCATGTTTGATGCCCAGGGATTGGAGAAGACGTTTTAGCCACATCAGTTCTTTTGTAATGAACGCCATTGCCCGATATTCTGCTTCCGCAGAGGATTGGCTTACAGTGTCTTGTTTCTTTGTTTTCCAAGAGATCGGTGAGTCCCCAAGCTGAACAATATAACCAGAAACTGAGCGCCTTGTGAGTGGACAAGTAGCCCAATCAGAGTCACACCATCCGGTAATCTGGAAATCTTTCTTTGCCTCTAAAAGAATACCTTGTCCTGGACTTCCTTTAAGGTACCGCACAACACGTAAACCGGCTTCCCAATGATCTTCTCTCGGCGTTTGCATAAACTGTGCCAAAAAATGAACACAATAGGCTAGATCAGGTCTTGTTACCGCCAAGTATATCATCCTGCCAATCAATCGTCGATACTGTTCTGGGTTTTGCAGCAGAGGCGAAGTGGAGAGAGCAAGTTTGTTGTTCAGTTCGAGAGGAAACGCAACCGGCTTTGCTCCCATTAATCCTGTTTCTGAGATAATGTCTAAGTCATATTTGCGCTGACTTAGATAAAATCCCTTAGAACTCCGATAAACTTCAATGCCCAAAAAGAATTTCAAAGTACCAAGATCTTTCATCTTGAAACATGAAGATAGATAATCCTTAAAGATTCCAAGTGCCTCATGTGAGTTGCTTGAAATGATCATATCGTCAACGTAGATGAGAATATTGATTTGAATCCCACCTTTGTCAAAGGTGAACAAGGAGTAATTGGAGAGTGATTGCTGAAACCCATACTCACGCAAAGCCGTTGTCAATTTAGCAAACCAACAGCAAGGTGCCTGCTTAAGTCCATACAATGATTTCTGCAATTTGCACACTTTCGTTTCATCAGTTGAATAAAAACCAGGCGGGGGTTTCATATATACCTCTTCATCGAGATCTCCATGGAGGAATGCGTTGTGCACATCCATTTGATGAACCGGCCAATTATTTCCCGCAGCCACTTTCAAAAACATTCGAACCGTCTGCATTTTAGCTACTGGTGCAAAAGTGTCACCATAATCCACGCCTTCGATTTGCTTGTTGCCGAGAGCTACGAGACGTGCCTTGTAGCGTTCAATAGAACCATCAGATTTGAGCTTGACTTTATAAACCCATTTGGACCCAATTGCACGCTTCCCTGGCGGCAAATCCACAAGCGTCCATGTTTTATTTTCCTCCAGAGCTGTAATTTCATTGCCCATTGCGTTTCTCCAAACACGTTTCTGCATCGCTTGTTTAAACGAGCGCGGTTCATCAATAGCTGAAATTGTAGCCAGACAAGCCTGGTGTACAGCACTGAACCGATCATAATTAACATAATTGCTAATCGGATATATAACTGTTCCTGTTGATTTATCCAAAAATCTGCTTTGAGCCGAATTTACAATAAAAATTTTCAGAGTTACCGGTGGTTGTCGTTTTCTTTGTCCTCTTCCGAGTTGATCCTCTGGTGGTGGTAAATTTGTGGTTTCAACAGCCATAGGAACTGACGGAGACGAAGGTGGTGATGGAGTAGCAGGATTCTCCGTCAAAGATGATGGAGAGAGATCGTTGTTTGTCCTAGATTGAGTTGGAGAAGATGACGTTGTTGGATCTATAATGGAAATAGATGGGTCAAGTTCACCTGTTGGGCCAGCATTTGAGATGTCCAAAGAAGATAAACAATTGGCCCGATTTTTATCAAGTAAAACTGGTCCTGCAGAAATTGAATCCCATAACTCTGTTTCATTTTCTTCCTTGTCGTTCTGTGCATTGTGAATTTTGGCAAAAGGAAACTCTTTTTCACAAAATATCACATCGCGTGATATAAAGAACTCTTTCTTCTCAAGGTCATATAATCTCCAAGCCTTTTTCCCATAAGGATAACCGAGAAACACGCACTTACGACTCCTTGAAGCAAATTTGTCTCCTTTATGTCCTTGATTGTGGGCATAACAAAGGCTTCCGAAAACCTTGATATGAGCATATTCTGGTGGTTTGCCGTGAAGCTTCTCATAGGGCGTGAGACCATTCAGAGTGACGTTTGGTGTCCGGTTAATCAAATAACCAGCCGTTAGTATACATTCTCCCCAAAACTCCATAGGCAAATTTTCTTGAAATCGTAAGGCTCGAGCCACGTTGAGAATATGGCGATGCTTCCGTTCGACCCGGCCGTTTTGTTGTGGTGTGCCCACACATGATGTCTCATGGATGATCCCGAGACTTTGAAAGTGTCGAGTCAAGCTTGTAAATTCAGTTCCGTTATCGCTTCGTACACACTTTACTTGTTATTGAAACTGTCGTTCGGCCATGGATAGAAAATTCTTGAGATGTGTTGATGTTTCGGTTTTGTCGTTCAGCAGAAAGAGCCATACACTTCTTGAAAAATCATCGACAATGGTAAGAAAGTATCGAGCACCAGATGTTGACAATGTCCGATACGGACCCCAAAGATCACAATGAATCAATTCGAAAATAGTTGTTGTTTTATTGAGCCTTGTCGGAAATGAAACTCTCGTCTGGTTGGCTCGAAGACATACATCACACGCTTTATTGGAAATTTCAGAAGCAACAGAGATAGCAACATTCAGGAGTGCTCCGATTACTTTAGCAGAAGGGTGACCCATACGATTATGCCACAATTCGTACGATTTCTCATCATGCGCCGCTACCGATGCTGCCAATTCCGTTCTACAAAATCGGAAAGTGCCACAAACTCTTTTAGCCGCTCCAATCATCATCCTTGAAACACGGTCTTGAACAACAAGAAACTGATCCGCGAGTTGAACAACACATCGATTCTCATCCATCAACTGACTTACTGATATTAGATCCGACTGAAATTCTTCAACATAGAACACAGATTTCAACATCAGACCAGACCCCAATACAACTGTTCCTTCTTTATCTGATATCCGTTGTCTTCCATCCGCCAAAATAATTAAAACCGGATCCATGTTTCTCACATCCGTGAGTACATGAAATTTTCTAGTCAAATGATGAGAGGCTCCGGTATCCATTATCCAAGAGGGCACAAAAATCTTACCCGAGAGTTTTTCAGTACTTGTGCCTTCATTCAAAAGAGTAACGAGAGTGTGCCACTGATTGTCGCTCAATCCGTGTACTCCATCACGATCTTTTTCTGTCACAACGTAGTTAGCATGCTCCTGATTTGGGATATTTGGAACAAGAACCATATTAGCGTAATTCGCGTTCAAAGCCTGAATCGTCCACCAATCCTCCAGATCAGGAGAACCGTCAGTTAGTCGAGATATCGACCCATCGAGAAACCCAATTTTCGTTTGGGAAGTGAGCGTTGTCTTCATGCCACACGCCCACTCATCGTAATTTCGCCCTTTCAGCATAGGATGCGAGACAACCAATCTGGAATTGTCTGCAGCCGTCAAGTCGTATGGAGAGATCGTACGTCGTATCTCCATGGTCGTTTGATTCGTCAAAGTCATAATCGGATTTGTTCTATTCAGAAGAAAAAAAATCAAGAAGAAAAAAATCAAATTTTAGAGTCAGGCTCTGATACCATGTAGAAACCAGAGAACAAGAGAGATTGAAATGGACTTCTATCTCATTGAAAGAGAACCGATTACATCCTTTATACAGAAAGAGCATATCTAACTTATAAATGCTAAAGATTACAAAAGCTATACATAGCGTAANTCATTGAAAGAGAACCGATTACATCCTTTATACAGAAAGAGCATATCTAACTTATAAATGCTAAAGATTACAAAAGCTATACATAGCGTAACTTAGGGAATTGAATGATTTCCTAATCCCTAAACATGTGCGATATGATTACATCATATCTCAATATCTTAATTCACCTCAGGATCAAGACATACGAAAGTGTGATGTAAAGCATTCAGAAAACCTCGATCATCAGTCGCTAATAAATACCAATAAGTAATGATAAATATTTGGGGAGAGAATGACTTATAATGAGCGATGCTCCGATTATATAAAAAAAACAAATTTAATATGCATCTCCTGTTAGGATTTGTTCTATTACAGGAGACCCCAGAAACATACAAAAAAGAAAGAGATTCTGTAAATAAAGGAAGCAAATTATAATATTTTCACCATTTTGGTTTCCACCATGCGTCACTTTCATAACGTCTAAATCGCTTCTTGCAGTTCAACACGATTCATAAAAAACTGTACACAATAAGATAAACAATCACGTTACTTTTCCGAAAAAAAAACTATTTTACCACTACAAGTAACCAACCATATGTAATCATCATCAGAAGACATACATTGTTTTAGGGAATAAGAAAAATCAGTGGTTCGTCATTGGTGATTATGTGTCATATTCATAATTATCGCCAGCTTTCACAAATCTTCCTTTCGCTATTTTTCTCGTGTCAGCTCTCGCTTTGCGAGATGCATATTAAATTTGTTTCTCAAAACTAAAATTCAAACAATTAAACTTGATACAAGTCATGAAATCTGTTCTCTAACAATTTTAAACTGAAAAGACAAAAAAAACTTACGACCATTTTAGTTTCTTTCACTTTGTATCTCAACTTATCTTGATTCCTTGGTTGGAAAACTAATTTCAAGATTCCATTACCATGGTCAATCGCTCATTATAAACCCTGGAGACATCCCACAATTCTGATAATCCGCTGCACTTTTCTTATTTCTTGTTCACTTTCTCCTGCTTCATCGAGAATACAAGCCCGGTGTGCCTCGTCTTCTTCTTTCCTGAATTTTATTTGTTGTTGTTGTTTTCCTTTGATTTAGCGAGTTTAGCTTGTATGTGTTTCTCCTATCTTGATCTCTTGTTACTACAAAACCACACAACATGGCAAGAGTGAATGGTTTGTTGCAGAAGATTTTTATAGAGATTTTGATATTTTTCGAAGCATGAAACTAAAACAGAAGGCGAACCTTAATGTAAAAAAGGTATTGAAGAGAATTAGTTTTGATTATCTCTATGAGATCTATAAACAGAACAAATTAAAACATCAATGTAAAACTGGAAAACGCAACAAAGAGTATGAACCAAAATTTGACTAAAAAGAAAACAGATGTAAGAATAGATAACAGATTTGGTTCTTTTGTATTCTGTTAATGTATTCTCAAATCTCGCCTATTCATTCGACATCCTCTGCACCAACTAATATATTATTCACTTAATCAATCCTAAAACAATCCATAACATGTGTGTTAAAAAAAACAGAAGAATTCTTGCAAATTCGGAACTGAGCAACGAAGTCCTCAAGACTCTCCAACCAAATCAAAACAGAGCAAGAAACTTTTACAGAGAACCAATTTACATAACAACAATCTTAGCCAAGTTAAGAAGAGATCACCATTAATCGCAGTCTTAGTTGTCTGTTGATACACTTGCCATCCTCAAACCATGGATGATTCACCAAAACATGAATCAATAGCAGAGAAAAACTGTATCTCACTCGGATATCCCAAACGAAATCTCCATATGTATCCCATTAATCCTCTGCAAAAAAGCTAGCATCTTTATGCAATCCCAAATCCCTCGGAAATTATCAAAACAAAACTCTTTTCATTCCCTCCTCCTCTTATGTCTTATCTCGGAAGATTCCAATGTTGATCGACACAGAGCTGCTTTTTTAGCCTCGTCGTTTGAAGAGACCGATATTGAACGACATAGAGCCATTGTTTCTAGAACAACATCCTAGGTTGAAGAAGCTCTCAGTAATAGACGATTAAGGTTTGAGTCTTGCGGCCAAAGAAATTTAAGGTTTTCTAAAAAACTATGTTTAATATTTATAGGGGTTAAATTGTGAGGGGATTAGGGTTTTTAGATTAGTTTAATCTAAAAAACTATGTTTAGATTAGTTTTTGGCCGCATTAAAAAGTTTAGGTTTAGGCAAAAATAATAACACAATCTAACATTATTAACGGCAATTAGATTAAAATTAGTTTAGAAAAATAATTAGGGCTTTTCATTAAGGGTAGTTAGGTAATATTTAGTGAGATTGAATGAGAGAACTTCATTCACCAAAATCACTTCGCAAATATAGATATAGATTACTCAACTAACATCCTTGAATGAGAGTTTACAAGACTAATACACATGTTAAGAAATTGGACCTCAAACAGAAGTCGTAACATTAACTGACTGATAATAACTTGTTTGGTGATGCTTCTCCTACAGAACCTGCTGGCTTTTGAGTTTTGGTTTGTTTTTTTTATATTCACCCTAATCTACATTCTTAAATCATAATTATTTTGTAATTTGCAATTTCAATTCATCCAAGTATATATTGTGCGTGAAGAATGACTTGTGTTGAGGTATTTTTTTGTATTACCTGTAAAGTTAACATTTAGAAAGGGAAACAAACATCTCTGGGAAACCATAGAGGTCTTCTGGATCTGTAATTAATTTTCACGTCGACAAATAAAACTATTGTATATACATAGCTGCAGATAAAGAGTTATATAAATGGGCCCAGAAGTGAGGTATATATAAACGGGGTGGAGTGCAGAAACCCTAAATCTAGCAAAAGCCTCCTCCATGTCGAAGAAAAAAAAACCGAGAAAAAAGCAAAGGCATAAGAAGCATAAGCATCCATCCACCCATCGGCCGATCCTGGTGGTACAAGAAGATGTCATGGAGAGACGTAAGCGTATCTTAGCGGAATATAGTGAAGCACGGAGGAAATCCGAGGTAATCTATACCCGAATTTTTGGTTATATACTTGATCGCATGACAGTCGCTTGATTTTGACTAATATTTGCTCGTTTGTGGGTTCTTAGAGGTTCGATATCCGTGGTTATGCCGGAATATCCGCCGGACTGAGTGCACACATATGTGATGATCGTTATAATCGTTGCTGTGACTTAGTCCTCCTTTACGCCAGGATGGGCCTTCATCGTTACAATCTTCTCCAGGTAAAAAATATAAATGATTCTCTCAATTGATGGGTTTATTTGCTTGCTATATATATATATATATATATGCCTCAGTCGAGATGGTCGATTTCTTTCTAGGGGACACACTTGCAGCTCAGTAGCGTAAAGATGTACAACCGGTGCATTACTCGCGCTTACTACATAACTTTGGAAGCCAAGGATCCAGCCACGGAGACGCTTCAAACTTATCAGGCTAGAGTTAATGAAGTAAGATATCCCAAGAAAGATCCAGCCACGGAGGACCCAGCCATGGATCGTCCAGCCACGGATCGTCCAGCCACGCTTGCTAGAGTTGATGAACATACATATGGCGGATTCCTTTTGACGTGCTCTGTTGCTAGACTTCTAGGTAAATATTTAATTATTATTGGTACACAAACAACAACAAGTCATCAATCATCATCGTCGAGTTTATCTTTGTATAGGAGATACCAAGAAAAGCNAAAAAAAATCAAAAAAGGTAAATAAGAAAATTAAGAAAAAGGAAAATAAGTTTTTTTAATGTTTTTCATTTAAATTAAAGAAATTGTATGATCGATTACTAATACTAAAAGGAAAATCAAAAAGGTAAATAATAAGTTTCTTTTATCAAAAAATCTAAAAGGTAAAATCTAAAAGATAAAGTGTGTGAACTATATGACAAGTAGGATTAATGTTGCTTAGGATCCGCAACACATTCTAGGGGGTGTTTTTTTTTTTTTTTTTGAACTTTATTTGGGGGGTGTATTGAAACTGAAATTTGGGAGAATTTGGAATGATTTGAGTTTTAATGAGATTTTAGATGATTTTGGGTCAATTACGAAATTTCTTATGATTTGTTACTAAAGACTATGAAATCCTACATACAAATATGAGATTTGTTTTTTTATATTTTTAACTAACAAACCCCACCAAAACCACTTGAAATCACCCAAAATCTTCTAAAATCCACTACTTAAAATATTTCCAATAACAGGGGATTTGATTTACTTTTTATAAATTCTTGATTGAATAACATAAGATTTGGTAAGACATTTAAAAATCATTAGTTTAATAACGGGGGATTTTTAAAGAACCATTAAATCTTTTAAAATTTTTAATCCAATACACCCCCCCCATGTTTTGAATATTTTAATTGAAAATAAATGAGAATTAAAATAAATAAATAATTTTTAGGTTTAAATTTTTTGTTTTTCATATATTTTTTTTATTAATGATCAGATTTTGCTGTCTATTTGCTTAAAAAAATATTTTAACGGGTTTTAAATTTTATTATTATAATACGAGGATGCTAATCTAGATTTTAATTATGATAAAACTAATTATAATAAAATTAGGATAATTAATTCGTCAAAAGTTTAGAATAAATATATATATATAAAGTAAATATTAATAAAGTAAATTTTAGAATAAATAAATAAATATATATATAGCATTAGAAATAAATATAATTTATATAAGAGTATTAAAACATATATATGTGGAAATATTAATAAAAGTAAAAAAAAAATTTCTTACAGATTATTCGATTTTGTTTATAATTTATTTTTACGGGTTTAAAATATTTTATTAAAAATTCGCATATATGCGGGTCCTATTCTTGTAGATATAGATTTGTGCCACAAGGCTATTGGGTATTGACTTTTCAAGATTTATCTGTCGATGATGCAAAAATCTCTCAAACAACAAATTCAATCATTTTTTTCAAAAAAAAAAAACAAATTCAATCATTTGGAAGATGTATCCGTTTGGAGCATTCAAATTCAAACGTGGGAAACAAAGGAAAAAAAAAAAAAAGCCCAATCGTTGCTCCCATCTCTTTCCTCTCAAACATCTGATCTCCCTTTCCGGCGAACGCCGCCGGAAAAGGGACCCCCTCTGTCTCTTATCTCTTCCTCGGCTACTAGTTCTTGGAGTTTTCAAGGCTGGCTCTAGATCTGGTTTTAATTCTGCTCGTGGTTTGCTTGGAGACGTCAGGTTCTTCTCTTCGCTGACTTCCCATGGTGAGTTCCTGCTCGGGATTCCAGTTCTGTCAAGGTAGTTTGTTGGGTCGTGGGTTCTGTCTTCTGTTCTGCTAAGCTCGAGGACGGCTTCAGTTCGTTGACTCTTCTCCTCCTCCTCCTATCTTCCTCGTCTCTGTCTTCCTGTTGTAGCGCGCCAGGGCCTGGTTTTCTGCTAGCGGTTGCTCCTTTTCTTTGCCTCTTGCCTCTCCGAATCTGGTTAGTGTTCTGTTCTCTCTCAGTTTAAGTTCTCCGGATTTAGTCTTTGTAGGCTCTGGTTCTGGCTCTTGTTGCGGATTGTGTTTGCTCTAGATGTTGTGTCTTCTTGCTTCCGTCTGGGTGCTTCTTCCTCTTCCTCTCTGCATCTTGTGGTGTCTAGGTGATGCGGCTTCTGTTCTCTTCTGGGTCTGGCTCCTTCTCGTTGTGGGCTCTCTCTTTTCACCTCATGCCTTCTCGATTTGGTCTCAGTTCTCCTTTGAGTTCGGTTCTGGTGCTCTCGCCTCCCTGCTTCTGCCAGTTTAAATCCGACGAGGTTGCCTCCTGTTCTATCTGTTGAGTTCGCAGCTGGTTTTGGGTCTGTTGGCTCTTCATCTCTCGGGAAGTGTCTTCTGTCTCCTCTCTGCTTTCCAAGGGATGGTGTGTCTTCAGCCTTCTATCCTTCTTGTGTTCCCGTGTCTCAGGTTGGTCCAAGTTCTCTCCTCTCGGTTTGCTAGTTTCTGCTGGACCATCTCCTTGTTGATTGTTTGGGAGTGGCTAGTGCTGGTTTTGGGTTCGCGTCAGGTGATTGGGATGTTTGAGTAGTCTTGTTCTGCTGCATTGTTGAGTCTTGCCGCCTTGGTTCTGTGTTGTGGCCTCGGGCTGCTTTGAGTTTGGGTTCAAAGAAAGGCGTGGGATCCCGGTTTTGATCTCTTTTCGATTTTTTTGTTTGGCTCGGCTAGTCTCTCATCGGCCTGTTAAGGGTTAGATTCCACCTCCGTGTTTCTTTAGCCGCCGATTCAAGCACTAGGTAAGTGTGGCTTCCCACTATTTTCTTGGGGCAGCGGGTTCTTCTTGTTAAAAGTCTGGGCTTACTCTCATATCCTCAGAATCCTTTTGCTCGCTTAATTTTGCTCTTTTTTGTTCCCTTGTTAGTCTTAGTATCTTTCTTATCTTTGTAATTTCATTATCTTGTAACACTTCCGTATGCAATTTCAATAGAATATCATTTACAAAAAAAAATTTCGAACGTGGGATCCACATGTTATTAAAATTTCATTTAAACGTGGGATCCGAATTCCGAAACGTGATAATACTATTTTCGGGATCCACATTAAAATTCAAACGTGTCCCAACCACTAATTTAATTTGGAGTTAGGAAAGTCCGAAACATGATTTTAACCCATATACAAAAAAGAAGTCGGAAACATGATAATACTGAATGTTCCAAAAAAAAAAACATGATAATACTATTTTGAAAAGAAACGTAGAATTTTGGTTTTTGTAAATTTGCTAGGGTCTATTAAATTTTTCTTTTTTTTTAAACATGGGAAAATCTAAGATACAAAATGGAGGAATTGATGAAAATGACCTATTATTTTGTTTTTTTTGCAAAAGTAAATCCCCTATTGCATGTTTGGCAAAAGTAATCCATAGAGGTAGTGAAATTACAACTCCCTCCCTTATGAGCAAACAAAAAACGTTTGGCACAATGACGGTTATAACCCGCGGAAGTCTGCTTACGAATAAAACAGACTTCGTTTGTAGACTTCGTTACTTATAAAGAAGTCTACTCCATAATTATTTATTAAATTTTAATTATAAAAATCATAAAAAATAATTTGATAAAAATTTTGTATACATAAACTAAACCTATACATTTTACATCTTTAAAAACAAAATTTCATACTAATGATTCAATTTAAAGCAACAAAGACGAATTAGGTTAGAAACCAATACAACCCTACGTAGACTTCTAAAGCAGACTTCGTTT